>JANAVB010034420.1:11621410-11671410 GCA_029216955.1 Iris pallida
TTGTGACGCTCGGACTTTTTTCTGCTTGGGCGCATAACCATTGATATGCACCCAAAGCAAACACTTATTTTGTGAGCGGACTTATACGCTCACACATGCATGCACCCACGCACTGTTGTGTTATGCACCTAGGCACTTGGTTGTGACATACGCCCACACACTTCGTTTTATGCGCCCACACATAACATGTGCTTATGCACCCACACAGAACATTTGCTTATACGCCTACACAGAACTTGTGCTTCTGCGCCCACAGGCCCTTTGGGCGTATAACATCAGGGCACATAGAATTTCTCAATACTTAGCTCTTTTTTCTGTAGATTCTAAGTCTGACTTTTTCTTATTTCTTCGCAGTTGATATGGTTGTCCCGACTCTTGGTGGGATTCCTCTTGGCTCTGCCCACCATGCTCTAGATTCAAGCCATGTCACCGTAATGGTCACAAAAGCTCAGGTAAAGATTAGCTATGACCAGCCTTCGGTGCGGGTGATTGCTATGCTTGAGCAGGACAAAATATTCTTGAAGCAGATGAATTATGAGAAGTTCACACTCGGAGGGGCGCAGAGCTTTAAGAGACCGTACTTCCTATTTGGTGACAGCCTGGAATTTGAGGACGACGAGACGATATGTCTAGAAGACCCTTTAGTAGTTAGGTTAAATAACCAAAGGATATGGTTGCCATCGATGAAGTGCCAATACCCTCTGTCAGCGTTTACTGATCTGGCTGTACGAAGGCAAATAAAATGGGACCTGACCCCTGAACTGCATGGGGTCATTTCTGGCAGGATCCAATTCAACTCTGGTGACCGGAAGAAGGACACTTTCAAGTGTGTCAAGGGCTCCACGTCCTACTCCACGAGGGGGCTGCATCCTGAGGCCATAATAAACGATGTCCCGACTGATCTTCACCCTTACGCTGCTGAGACTCTCTCCAACCTGATGCTATCAAAGAAGGAGTCATATCCGGAAGGGAAGCTGCGGATGGAAGGTTGGAGATACTCTATCCCGTTCTGGAGTGACCTTACTAGATGGGTGCTCTCGACTTACGAATCCACCCTAAAAGCTATCTGCCTTTTTATGTCGTTAGAGCCATCCAATATGGCATAAAGGTTAACTGGCCTATGTTTATCTCATTGGTGGAGTTGTACAACTATCACACGTGTACCTTCTTTACTCCGGGTAGGAAGATGGGTCTGGCTTTCACGAGATGCAGTCGATATCAAAACTTCCCTGGGAGACTGAGCCATACGAAGAATACGTCCCCTGTGATGAGGAGCTCCTAGATTTGGAGTGGGAGAACTCCGAGATGATGGAGGTGTACAAAGAGTTACTCTGTCACCTTTTTATTTGTTACCAGGTCACAAAGAAGGGTAAGACTGAGGGGTCCCTTCCCCATATGAGGGCCTGGACCAACTACATCTTCATTCGAGAAGAAGGAGATGGCCCAGTCTCTTTTTCGACTCGCAAGCCCTCGACGAAATCTGAGATAGAGCAGTTGATGGCAGATCACGGGGCTGTAGATACCGAAGATAGTGATGATCCGAGGGAAACTTCCCAGGTTTATCATTTCTTCAGACAGGCCGAGTTCAAGCTGTCGAAAAAGGCGGTGCTAGCCGCTTTCCTGATGACATGGCTTCGTGATTGTGTAGTCCCTAGTGGTTCACGGTCTATTGAAAGAATTAAGCCGGGGTACGATACTTCTGGCTGTAAAGCTGGCATTTGGATGCCAGCTTGCCCTGCTTCCTGCGATGGTCTGCGCCATCCAATGAGGCTTGTGACACTTCGTTGTTAACGCGGTGACACCCGATGGCAGAAAGGATTTTGTCAGGACTGAATTTCCTTTTCATTATCTGATGGGATGGCTAGTGTTGCACTATCCCAGATTAATGAATTTCGGGCTGATGGCAGACTCTTTGGCGGGAGATGCCTTTCTTCGGAGATTCAAAGTTGCAGATTGGACCGTCACAGGGGTGCCAGTTTGCAGGAAGGCTTTGAGTTTACTACAGAATTATGAATTCTTCAGAGTGTCGCCTCCGTCTGGTAGTGGCCGTACAGGAGACACTCAAGTAGATAAGGGAGCACTCACTACTAGCCTTCATATTGGGCATTTCATTGGCTTCAGTCCATCAGGCCTTCCCATTTGGTGCTCAGGAATAGGAACCACACTTTCCTGGAACCTTATCTGTCGAGTCGCTTTGCACGGCAGTTCGGCTACATCCATCTTCTCTTGGACAATCCTAGCCCCTCATCTACAGTCGATAGGAAGCCTGATCGACGGGGCACATGCACGGGGCTACTATAACGCTGGATGTACGGGGGCAATTTTTCCCCTGCTAGAAGATAAGCCTGAAACCCACATACTCTTTGCTGCTGCCAAGTTCTATATTCAGGTCAATACCTTTCATTCTCGGTATGACCGTGAGCAGAGGTTAATATCGGAGACTAGGCTTTCCTCCACTCGTGCTGATATAGGACGAGTGCGCACAATGGGGGGTCACAGAAAGGAAGGCGCCACACCCTCAGCTGAGCCGGCTACAGCGCCACAGCAGAGAGTTGTTCTTGAGGAGCCTGTTGTTGCAGCACCTCAGAAAGAGGATACTAGAGAACCTCTTTTTGACATTCCTCATAAGAGGAAAGCTTCCACTGAGCTGGTTCCACGGTCCAAAAGGAAGAAGGTTGTTGTCTCCCGAGGGAGAAAGAAGGTCACGGATGCGAGTGCCGGCTCGCCTCCTCCTAGAAGATCTTTTCGGCTGACCGGAAGGGGTGGAACGGCGTCGCGGGCCGTTACCATTCGGGAGGTAGATCCCTTACTAGACTCCATAGCCGTTTTAGTCAAACCATTAGAAGCTTTCTCACCATTGCGTTTGTCGTTTGCATAGGACGTTGAAGTCACGACTGCGGCAGGTGCTTCTTCGTCTGAAGAGGTGGACATAACAACAGTGTCCCTTGCTCGTCCTCAACCGATGGATAAAGGCGGGTCTTCTTCAGTTGTAAAGCTTGAGAAAAGGGATGATCAGGGCGAAGGCCCAGACCATGATGGCGATCAGAAAGCCAGTCCCTCCTATGATATTTCTTTGGGGGATATTTCTGCGATAGGAGATATGATGAAAGACTTGGATGAAAATCAAGTCCAACCAGCTCACCCTCCTCTGGGTATGTCATTCTTGCATTTTTTTTGGATGAGATTTTTCAACTTCAATTTTGCGTGCAACTTATGAGGTTGACTTCCATCGTATATTCCCTTGTAGACAAGAAAAGGGAACAAAGCACGGAGGTTGCTCCAGATATCGGGGCTAGACAGGAAGCTACCCTTGGATCATCCAGTAAATCGGCATCGGTTACTGAAGAAGTTCTTGATCGGCCTGTTGAGACGGCCATTATTAAATCTGCTTTGGCTTTAGCTGGGACCATGGAAGGCGAGCAGCCTGATGTTGCTTTGGCAGATGTTGACTATGAGCGACCTGGGTCTGCTCTCATTTCCCCGATTTCAGTTGATGCTGAGCCGGCAGGAGGTATATGTTAGCCCATTCCATGGTCACACCCGATTTTAATAATCGACATGAACTTAAGTCAATACACAAAATACACGAACTGCTGCTAACCATTTCAGGCCTTGTGAAGTCAATATCAACAAGTGTACTACTGCATCATCAAGCACGTAAATCATCTGTCTGAAGCTTACTTTCATTGGAATCCAGTCCGAGTTATTTTATAATTTATTATGTATTTTATCTTTATTGAGTCTAGAATATAAATTATAAGATCGACTGGGTAATACTGGCTTAGGTTAATCTTAGTCCACTTATCTATACAGCCTACCTATTTTTATTCCATCTACCAAAAAGTTCTATTCCATTCTACAACAACTTTTTACAAATGTTTAACATTTTTCCTAGACAGAACTCAACCCGAGTTCGGCCCGAGTTCGGTCCGAACTCTGCCCGAGTTCGGTCTGTTTAAATTCAAATATTTGTTGCCTCCAAATCTGCATGCAACATTTCTATGCAAAATCTTTGCATCAGAACTCTGCCAGAACTCTGCCCGTGTTCGGTACTAGAAAACACCTATAAATAGAAGAGAATTTTTTATTCCAAATCACTCATTCATTCTTCATCTTCTCTTCTCTATTAAATAAGTGTTTTTCACCCGATCAAAAGTTTTCATATCACACCTACACTCTGCTTAGTCAAAAGCAAGTAATATATATTTCGATCTAGAGTCTTTTGGTTCTCAAGAGTTGTAAAGAGGTTGTTCAAAGTATAAAAATTATCTCTGTTGTGGAGCCGGTCGTACGCTCGTCACCAAGCACGGTGTTGTGAAGTTGGTCGTGCACTTGTCACCAAGCACGGTGTTGTAAGAGACTGCAAGCTCTCAATTAGCTTGTGCCTTAGTGGATTAACATCGAGCAAGAGTACTCGAGACTGGATTAGTCCTCTCAGAGGGATACCAGTATACATCGCTGTGTCACTGAGTTTGATCTCTCTATCTCTTGTTATATTTATTTACTGTCTCTTACTTACTGTCATAGTTATCTATTTATAATTTTTAAATTGGTGATTATTTTTTGCTTAACTCGTACTCACTCTATTCACCCCCCCTCTAGAGGTGCTCAACGGTCCTACAATTGGTATCAGAGCAGTTTATATTCTAATATAACAAACTTCAGAGAGTATATATGGCAACCGTAAAATCAATATTCAACGGTGAAGAGCAATTCACAAATAGACCCCCACTATTTGATGGTACAAATTATACCTACTGGAAAACACGGATGACTTTCTTCTTAAAGTCTCTTGACTTTGATCTTTGGTCTATAGTTGTTGACGGTTAAAAGAAACTGGCACCTACAGTAGTTGATGGCCAGCTTGTAGACAAGCCTCATGACAAATATACAGAGGCTGAAAAAGCAAAAGCTAGTCTAGATGCTCGTGCCATCAATGCACTGTTCTGCGCAATTGAAAAAACAGAATTCAACAGAGTTTCAACCTGTAAAACTGTCTCACGAGATTTGGAAACTTCTTGAGTTAACTCATGAAGGTACTTCCCAAGTGAAGGAATCCAAAATCAGTAGACTGACACAGGAGTATGAATCTTTTAAGCTGAAATTCGGTGAGTCAATTACACAGATGTTCACACATTTTCTTGATATTACTAATCCTTTGAAATCTCTTAGTAAGGATTACAGTAATCATGAGAAGATCAAAAAAGTGCTACGGGCTCTAACCAAGAACTAGAACCTGAAGGCAATAGCAATCATTAAAGGAAACGATCTTACCACCATGTCTCTAAAAACAGTGATGGGCACCCATGAGCTTGATATGCAAGAGTTTGAAGAAGTAACCCCAAAAGAAAAGTCTATCACCTTCAAAGCTCAAGCCAGAAAATCTACATGCAATGATTCTGAGGAAGAATCATCAAGTAGTGATGAACGAGCCCTACCTGTGAAGAACTTCAGAAAATTTCTAAAGTTTGAGAAATCAAACAGAAGGAAGAAAGATATCCAAGAAAGCAATGAAGATAAAACAATATGCTTTGGATACAAGAAATCAGGGCAATGAAGAAGGACTGTCCAACTTTGAAGAAAAGCAGTCCATACGACAGATCAAGATCAAGCAAAAAAGCAACAACTAGTCGAAAGTATGCTAACACAAGTATCTGACATGAAAGTGATGCCAGTGATACAGAGGAAAAAGACAGACCCTGCAGAAATACAAATGTCTGTCTTATGGCTTTTGATAAGGTATCCTTAAACCCTTTGTACGATGACTTTACTTTTGATGAATTAGAAAATGCCTTTAGCGAACTACTTAAAGAAAACAGAAATGTGCTTGACAAGTATAAGCAATCTCGAAAAGAGATTAAGGCATACACAACCGAGATAGCTAGACTGTCCAGTCTTATTGAAGACATTAAAGAGACGTCTACTATCGGTAACATGGAAAAGATAGCCAATCTCAAAGTAGACTATCATGAGGCTATCCCCAAAGTTGATAAGAAAGAAAGAGACTATGTCAAAATACAAGAGTTATATGACATAGAGAAGAAGAAGCACTTAGTCACAGAACAAAGACTCTCAGACATGACTGCTAAATATGAAGAGTCTGTTGCGGTTTCTAAAAAGTTAGAAATCAAGTTAGGCAAATAGGCAATACCTGTAACACAGCCTAAGTTTAGTCCTAATACTAAGCATACACCTAAGAGGACTAAAACTCAGAAAGCACGAAAGAAACACGATTATCACCATGCTTTCACTTATAGGTTTTCATAGAAACCAAATAAGCATGTCAACACAGTTTCAACTACCACTGTTTCTAAACTCACTTGCACATATTATGGTACTCATGGACTACATATCACAGTATTGTTTAGCAAGGAAACTTGTTAACAATCGTAATTTATTTTGGAGACCTAAGACTAATCAATATGGATCCTTTAGTAAATGGGTACCAAAGGATTCATCTACTTGTTTTGTAGGTGGACCCTCAACCCTCTCGTGCTAAAAGCAAGTGGATCCTCGATAGCGGATGTTCGCGGCACATGACTGGTGATGCATCTTTGTTCGCCACGCTATCGATGAAGAAAGAAGGATACGTCTCCTTCGAAAATAATCTGAGAGGTGATATCATTGGCAATGGCACTGTTGGTATATCTCCTTATCCTGTAATAAAGACGTTTGTCTAGTTACAGAATTGAAACATAACCTACTAAGCATAAGTCATTTGGCTGATAATGGTTATGGTATCAACTTTGTAAAAGACAAATGTACTATATATGATAAGTCATCTGGTAATCCCATAAATGAAAGGATTAGAGAAGACAATATTTATGTTTTCTTTTTGGAGAGTACTAATAATGCAGGAAGATGCCTAGTAGCTAATTTAGATGAAAGCTGGCTTTGGCATATGAGACTAGGGCATGCAAATATGGACACTATCTCATGACTGAGCACTAAGAAGTTGGTAAAAGGACTCCCCGAGATTCCATTCAAGAGAGATATGGTATGTGCTGACTGTGAAAAGAACAAAGCACATAGGTCTACATATAAATCCATCAACGCTGTAAATACTTCTAGACCTTTGCAGTTGATACATATAGATTTATTTGGTCCTAGTAGAGTCGCTAGTCTTGGCGATAAGCTCTACGCTTTTGTTATTGTTGATGATTTCTCTCGTTTTACTTGGGTTTATTTTTTATCAAACAAAAGTGATGCTATTTTTGAATTTCAGTTATTTTACAAAAAGGTACAAAACGAAAAAGGCTTCATGATTACTCGTATCCGAAGTGATCATGGTGGCAAATTCGTAAATACTGATTTCAAAAAGTTTTGTGATGATAGTGGGTACTACCATGAATTTTCTTGTCCTAGAATTCCTCAACAAAATGGTATTGTGGAGCGGAAGAACCGTACTCAAAGCGAGATGGCTAGAGTCATGCTGAATCAGCATAATCTTCCTAAATATTTTTGGGCAGAAACTGTTAGTACAGCCTGTCATATTTTAAATAGGGTGTTAATTCGACCTATCTCGAAGAAAACACCGTATGAACTTTGGTTTGGAAGGATTCTAAACATTTCTTATTTCAAAGTTTTTGGATGTCGCTGTTTTATCCTGAACACCAAGGACAACTTGGGTAAGTTCGACTCTAAAGCAGATGAAGGAATATTTCTCGGATATGCTGCTAAGAGTAAGGGATATAGAATTTTTAATAAAGGGTCTATGATTGTTGAGGAATCCATTAACGTTACTTTTGATGAGCTCAATAGTCACAGATCTAGCAACAGTAATGATGAATGTGTACAAGCAAAAACCGATAAGAGTCATGTGGAAGATCTGGCTCATAAATTTGAATCATTGAAGTTCCCAGATCATCCAGAGACACTCATCAAAAGGTGTAAGTACACGCTCCTCTCTTAGAGATTCTGAAATAACAGCAAATATGGCTTTTATTTCTCAAATAGAACCTAAGAATATAGAAGATGCCTTTACTGATGAGTTTTGAATTAATGCCATGCAAGAGGAACTAAATCAATTTGAGAGAAACCAAGTTTGGGAACTCGTTCCTAAACCTATTGGTCAATCGATAATTGGTACCAAATGGGTGTTCCGAAATAAACTTAGTGAAGATGGACAAGTTCTACGCAACAAAGCACGTCTAGTGGCACAAGGTTATAATCAAGAAGAAGGTGTTGATTATGATGAGACATATACTCCTGTTGCTAGACTAGAAGCTATCCGCATATTTTATGCATTTACATGTTTTAATGATTTTAAATTATTTCAAATGGACGTGAAAAGTGCATTTTTGAACGAATTTCTAAAAGAAGAAGTTTTTTGAAACAACCCCCTCGTTTTAAAGATTTTCAAAAACCTGATCACGTCTTCAAGCTTAAGAAAGTACTCTATGGACTCAAACAGGCACCTCGTGCTTGGTATGAACGCCTAAGTGCCTTCTTACTTGATAATAGTTTTTCAAAAGGAAGAGTTGATACAACTTTGTTTATCAAATCCTTAGATGATGACATTCTACTTGTGCAAATATACGTTGATGACATTATATTTGGTTCTACTAATGAAAAATTTTGTCAAGAGTTTGCTAAGTGTATACAGAGTGAATTTGAGATGAGTATGATAGGAGAACTGAACTTCTTCCTAGGTCTCCAGATCAAATAACACTCAAAGGGAACATTCATTAATCAAGCCAAGTATACGAAGGACATACTGAAAAAGTACGACTTCGATAATGTAAAGCCTATGGGAACTCCAATGGCTACATCTACAAAGCTTGACACTGATGAAAGTGGCAAACATGTCGACCAGCGTAAGTATCGAGGTATGATTGGTAGCATATTATATTTAACTGCTAGTCACCCTGATATTATGTTCAGTGTTTGCATCTGCGTATGATACCAGGCAAATCCTAAGGAATCACACCTAAGTGCCGTTAAGCGTTTCTTTCGATACCTTAAGGGAACTTCTACAGTCGGCTTGTGGTATCCCTAAAACCAAATCCTTTGACCTGATAGGTTACTCGGATGCAGATTTTGCAGGATACAAAATAGACCGTAAAAGTACCAGCGGTACATGTTATTTCCTAGGAAAGGTCTTAGTCTCATGGTTTAGCAAGAAATAAAATTCTGTAGCATTATCAACTACTGAGGCTGAGTATATCACCACAGGACGTTGTTGTGCTCAAATTTTATGGATGAAGCAAACCTAGAAGACGACAATTTGTACTACACTAAGATTCCCATTTATTGTGATAACACTAGCACTATTAACCTGACTAAGAACCATGTATGTCACTCACGCACAAAACACATTGAGATTCGTCATCACTTTCGTGATCACCAACAACACGAAAATATCTGCCTAGAGTTTATTGACACAGGTCATCAACTAGCAGACATTTTCACAAAACCACTAGCTGAAGATCGATTTAACATTATGAGGCGAGAGCTCGGCATACTTGAATTTTCAGATTCATAGTGTAGTATGTCTATTAAATTTACTTTTATGACTCAAAACTTCATAATTTATTTTACAAAATTATTTTAGGTACAAGCCGAAAGGGTCCTTCTGTCATACAGGTGTAAATAGCATGAAGCGACACGATGAACTAGTCTTCGGACTACCGCTAGCTGGGATCCGGTCCCTACAGCTAACCCAAAGTAATAGAAGTTATTAAATGAAGAAGACAACAGTCATAAACTCAAATTTTAATCAAATACTGCATTTATGGCATTGGAAATACAAGCAGCAGAACTCGGACCGAACTCTGACCAAGTTCGGACTGAGTTCGATCGGCGCTGTTCAGATTCCAGAACCGAACAGCCGGCCCTAGCCCTATTTATACCCCTTCTTCCTTCCACTTTTTCTCACCACCAAACCGAGAATTACTCTACTTTACTCCCAAGAGCTCTTCCTTCTCCTTCCTCTCATCTCTTTCTTCTTCCTCCTTTCTAAGGTGCTCCATTATCCCCTTCCTCTCATCTATGGCACCCAAGAGCCAGAAGAGAAAGGTTGATTACTGACATGCAGGATCTTCCTCTTCTGACTATGTCCCTACTAATGTCTTTAGTCCAGCTAGACCCATAGGATCCGATGATTTTGATTCCGGTCTCTTTCCTGACAAAGAATTTTCGGACCTTTGGTTTGAATCCTCTAGTCGTAGAATTTGTGCTGGAGCACGTATAAACTTTACTATATTTTCTGAATATGCTCCCACATTCGACCGTCTTGGCTTTCGTGACTTTTTTGAAGTAGCTGAGAATATCTATGATAACGCTGTCCGTATGTTTTACTGCAACCTGTAAGTAAAACCTAACAAAAATTTCTATTCTTGCGTTGCTGGACAAGAACTAGAATTCAGCGCCACCGACATCAGTGAATACTTCCATGTTCCTGATATAGGTGAAGCCTTAGTGGATATCCATCACATCCAATTCCCTGAAGGTGTCACTCTCGATTCCTTCAAAGAGCTTTTGTGCCATCCCAAACCTATTCCTAGAAGAGTCTACTCCAAAAATCTTAACCAATACTTCTATGAACTTCATCGGTTTGTATTCTCTGTTATTCTTCCAAAGAAGGGATCCTCTGATGAGATTACCTTCATAGAATTATCAGCCATGTATCATATTCACTTTGGCATTCCTTTCTCTGTTCCCAAGACCATGATGGCTTGGATGCTGAACTGCAGAAATGTAGGGCGTAACCACGTCTATCCCATGCATTTGGCCTCTATCTTTCGAAGGTTTGAAATTGATCTTCAAACCTGTTCTTATTCTTCCATAGCCATAGAGCTGAGCAGGTCTAGATTATACCCTACTCCTCTTCTGCCTCCTGGTGCTGAGCATATTCCAGATGCTGACCCTGAGGCTCCTCCTCCTGATGCTGCTGCTCCAGCTCCTGCTCCGGGTTTTGACCCTGGCTTTTATCAGCATTTTGATGATTTCTTTGCCCTCTCTATGCAACGTCATCAGAGCTATCTTGACTTCAAGTTTCGCCATATCACCCAGGCTCAGGTATTGCGGAATGGCATTGCTGATCTTCACTGGAGTCTCTCCCATGACCCACCACATCCAGTTACTATACTTCCTCACCCTAGCTTCCCCGGACCCAGGTTCGAAGATGAGACGACATTTCCTCACTTCGATCCTACTGCTGCATATTTTCCTCCGGATGCTCCTGGCGGTGATGACACTCCGATGTGATGCGGGCTTGAGCTGGTGGATTGTGGATAGGGCTGATAGATGATGATCTATGATGTAGTTTTTTTATGTCTAAACTTCACAGTTAGACATTTATTCGCACTTTGTGATGATGATGATGGTTGTATCTTTCTATTTATGCATGACTTTCAGTATTTTTCAATACTAGTTATTTCTTTTATACACTTTGTGGAACTGTTGTTATTCGGTTATCTCTCTAGTATACCTATTACTTTATCTATTTGATGAACATTGTTGGCTTCACACATTACGGGGGAGCCAAAACTATATTTGTTATTGACAAAGGGGGAGAAAGAGCACAATACCAAAATCAACAATCAAAGAAAGACTACCAAAACCATTTTTTTAGGTAATTTTATTTGTTCTATTTTAGATATATTTTGGTATAGACTCAAGTTTGTCAATTATCAAAATGGGGGAGATTGTTGGCCCATTCCATGGTCACACCCGATTTAAATAATCGATATGAACTTAAGTCAATACACTAAAATATACGAACTGCTGCTAACCATTTCAGGACTTGTGAAATCAATATCAACAAGCATACTACTACATCATCAAGCACGTAAATCATCAGTCTGAAGCTTACTTTCATTGGAATCCAGTCAGAGTCATTTTATAATTTATTATGTATTTTATCTTTATTGAGTCTAGGATATAAATTGTAAGATCGACTGGGATAATACTGGCTTAGGTTAATCTTAGTCCACTTATCTATACAGCCTACATATCTTTATTCCATCTACCAAAAAGTTCTATTCCATTCAGCAACAACTTTTTACAAATGTTTAACATTTTTCTTAGACAGAACTCAAACTGAGTTCGGCCCGAGTTCGGTCCGAACTCTGCCCGAGTTCAGTCTGTTTAAATTCAAATATTTGTTGCCTCCAAATCTGCATGCAACGTTCCTATACGAACACTTTGCATCAGAACTCTGCCAGAACTCTACCCGAGTTCGGTCGTAGAAAACACCTATAAATAGAAGAGAATTTTTCATTCCAAATCACTCATTCATTCTTCATCTTCTCTTCTCTATTCAATAAGTTTTTTTCACCCGATCAAAAGTTTTCATATCACACCTACACTCCTCTTAGCCAAAAGCCAGCGATATCTATTTCGATCTAGAGTCATTTGGTTCTCAAGAGTTGTAAAGAGGTTGTTCAAAGTACAAAAATTATCTCTGTTGTGGAGCCGGTCGTGCGCTCGTCACCAAGCACGGTGTTGTGAAGTTGGTCGTGCACTGGTCACCAAGCACGGTGTTGTAAGAGACTGCAAGCTCTCAATTAGCTTGTCCTTAGTAGATTAACATCGAGCAAGAGTACTCAAGACTGGATTAGTCCTCTCAGAGGGATACCAGTATACATCGTTGTGTCACTAAGTTTGATCTTTTTATCTCTTGCTATATTTATTTACTGTCTCTTACTTACTGTCATAGTTATCTATTTATAATTTTTAAATTGGTGATTATTTTCTGCTGCACTCGCACTCACTCTATTCACCCCCTCTAGAGGTGCTCAACGGTCCTACAGTATGAACTTACAACACCTTCTTTAAGTAAGTTTTTTTTGCCACTGATATGTGTATTGCTTTATTTGTCAGCTTCAGCTTCTTCCCAAATAGCTCTTCCTGGGATAGAAGATCCTCATCAAGCTTCATCTCCAATGCCCTCTTCTGAAGATAATAAGATGGCTCAGAAAGTCATAAGAGCTTTCTACTCCATTTTGAAAGTAAAGCTTCCTGGAGTTTTGAATCAAAATGCCACCTTCGGGCCTGTGAAGGCTGCCGCTGAATGCCAGGTGACAGCTCTTAAAAGCATTGCTGGCTATGAAGAGCGAGCTAATGCTTTAAGGAAGGTCATGGCTGACCTAGAAAATCAAGTAGCCAAACTCCGAGGGGTCAGTCAGCGAAGCCCAACATTATCGTTTCTTGAGGAGGACGTGGCTCTGATTGCGGTTATTGAGGAGGAGAAAGCTAATTTACAGATGAGGAAGGAGGCTCTGGCTAAAGAGATCAGCGAGTTAGCTGATCAGTATGAACAGTTTGATGCTGCCGGTAGAGCTCGTATTGCCTCAAAGAATAAGCTGGCCATCCAGATCGCTGAAAAGTACAACCATATTGCACAGCTTCACGAAGAGATTGCTCAGCTCGAGGCTGACTTGCGAACAGTTGCATCTGAGCAGAAAGACTATGTGGTTCAGGCTGCTGCGACTGCCACAACTTCAGACCAATTGAAGGCTCAGCTGGTGAAGTTGAAAGAGGAGCATATGAAACTGATTCCTTTCGAGGATGAAGCTGCTCGGCAGGAAGAAGCACGTCGTCGCGCCACCATCAAATCTCAAGCTGAAATCAAGGCTCTGAGGGATAGCATCAATCGATTGTGTATCCCTTAAGTCTTTTGTTTGTAACTGTCTCTTTTAGTCGTCAAGACTCTTGTATCTTTTTCTTTTCTTCGTCTACTGATAGATGTTTTTAATAAAGAATCTTTTGGCTTTCAGAACTTATGAATGAAGCTTGTGAAATATCAGAACTAGAGGTGATGTAGATGTAGTAGGGATATTTCTGGTGGGTATTCCGCTGGAGAATTTGATGTGGACTTATTATCCGTTTTATATTCAAGTTTCTTGAATATAGATAATAAGTTGAAAAAAGCTGCTAATAGAGGTAATATGAACGTAATAGTAGAGAATGTTCTATATTTGACCAGAGGTAATATGGAAGTGGAATGATATATAACATTAGGTAGGAGTGGATAATTCAGAGATAATATGGACGTGATTATCTTTGATGAAGGCTTTGCTCAGAGGTTATATGGACGTGGCAAAATGTTTCTTAATTATCCCATTAGGAAAATAATTATCTGTCACGACCCGCTACCTAGAGGGGCACAAGCACGTGGTTACATCCAACCTACGCCGCAGAATCGGCGGTAGAACGCAGTATATAGGGTCTGTAAATACTACGACTAAAACAGATAAATGTACCAGTACAGTATATACACTCCGAATGGAGGTGACATAGCAATACAGTCTCAATCACATAATCAAAACTAAGGTAGATAGCATGAAAAGAGATACGATAGATAAAACAGGAAACGAGTCCAAAATCCACAAGTCAGAGCTAACACAATATCCAGAGTCTCAGATAATATAAGTATAAAGATACTACAAACTGAAATGTACTAGCTGGCTCGCAGGCCAAGCAAACCTAACTAAACTATGCTACTTAGGGTGAGCAAAGTCCAGTGGCTCTACCAATAAGCCACGGTCTAAATCTAGTCCATCAGACTCAACCCCATAGTAGGTCGGGCAGTCAGTCTCAGAGTCATCTGCAAAATTTGTCAACGGTATCCTGTCAGAAAATGAGCAAGTACAAACACCAACAGCAGTTCCATATGAATTGAGAAATACTATAAGAGACAGTAATAATGAAATACAAGACAAAAGATATATACGACTTGGGAACCATTTGAAAGCCGAGTTACAACCCTTGAACCAAACAAGGACTGGAGTTATAACCCTTCCTTCAAACAGAACTTAGTCTCAAATCATGGTACAGTATAAAAGACAGGTAGAGCATGTGAGAAATGAATCATAGCATCGTGAAAGTACAGTAAGTAAAGCTGAACTGGAAATATAAGGTATGACAATAAATATAAAAAGTGATTTGAATTATTAGAGCGATATGTGATCGGCTAGGGAAGCAAGAGATGGTTATCCACTTGGCTCGGCAATCCGCGGTGTACTCAACGGAGAATCATGCCGTCCAACCTGGATAACTGGTAATGGGGTGTCTGCAACACCCTACGTGAGGTGAGAGTGACGCTAGCAATGTATAGTTACAGGAAGGCTTGATCACATAACCCCTAATAATTCCCCCATCCCCGAATAGTATCACGGATCCGGACATGGCACGTCATGACACGGGGTTCAAGAGCAGGGGGCCAGCCCACTCCCAAATCAGTGTCTTTATAAGTACAGAAATACAGGAATATCTCATACTCATATACCAAGGGAGTCTAGGAATAACATCTCATGACAGGATCCGACGTATACTAGTCCGTGAAATGTCGTGTCAGGAATCAAGTAAAACACTACGACTGAATCGGATATAGTAGATATCAAGACAATGAAAACTATCAGTGAATGTACTCGCCTGTGGTCCGGAGCTGATAGGGTGAACAGACGCTCAGAGTGATCACAGACCTAAAATAAGATACTATAAGTCAAACAGGGCTTAATACTGAAAAAGGAAACTAATACAAGCCATGAATGCAAGTCTAAGTGAAAACTAGGTCAATCTAGGTCAAACTGAGTCATACTAGGCCATACTGGTTCATACTAGGTCATACTAGGTCACTGGAAGTCAATCCAAGTCAAACTAGGTCAATCGTTGACTTACAGTTGACTTTTGGTCAAAAAGTCAACTCTGGTCAAATCTGGTCAACTCTAGGTCAACCCTAGGTCAAACTAGTCTAATGTTGACCAACTGTGGACTTTTAGTCAACTGGTCAACTCTGGATTGGTTTCGGTCAAATCGGGTCGCTTAAAGACTAAGTTTGACTCTCGGTTGACTTTTGTTGACTTTTGGTCAAAAAGGTCAACCGACGTCAAAACTAGTCTATGAGCACCATATTCGATCATTACCAACCACGGGAATCAAGTTCTAACTCTATATTAGGCTTCTAACACAAATATCCTATTTCTAGGCAAAACTAGTATTTACCCTTCTAAGGTAAATCCCGATACCTTGTCCAATACCAATGAAACCCCGCAAATACCCATGGTACTAGCCTAGACTCCTTAGGATAGCTAGATATCAACCCATCTAAGGTTTACCTACCAAGAAATTTGGGTATCCTAGGTATCTAGGCCATGTTAGGATACGGGGTATTGATTTACCCTATTACCTATCCTATCTCATGAATTTTACCCTTTTCTCTACCACACTCATCTACACCACTCACTCTCATGATACACACTCATATTAATCACTCTCATAGGCTCTCCTATAGGTTTCCTATTAGTTTAGCTATAGGATATACTATAGGATACTAGTTTCACTCATAAACCCTCACACACACACTCACACCAGCTCACAAACACACTCTCACACTAGCTAATATGTGGACTGATTTATGGGGTTATAGGGGACTGATTTTGGAGTGTGTGGTGGACTGAAATTGGGGGTTACATGGACTAAAATTGAATGGTAAAACAGGACAGCATGTAGGGGTATTGGGGACTAAAAATAGGAGCAAAGAGGGACAGATTTTGTGGGGAAAATGTGGACAAATGATGGGGTTAAAGGGGTTGGATGTTGGCTGTTTTTGGACAGCAGTTACATGGTTTGTATGGACTGATATGAAGGGGTTAACAAGTGGATTTAAAGGGCTGTTATGTGGAGAATTAATGGACTGAATGTAGGCCAACAAATGACAGCAAATAGGGGGAAAATGTGGGCTGTTGTGGGGTGTTTGAAGTGGGAAACATGACAGCCATATAGGGGTTTTATGTGGGCTGTTTTGATGGCAATATAGGGACTGTTTTGATGGCAGCAGATGGGGGCTTGTTCCCAGGAAATGGGACAGCCATGATTGGCTTCTCACCTCTCTAAAACACTCTACAACACTCCTATATATCCCTCTCTATATCTCCTCTATATCCACTCTATACCAATTCCTTCACTAACCACTCTAACATACCAACAAACACCACTCCCTCACTAACAAACACAACATACACACACACACCATGGCCGACCACCTATGGCCTCTCCCCCATCCAACACCAAACCACACACAACACATAATATGTCCACAATATATATATAAGCCATATATATATATATATATATATATATATATATATATATATATATATATATATATATATATATATATATATATATATATATAGCATATATATATATATATATATATATATATATATATATATATATATATATATATATATATACATATATATATATATATATATATATATATATATATATATATATATATATATATATATATATATATATATATATATATAAAAAATATATATATATATATATATATATATATATATATATATATATAATATATATATATATATATATATATATATATATATATATAGAATGATATATAGAATGATATATATATAAAAAATATATATATATAGAATGATATATATATAACCATATATATTCATATAGAAACTATGAATATGATACATGGCAACACATTCTAAATACATTGAAAAATCTGGAATAAATGTAAGAACAACACAAAAACAATACACAAACAATATCCATGAGTCCAAATAGAGGGTTTTCCTATTAGGACACAATCCTACATATTGGACACCTCTAAAAATGTCCAAAAGGACACAAAATGGTCTCTAATGCAGACACAACCATGGGACACATTCCTATGAGTTTCCAAACCATTCTTCATGAAATGGAAATTATTTTAGAGAAGGGTTTTTACCTATTTGGAGATGGAACAATGGTGAGCTCTCAAAAATGGAAGGAACCTTTGGAGAAGAAGAAGAAGAAGAAGTGGATGAGAACAAAAGGAAATGGTTTTCTCTCTCCTCCCCACCCCTACACAATGTGGCCGGCCAAGCATGCCCAAACCCCCTTTTTGACTATTTACAAGTTTGCCCTCCTATTGTTTTATTAGCTCCTTACAAGGTTGCTTAGGGTTTGGGGATTAAAAATGTAAATCTAGTGTTCTAATTAGGTCTAACCTAATCCATGGAGTCATGACAAATCCCTCTAACTTTTGATGGTAATATTGTGGGCCATGGCTAGCTAGTGTGTGGGCCCGCTAAGGTCAAAACTACCCCGGGTCCCCGAAACAAGTCAAAACAAGTCGGAATGAGTTGAAATTCGAACCCGATTCAAATAACCCCAAAATAATACAAATAATAAATAAATAATTCCAAAATAATTTTTAAAATGGAAAACTACCAAAATACCCCTGTTCATGAAAACTGGGGGTGACAAATCTATCCACCTTAAAAAAAATTTTGTCCTCAAAATTAAAACAAACATACAATGAATCACAATGCAGAAACAGAAATTATACCTCAGGGCTCGAAGAGATAAGGGAAACGCTCTCGCATGTCGTCCTCCCTCTCCCAGGTAGACTCACCTGGAGAGTGATGTCTCCATGCAACGCGAACCAAGGGTATAACCTGGTTCCGGAGCACCTTCTCCCTACGATCCAGAATCTCAACTGGTTGCTCTGGATAGTGAAGAGTAGGACCCACCTCGATCGCTGAATGATCCAATACATGGCTGGGGTCCGCCACGTACCGTCTCAGCTGCGACACGTGGAACACGTTGTGTACCCCCTCTAGCGTAAGCGGCAAGTCTAGCCGGTAAGCTACTGCACCGACCCTCTCAAGAATGATGAAAGGTCCGATGTAGCACGGACTAAGCTTCCCGCCCCCACCAAAGTGAATCGTACCCCGTGTGGGAGAAATCTTCAGGAACACCAAAGCGCCAGCCTAGACATAAAACAAACTCAGCACACAAGACAAACAAATCACAAACAATCACAAACAAGAACTGAAACTAACCTCGAACTCTAACGGTCTCCGGTGGCTATCGGCCCAATGCCGCTGCCTATCCTGAGCCACCCGAAGTCTGTCTCTAATAAGCCGAACCTTCTCAGCTGCATCCACCACCATCTCTGGTCCAAGCAGCACCCTCTCGCCAACATCGTCCCATGATAAGGGAGTACGGCATCTCCGTCCGTATAGAGCCTCGAATGGCGACATCTCTATACTGGCCTGGTAGCTGTTGTTGTAAGCAAACTCTACCAGGTGGAGATGATCCTCCCAAGAATCCCCGAGATCTAGCACACACGTGCGAAACATATCCTCCAAAGTCTGGATAGTCCTCTCCGACTGCCCGTCTGTCTGGGGGTGATAAGCAGTACTGAACTTGAGCGAGGTGCCCAAGCCAGCCTGCAAACTCCTCCATAAGTGGGAAGTGAAACGGCTATCTTGATCTGAAACTATGCTCACAGGAACCCCATGCAATCGCACGATCTGACGAACATACAGCTCTGCCAACCTCTTCGTAGACAATCCCACCTTGAAAGGCAAAAAGTGGGCCGATTTGGTCAATCTATCAACTATGACCCAAATTACGTCTTTCCCTCCTGGAGATTGGGGAAGTCCGGACACAAAGTCCATGGTGATGTGCTCCCATTTCCACTCAGGAATGGGTAGTGGCTGTAGCAATCCACCAGGCCTCTGTCTCTCGGCCTTCACCTGCTGACAAACCAAGCAATGAGATACAAACTGAGCCACCTCGTGCATCATGCCGTACCACCAAACGTGCTCTCTCAGATCTCTGTACATCTTGTTGGCACCAGGATGCATAGAGTACTGAGAGCGATGAGCCTCCTGAAGAACCTCCTTCCGAAGCTCTCCACTCGGAACGCACAGTCTAGCACCGTGCCGCAGCGACCCATCTTCGGCAATGGAGAAATCATCAAGCAACCCTCTCTGCACCTGTTCCCTGATGCACCTCAGGGCAACATCATCAAACTGCGCTGATCTGACCCTGTCCATCAACTCAGACTGAATCTGTAAACCCCACATCTGCACCTCCATGCCTGGAATGATCATCTCGATTCCCAAACTATCCAGGTCGACCAAAAGATGACGGTCTGATGTCAGATACATAGCCACTGGATACCTGCTCAAGGCATCTACGACTACGTTGGCCTTCCCTGGATGGTACTACAAGGCAATATCAAAGTCCTTCATCAGCTCAAGCCAACGTCCCTGCCTCATGTTCAGCTCCTTCTGAGTGAACACGTACTTCAAGCTCTTATGATCAGTAAAGATCTCAACCCGCTCTCCGTACAGATAGTGTTTCCACAACTTCAGGGCAAAGATGACAGCGGCTAACTCCAGATCGTGAGTCGGGTAGTTCTTCTCATGAGGACGTAACTGCCTAGATGTATAGGCAATCACGTTTTCGTGCTGCTGAAGTACACAACCCAGACCCCGACCAGAAGCGTCGCTGTAAATTGAGAAACCACCGGTCCCAGACGGCAATGTCAAGATAGGAGCTGATGTCAACCTCTTCTTCAGCTCATCGAAGGCGGCCTGACACTCCTCAGTCCAGACGAACTCCACGTCCTTCCTGGTGAGTCTAGTCATCGGCTCCGCGATCCGCGAGAAATTCTGGACGAACTTCCGATAGTAGCCCGCCAATCCCAGAAAGCTCCGAATCTCGGCAACTGTACTGGGCGTAGACCAAGACTCTACCGCAGCAATCTTCCTCTGGTCTACTGAGATCCCGTGCTCGGTCACAACATGACCCAGGAACTCGACCTGGTCCAGAAAAAACTCACACTTCGACAACTTCCCATACAACTGCTCCTTTCTCAAGGTCTCGAGCACAATTCTCAGATGCTCCTCGTGCTCCTCTGGCGTCTTCGAGTAAACCAGGATGTCGTCTATGAAGACCACCACAAACTTATCAAAGTACTGATGGAATACCTTGTTCATCAAGTTCATGAACACAGCTGGGGCGTTGGTCAACCCAAATGGCATCACTGTGAACTCGTACTGGCCGTACCGAGTCTGAAAAGCTGTCTTCGGAACGTCTTCCTTCTTCACCTTCAGCTGATGATAGCAGGATCTCAGATCTATCTTCGAAAACACCTTGGCGCCGCTCAGCTGATCGAACAAGTCGTCGATCCTCGGCAATGGGTACTTATTCTTGATAGTAAGGTTGTTGAGCGCCCAGTAATCGATACACATACGTATCGTACCATCCTTCTTCGGCACAAACAGGACTGGCGCTCCCCAAGGCGATGAACTGGATCTAATGAATCCCTTGTCCTGCAGCTCGTCGACCTGCTTCTTCAACTCCGCCAACTCGCTGTTGTTGACTTTATAGACGTGCTGCGAAATGGGCTCAGCACCTGGCACTAGGTCTATAGAGAACTCAACGTCTCTATCCGGCGGCATCCCCGGCAACTCCTCGGGGAAAACATCCATGAAATCAGCAATCAATGGATGCGGCAATGCCTGCCCCGCCAGTAAAGCTCCGTAGAACCCATCTACCGGCTCAGCTGCTCCTCTGGAAAACACAACCTCTGGCTCTCCCGGCGGCCTAAACAAAATCCTACCACCTCTACAATCTATAGTAGCATGGTGCATGCTCAACCAATCCATTCCGAGTACCACATCGTACCTCGGAAGGGGCATTACGAGCAAGCATGCACCCAAAACTCGGCCTCCTACAGTAACTCTCCGCCCGTTGCAGATATTGTTGACCAGGATGATGCCTCCCCCGGTCAATATCTTGCAAGTCCTACCCAAGGGTTCAGCAATAATATTGTGTTCAGAGCAAAAGAGACAGACACAAAGCTATGAGAGGCACCGGAATCAAATAAGGTAAATGCAGGAAATGAATCGAGAAGAACATGACCTGCCACTACATCGCCTATTGGCTCTGCCTCCTCCTCTGCTGTCAGGGTAAACACTTTGCCCGCAGGGGCTCCCCTCTGGTGCTGCTGGAAACGTTGCTGCTGTGTCTGAAGTGGAGGACCTCTCTACTGAACCACTGGTCCTCTGGCCGGCTGTGCTCTGTCCTGGACTCCTCGGACTCCTCGAATACGGCAGTCCTTCAGCTGGTGATCGGACGCCCCACAGTATAAGCAGACGCCCAATCTCTTCCTGCACACCTCTCTAGTGTGCCCTGGCTTCCCGCAGAAGTTGCACTGTATAGCTGGCCTCTGGCCCTGACCCTGATGCTGCTGGGCACGCGCCGGTGCCTGCTGGATCTACAACTGAGGCTGCTGCTGCTGGAACTGCCTCTGCTGGAAATGTGGGCGCTTTGCTGGCCCTGCACTCGAACTGGATCCCAGAGCGTCACTGCTCCTCTTCGGCTTGAGGCCAAAATCCTCCTCCGCAATCTGAGCCTCCATCAAGATCTGCTCAAAGGTCGCGTCTCGTCGCCCAGATGTGCGAGTGCGTACTGCATGAATGAATGAGACCCCTCCTGAACTTTCGGGCCTTGCACCCCTCATCCTGAACCAAACTGGGTGCAAACCTGCTCAGGCGGAAGAACTCCGCTGCGTACTCGTCTACCGACGAGTTCCCCTGTACCAGACTGGCAAACTGCCCCTCCAAAGCTGTCAAGGCAACATCTGGGTAGAAATTCTCCTTAAAGAGTTTCCTGAAGTCCTCCCAAGATATACCTCTCACTGACGCACGCGGATCCGTGCGGTACCAAGTCAAAGCCATGTCAAAGAACTGGCTCGCTGCAGAAGTCACCCACAGACCTCTCGGGACCTCCGCCAACTCCAGACTCCGCTGGACATCCTCTAGCCAGTCGTCCGCATATAGGATACCCTCGGTACCCTTGAAATCTCGCGGGTTCATCTTCCTGACGTCGAGATGCGTACCGGGCCTCCCCTGGCCCTGCTGCTGTGCTGGTGCTCCCTGAGCTATAGCCGGTGCGCCTCTCTCCACTGCTGCCATAGCTAACTGATGTGAGTTCTCCATCGTCTGTCGCAGCACCTCTGCCTGACGGTGCTGTGCCTCTGCCTGTGCTCTCTACGTCTGCAGCATCTGCTGCAGTAGGACCATCATCCCCTGAGCATCTGTCGGTATCGGAGGCGACAGTGGAAGAACATCAGGAATAACCATAGACGGTCCCGCTGCTGGGGTGGAAGACCTCCTGGAACCGTCGCTGCTGCTGCTCCCGCCGGAAGGACAGGAACTGAGATAGCAGCTCCCTCGACCGTAGCTCCCGCTGCCGGAGGTGGAAGACCTCCTGGGACTGCCACTGCTGCTCCTGCAGTCGGTGGTGGAAGACCTGCCGGATCTGCCACTGCTACTCCCGCAGCCGGAGGTAGAAGACGTGCCGGATCGGGCCTCTCCGGTACAGCGCTAGAACCCGCTGCCTGAGAGCGAGTGATCGTCATCCTGAGGATAGGTTGAAACAAGGAATCAATATGGCACATGATAGGAATATCAAAGACGGACAATTAAATTCAATGCAAAAGAGCTGTCATGGTAATCAAAAGATCAAAAATTTCCAAGCATGTGATTGAGTAACTCCTAGTATACCCTAGATCCTATGTCCTAATTGCAGGCTCGTAATTAGTACTCTAAGTCGAGCACCATTACGAGTTCGTACTAGTTACGACACTGACCTGCATGGGCTACCACAAAAACGTGTCACGACCCGCACCCTAGAGGGGCACAAGCACGTGGTTACGTCCAGCCTACGCCACAGAATCGGCGGTAGAACGCTGTATATAGGGTCTGTAAATACTACGACTAAAATAGATAAATGTACCTGTACAGTATATACACTCCGAATGGAGGTGACATAGCAATACAGTCTCAATTACATAATCAAAACTAAGGTAGATAGCATGAAAAGAGATACGATAGATAAAACAGAAAACGAGTCCAAAATCTACAAGTCAGAGCTAACACAACATCCAGAGTCTCAGATAATATAAGTATAAAGATACTATAAACTGAAATGTACTAGCTGGCTCGCAGGCCAGGCAAACCTAACTAAACTATGCTACTCAGGGTGAGCAAAGTCCAGTGGCTCTACCAATAAGCCACGGTCTAAATCTAGTCCATCAGACTCAACCCCATAGTAGGTCGGGCAGTCAGTCTCAGAGTCATCTGTAAAATTTGTCAACGGTATCCGGTCAGAAAAATGAGCAAGTACAAACACCAACAGTAGTTCCATATGAATTGAGAAAAACTATAAGAGACAGTAATAATAAAATACAAGACAAAAGATATATGCGACTTGGGGACCATTTGAAAGCCGAGTTACAACTCTTGAACCAAACAAGAACCGGAGTTGTAACCCTTCCTTCAAACAGAACTTAGTCTCAAATCATGGTACAGTATAAAAGACAGGTAGAGCATGTGAGAAATGAATCATAGCATGGTGAAAGTACAGTAAGTAAAGCTGAACTGGAAATATAAGGTATGACAATAAATGTAAAAAGTGATTTGAATTATTAGAGCGATATGTGATCGGCTAGGGAAGCAAGAGATGGTTATCCACTTGGCCCGGCAATCCGTGGTATACTCAACGGAGAATCATGCCGTCCAACCTGGATAACTGGTAATGGGGTGTCTGCAACACCCCACGTGAGGTGAGGGTGACACTAGCAATATATAGTTACAGGAAGGCTTGATCACATAACCCCTAATAATTCCCCCATCCTCGAATAGTATCACGGATCTGGACATGGCACGTCATGACACGGGGTTCAAGAGCAGGGGGCCAGCCCACTCCCAAATCAGTGTCTATAAAAGTACAGGAACACAGGAATATCTCATACTCATATACCAAGGGAGTCTAGGAATAATATCTCATGACAGGATCCGACGTATACTAGTCCGTGAAACGTCGTGTCAGGAATCAAGTAAAACACTACGACTGAATCGGATATAGTAGATGTCAAGACAATGAAAACTATTAGTGAATGTACTCGCCTGTGGTCCTGAGTTGATAGGGTGAACAGACGCTCAGAGTGATCACAGACCTAAAATAAGATACTATAAGTCAAACAGGACTTAATACTGAAAAAGGAAACTAATACAAGCCATGAATACAAGTCTAAGTCAAAACTAGGTCAATCTAGGTCAAACTGAGTCATACTAGGCCATACTGGTTCATACTAGATCATACTAGGTCACTGGAAGTCAATCCAAGTCAAACTAGGTTAATCGTTGACTTACAGTTGACTTTTGGTCAAAAAGTCAACTCTGATCAACTCTGGTCAACTCTAGGTCAACCCTAGGTCAAACTAGTCTAATGTTGACCAACTATTGACTTTCAGTCAACTGGTCAACTCTGGATTGGTTTCGGTCAAATCGGGTCGCTTAAAGACTAAGTTTGACTCTCGGTTGACTTTTGTTGACTTTTGGTCAAAAAGGTCAACCGACGTCAAAACTAGTCTATGAGCACCATATTCGATCATTACCAACCACGTGAATCAAGTTCTAACTCTATCTTAAGCTTCTAACACAAATATCCTATTTCTAGGTAAAACTAGTATTTACCCTTCTAAGGTAAATCCCGATACCTTGCCCAATACCAATGAAACCCCGCAAATACCCATGGTACTAGCCTAGACTCCTTAGGATAGCTAGATATCAACCCATCTAAGGTTTACCTACCAAGAAATTTGGGTATCCTAGGTATCTAGGCCATGTTAGGATACGGGGTATTGATTTACCCTATTACCTATCCTTTCTCATGAATTTTACCCTTTTCTCTACCACACTCATCTACACCACTCACTCTCATGATACACACTCATATTAATCACTCTCATAGGCTCTCCTATAGGTTTCCTATTAGTTTAGCTATAGGATATACTATAGGATACTAGTTTCACTCATAAACCCTCACACACACACACACACACACAAGCTCACAAACACACTCTCACACTAGCTAATATGTGGACTGATTTATGGGGTTATAGGGGACTGATTTTGGAGTGTGTGGTGGACTGAAATTGGGGGTTACATGGACTAAAATTGAATGGTAAAATAGGACAGCATGTAGGGGTATTGGGGACTAAAAATAGGAGCAAAGAGGGACTGATTTTGTGGGGAAAATATGGACAAATGATGGGGTTAAAGGGGTTGGATGTTGGCTGTTTTTGGACAGCAGTTACATGGTTTGTATGGACTGATATGAAGGGGTTAACAAGTGGATTTAAAGGGCTGTTATGTGGAGAATTAATGGACTGAATGTAGGCCAACAAATGACAGCAAATAGGGGGAAAATGTGGGCTGTTGTGGGGTGTTTGAAGTGGGAAACATGACAGCCATATAGGGGTTTTATGTGGGCTGTTTTGATGGCAATATAGGGACTGTTTTGATGGCAGCAGATGGGGGCTTGTTCCCAGGAAATGGGACAGCCATGATTGGCTTCTCCCCTCTCTAAAACACTCTACAACACTCCTATATATCCCTCTCTATATCTCCTCTATATCCACTCTACCAATTCCTTCACTAACCACTCTAACATACCAACAAACACCACTCCCTCACTAACAAACACAACATACACACACACACACCATGGCCGACCACCTATGGCCTCTCCCCCATCCAACACCAAACCACACACAACACATAATATGTCCGCAATATATATAAGCCATATATATATATATATATATATATATATATATATATATATATATATATATATATATTTATATATATATATATATATATATATATATATATAGAATGATATATATATAACCATATATATTCATATAGAAACTATGAATATGATACATGGCAACACATTCTACATACATTGAAAAATCTGGAATAAATGTAAGAACAACACAAAAACAATACACAAACAATATCCATGAGTCCAAATAGAGGGTTTTCCTATTAGGACACAATCCTACATATTGGACACCTCTAAAAATGTCCAAAAGGACACAAAATGGTCTCTAATGGAGACACAACCATGGGACACATTCCTATGGGTTTCCTAACCATTCTTCATGAAATGGAATTTATTTTAGAGAAGGGTTTTTACCTATTTGGAGATGGAACAATGGTGAGCTCTCAAAAATGGAAGGAACCTTTGGAGAAGAAGAAGAAGAAGTGGATGGGAACAAAAGGAAATGGTTTTCTCTCTCCTCCCCACCCCTACACAATGTGGCCGGCCAAGCATGCCCAAACCCCCTTTTTGACTATTTACAAGTTTGCCCTCCTATTGTTTTATTAGCTCCTTACAAGGTTGCTTAGGGTTTGGGGGTTAAAAATGTAAATCTAGTGTTCTAATTTGGTCTAACCTAATCCATGGAGTCATGACAAATCCCTCTAACTTTTGATGGTAATATTGTGGGCCATGGCTAGCTAGTGTGTGGGCCCGCTAAGGTCAAAACTACCTCGGGTCCCCGAAACAAGTCAAAACAAGTCGGAATGAGTTGAAATTCGAACCCGATTCAAATAACCCCAAAATAATACAAATAATAAATAAATAATTCCAAAATAATTTTTAAAGTAGAAAATTACCAAAATACCCCTGTTTATGAAAACTGGGGGTGACATTATCGGAAAACAGTTCAGAGGTAATATGGACGTGACTTGTTTTTGTCAGACCGAGTTTGGACAGAGTCCAAAACGGAGATAATTCCACTGGAAAATCTTTTTAAAAGACCTATTATCTATGGCGTATTCAAGACTCTTGAAATACGGATAATAGTTAGATGATTTTTTTTGAATCACATAAACATTGTACTGTACATTTACGTGACTGAAACAGGGTATATGTGAACGTTGTTCATGAAGGTTACACATAATATTTCTTCAGGAACTTGCCGTTGATCGGCATCATGAGCAAGTTACCATGAGACTTGGTTAGTCGATACATACCATTAGAATACATTGATTCTATAACGAAAGGATCTTCCCATTTAGGCTATAATTTTCCTTTTGTCTTATGTGTCATGACCATTGGTCTTCTCACTGCTAAGACCAGATCACCAACTTGAAAGATTTTTTCCTTCACTTTTTTATTAAAGGCCCTGGAAAGGCGTGCTTGGTATAGCTCAATACACTGTTGCGCTAATAAGCATTTTTCGTCTAGCACTTCTAGC
Organism: Iris pallida; assembly: GCA_029216955.1. Classification (NCBI taxonomy): domain Eukaryota; kingdom Viridiplantae; phylum Streptophyta; class Magnoliopsida; order Asparagales; family Iridaceae; genus Iris; species Iris pallida. The sequence goes on from JANAVB010034420.1 coordinate 11,649,306, forward strand.
TCTTGTAGTCCCAGACGATAACTTTCTTCGGCAGTCAACTCACTGGCTAAGGCTACTCGAAGAGAGGGAATCTGGATTTCTAGGGGAAGAACTGCTTCACTCCCACAAACCAGAGAGAATAGAGTACTGCCTGTTGGAGTCCAGACCGTTGTACGATAGACCCAGAGACATTCGTCGAGCTTTTCATTCCAATCGTGCTTGTTTGAAGACACGAACTTTTTGAGAAGTTTAATGATAGTCTTATTGAAGGCTTCTGCTAACCCATTAGCCACTGGATTATAAGCAGTAGAGGCTACATTATGGATTCGATTCTTATCGCAGAATCGATAGAATGCATGGCTCGCGAATTGTGTACCATTATCATGGATGATCCTGCGAGGTAGGCCAAAGTGATAGATAATGTGATGTTTGATGAAACTGATCATGTTCGACGTCTTTACTTCGGTGAGCGGTATAACTTCCGCCCATTTGGAGAAGTAATCGGTTATAGCTAGGATGAACCGATGTCCTCTGGAGGATGGCGAGCTGATTGGGCCTATGACATCCATTCCCCAGGCTTCAAAAGGCCAAGATGTCGCTATCGGGTGTAGAAACTCCGAAGGTTGATGAATGAAGCCAGCGTGGAACTGACAAGCCCTACACTTCTTTGCATATTCAACAGCATCTGCTATCATCGTGGGCCAATAATAACCCATTCATTTGAGGCGATCTTTTAATTTGGGGCCTGGTTGATGTGCACTACAAATTCTGTCGTGAGCCTCACGGAGTGCATGTTTGGCTTCTGTGTTTGATAAACATCATAATAGTAGCCCGTCGTAAGAGCGTCGATACAGCATTTTGGTAGCGGAATCATAGTAAAATTTGAGGGATCGTCTTTGGACAGACACTGCTTCCTTTGGGTCCACAGGGAGGATTCCGTAGATGGCGTAGTCTATGAAAGGAAATCTCCAGTCTTTAATATTGGCATTTGTTTCTGTTGCGTAACTGTGGTGAATATACACGGCATCATTTACACAGAATAGCTCTCGACCAGACATTGTGATCGAATGCTGAGTATTGGTAGGGACGGTCAAGGAAGCAGCAAGACCGGCTAAAGCATCTGCTTTTATATACTGTAATCGAGGCACGTGTTCGATGAAGAGTCCAGCGAAAGTAGAAGCCAATTCGATTTTCGCTTTGTGATATAGGATGAGGTCTTCGTGACGAACTTTATAATCCCCTCGGACCTGACTAACTATTATCTTAGAATCAATGTAAGCTTCTTGATAATCAACTCCCAGTTGTTTTGCCAGTTGAAGGCCGATCAGTAGGGCATTATATTCGGCCACGTTGTTAGTACAGGATTCCACGAGAGAATATGTACGGTGTATAACCAGATGGTCGGGTGACACAAGCATGATGCCTACTCCGGCCACGATATTTCCTTTAGGTCCTGTTCTTGATGCACCGTCAAAGAACATTCGCCAAATGGGGATTTCCTCAGTTGCGATGTTAGACTCCACTACTTCATCCGGGATTTCATCGTAGAGTTTGGAAGATTCTGGTACCGGATGAGCTGCTAGGAAATTAACTAACACTTGGACTTTTACTGCCTTCTGAGGGACGTACAGCATATCATATGGAGTCAACAGTATCGCCCATGTAGCTAAACAGGAATTAAGAGAACCCGGTTTAGTCATGAGTATTCTGCGAGGATTGACTTTAGATATGATGTGGATAGTCTACCCAGACACATAGTGGCGTATCTTCTGGATAGCAAATACCAGTACGAGATATTTCTTTTCCACAGGTGTATATCTGTGCTTGGCACCTACTATCGTACGGCTGAGGTAGTAGATTACCTGTTCATGGCCGCCTTTATTCTTCTGAGCTAATAGGGCACCAAGGGAATGATCCATAGCGCGGACATATAACAAGAAGGGCTTTCCCATTATTGGAGCCACCAACACTGGGGGGCTTGTGAGATACTTCTTGATGTCGTCAAATGCGCATTGACATTGTTCAGTCCAGACGAAAGATACTTCTTTCTTCATGAGCTGAGTAAACGGTTAACACCTTCTAGAAATATTTGAAATGAATCGTCTGATGTAGGCTAGCCTTCCTTGAAGTCCGCATAGCTCTTTGAGATTTCTTGGAGGATGCATATCGAAGATAGCTTTCACTTTCTCTGGGTCAAGATGTATACCCTTTGAAGTGATAACAAAACCAAGAAACTTGCCGTTGGAGACTCCCAGAAAAGACTTGGTTGGATTCATCTAGAGTTGGTGTGCACGCATTAATTCGAACACCGTTTTCAAATCTTGGAGGTGATTGCCCTTGAGACGACTTTCAACTGTGATATCGTCTACGTAGCATTCCACTATTTTGTGCAAATGATCGCAAAAAATTGTGTTTATAGCTCGCTGGTATGTCACCCCTACATTTTTCAATCCGAAGGGCATCACCGTACACAACATAATAATCTTTAAATCCCATTTTATAGAATTTTATTCAACTGTCCAGAACTACTGAAAATAGAGCCAAAACTCTTAAGAACACTGTTCGTCGAGATATATGAAACATAACTTAAACTAGTCCAAACACCCGTTTGGAGGGCAATTATTTGCCAGGATTACAAAAATCTACTTGAACATGATTGTAGCCTTTGTAACCGAGTTTAAAACCCTTTAAATAGTTTTATTTATTTTATATAAAATTTTCCAGTTACATTGTGTTTAAAATCGTAAAAAATTAGTTTTGAAAATAATAAAATTTCCCGATATGAAATTCGTTCCGACAAACCAAACGATTTCTTCGCGTACCAATTACCTGAAAAGGTGCGTATGGTATTCTCCGTCATTTGGGCTTTGACGGAATTCGAACAGGCTGCGTGTGCGTGACGAATTTGACCCGTATTTGTCAAAATTCACAATATCGAAGTTTTTGCAAATTTCCAACTACTTTGTTTACGCTCTTCATATCAAAACAAGACTAACACCATTGGACTTGTAGCATTTGACTTGCCCTGTGACTCAATATTCGTCTGATTTTGAGATAGTTGACCGGATCGCCGTTTTGCGGACAATACGATCCGATTTGGCGGACGATTTTGTGATCGACTCATCGGAATCCAAATATGGACATACCGTTAAGTTTTTATCGTTTAGACTTTGTTTGACCAATAATATGTCAAATTTAATGACCTTTAGTTTTGACACATTTTTTGGTACAAAGCGGGAGCCCACCAACGGACGCTATTTTGACAGAAAGCTATTGTTTTCGTTCTTGTGTCTAAATTGGACTTATGGGTACTTATGGCTCATTCCAGGAACGTTTGTGATGTTTGTTTCAGCAACCAGAGATGTCCATGATGATTTTGTATTTTTTTTGTTTCCGTTGACTTGACGTGTTCGCCTTCTAGACGTCGTCAAAACACCACATCACCTCCAGGTAAGTATATCTTGCGATAATAAATATTTATTTATATTTATTTGAGCTTCCTATATTTATATTATTTATTTATTTATGCGTTGTTAAACTGTACATCCAAGTCATACTTTTGTGCAAACGACTATGTTAGTCGGTTTACGTTACATGTATATATTTTATGCATGTTGGCCTAGTTTTTGCGAACTATACCAAGATTATGAGATATTTTTATATCTTTTTTGGCCATGACATATGTGTTTTACGAGTTGTGAGTCTCATGTAGGACACAGACATAGGTATGCGACTAGCCATGCTACGCATGGGACGTGGGCCTGATAGGACATAACTGCTAATAGAAATACATATTAGAAGACTTAGCAGTTATTAGATGTATTATGTTGTAGATACAACATGAATATGAGCCTAGGGGTGGGGAGGACAGTTACTAGGCGTATGGGGCCACTATGCACATTCCCTTTTGTAACCGTAAGCTCCTCCAGAGACACGGGTGTGATGACCCTAGTTATATTTGCCGATGGCCTCTGACGATCGATGAACTTTATTCAAATTAGGCCCCTGGTTTCCAAACGATAACTATGCCAATCCTATTTTTAGCCAGAGTGCCCATGTGTTGAAGGTTGTCCTTAAAAGTGTATATTTCACATAGAATGGTGAGGAGACCTATGTTTAGCTTGTTTATATTTAGTATATCTTGGGATATTATAATGTATCTTATTACATCCCTCTATGGACCTGATGATCTCTCCAAGTATTTGTTGGCTTCCTCCATAGAGTTGCGTAGAGTTGTTGTTTGTGTGCTTCTATAGGATTCAGGATTGCTAGTGTTGACTTTTATATTCTCCCATATTTTATATTTTTGCCATGATATTATCTATTGTATTTTCTAGTTTTGATGGACCCACATTTTCTTTCGGGTCTATTCGAACATATATTATAGTGGGTTGTAGCCCATGAACCATATTATTCATTCATTATTCATTTTCATATGGATTGAGATATATATTATTTGACTAGTTATGGTTAGATTTAGCCTACTCTAGAGTGCTTATACATATTAGAGTTAGGCTGGAGTCCACTTGATACGTAGCTAGCCATTATCAAGCATCTTGGTCCAACGTATTTTGGGACTGGGGCGTGGCATTCTGGCAAGCTGAAATTAAATTAAATGTTATATCTAGCTCTCATAACTGTATTCATCTACATACTCATCAAAGATATTCGAGTCCATCTTGGAACCTATTTTGTGTCTATGACCCACCTAATGTAGTTGACAGGAAATCATTTTAAGAAGGGGTGGAAGCCACGATATCATCTCTCACTGAACCGTGGCTATGTATTGATGATTGCAATTCAATCTTGCATCTTGACAAGAAGTATGGAGAGAAGGGGTTCAACTACCATCTGAAAGCAGGGGGGTTAATAGGGTCAACCTTACTAATCAAGGACAATAAGATTGCTAACAGGAAAATTAAAGATTAAGAGTGCAAGAGAAGAAGCAATAAAAATACCGACACCCGATGTATCCTGTCCTTGGGGTGCTCTAGTCCCAGACCTCTCTTTCGTTTTAATCCAAATTGTCAAAATAGTTACAACGTAAGCTTTCATCTGAAGTCTCACCAACTTCTTACACAAAAGTTTTGATCCGAAGGCTCTCCGACTTCAATATACGAGAGCTTTGATCCGAAGACTCTCCGACTTCACACAAGCTTTAATCCGAAGGGTTGTATACTTCTAATTCTTTACAAGATGGTTTTGATCTTCTTACAACAAAGATGTAGATCTCACTTTTATAACTCAAGAACACTCTAACCCAATCTGTGGATAGCCAACTAAAAGCTTTAGTAGTGTTGTTTCTGGATAAACTTTGGTAGATAGGAAATTTAGGCTCAAAGTATCATCCTTGAATGAAGGGGTTCAAGGCTATTTATAGCCAAAGCACAGAAAAGTACAAATAATGCAACTTTCAGTTTGAAATCAGTATATCGCCAGTATACTACAATATACTGTCGATATACTGGTATGCGACAACAACGGATAAAAATAGAGCCATTGAGATCATTTAATGCTCTGGAATTCGACCATTGGATTGCCAACTTTGATGAATCGATATGCCGTCGGTATAGACCAGTATACCGTCAGTATGTCTGTGCAATCGATAGAGAGAATATATATATATATATATATATATATATATATATATATATATATATATATAATCGATATACCGCCTATATACTACAGCTTACCGCCGGTAAAACAATTTGTGGCAAAAAATGATCCTCGGTTATTTTCTACCCTACCTTTCAATTTTGCCATACATTTTTTGTGTTTGCAATTATTCCTAAGACTCGTTACAGACTCTGGATATACTATAGCAGGTGCAAACTTCTTCAGAGTCATGAAATAATGATGGAATGGCTTGGATTCTTCACTTGATAGATGATGGCATTTTTCCTTAGCGACAGCTGTCCAAAGATACCCAGATTATAAAATCTGTATACCTTCGTCTGTAATTGGATGTTAGACGAACAAATCAATATACAAAGTAGCAAGTGTGATAAAATTAATGTACATTAGGACTATGTTAAGTTTAAGTATACATACTATCGTGATAGGATGATTATTAGTGATATCATACTATAATCGAATAACAATAATAAAAAACATAGTTAGATCATTGGGCTAACGATCTTCCCCTTTTTTATTATGGCAACTCGGTTAAATTTAAGACAGATATAATAGAGGCTAATATTACTAATATGTAAAACATTAGGCACATATCACTAAAAGGTACAAGTATAAGTACAAATGCTACCATGATCGCATGAAGATTAGTGATAATATAATGCTAAATTTAATCGATTTATCATATTAAAAAATATGATACAATCATTGGGCCAACAATCTCGTCCTTTTTTATTATGGCAAATCGGTTAAGTTAAGTGTGGACACCATAGATGCAAGTATCACTAATATGCAAAAGACATAAGCATATATCACTAAAATCATACTTAAATCACTTTTACCCCTTTTTACAAACATATAAGCACATACTTAAACATACTTCTCCTCCTTTGACATTATCAAAAATAAGTTTCTCCGCACTAGGAGATAAAATAAAATTTGTCTCAAGGAAATAAATCAGAGCATGAGGAAGACATAGACAATCATGATCAAGATAACTTATGAAACCAATGGGAGTAGAGTGTCAAGACAAGTATAGATATTACATAACCAATGTAGAATACTAAATAGAAGGTAGCTTATCAAAACATAATATAGTTGGTAAAACTGCTAGGATTTGAAAAAAATTAGTAAATAGTTTACCAACTTGAAATCCAAGAAAGAAATCCAAGACATAATCTGATATGAATTATTATGCTAGTTTTGGAAGAGAACTACGAAATAAGGATTTCAATCAAAAGCCATGAGGATTAGATAATTACAAAATAATATATATCAATGAAAATAGATACCAATTGTAGATATTGGAATATAGAAACTTGGACATTGATCAAAGACGCAAACGATAGTTACAATAGAATACGGTTTGTGAGCCCTCTTTTTAGTTGAAAACATGTACCAACAGAATCGGCATACCACCGGTGTGTACCAACAGAATGGACATTGATCAAAGACGCAAACGATAATTACAATAGTTTCGGAACTTGTTCAATGGCTTTAGTATTATTTTTCGGCTAGAATCGGCATACCACTGGTATGTCGGTGTGTACCAACAGAATACGGTTTGTGAGCCCTCTTTTTAGTTAAAAAATGTTGTGACAATTTTTGTCATACCAACGGTGTACTGGTCTGTACCGACGATATACCGGTACGACATATAGAATTTGACAGAGAGTTTTTGCCTATAGAAATCGACATACCGAAGGTGTACAGGTGTGTACCATCGAAAACCAATCTAGTACCAAGTTGTTTATTTCTAGATTTTGACTTGATATTAATTTCTTCTTGATTTTTGCTTTATTGTACATGCTATGCCAGTTTACTATCTTGCCGTGTCATGCCTCTCTAGTCCCGATACATGATTTGTCTTGATTTTTGTACATGTCCAGATTTACTTAGCGGCTTGTCATGGCGTACTCCTGATTCCTGTACATATCTAGCTTCATGTTAGTGGCATGTCATGGCGTACTCCTGATCTTGTATATGTCTAACTTGATATAGTGGCTCGTCGTAGCACACTCCTGTTTCGATATTTATCTTGTCTTGTTGTGGCTTATTATAGTGCACTTTTTTGCTTGTCTTGTCATGTTTAGTCCTGCATGTCTCATGTCTAGGATGGATTCTGCGGAATGCCACACCCAGAATCCTGACTAAAAATGTTAGGAAATAACAACTAGCTTTATTATCTAGATCATTAGGAGGGGAGAACTTTTCCAGTTACCTGAAAGCCCTTTGTTCCGACCCTATTCCTGTACACGGGATTTAGAGTTATCTGTCATGATGTGCACATTTCTAACACACCATCAAGTGTTGCAACCAGTACCTAGGATACATTTGTCTCGTGGATGATGTATCCATTATATATTTTTTTTCTTTTTGGCCTGGATAAGTCAGGTAGTCTACAGGGCAGGTAACTGAATTGGATTTCTCAACTTGCATATGTTAGTAATTAGGATTATGATAACCATTGTTAGCTAATATATCAAGCCATATTTATTGCTTGGTCGTGATTGATGGATGGAGTCCATTCCTGTCTAGTTTTGCTCCAGTTTATCTTATTTAAGCACTTAGATTCATGTTATTCCTGTACATGGTATTACTTCTATTACATGATTGGCTTTACTACTTGTCCTACATGCTCGGTTTAATTACATGCTCACATGTCCAGTTTATCTTTCATGTTCATATGTTATTTTCCTTACATGTTTCAATTTTTCTTTCATATGTAATATGGTACAAATTTATTATTCTTGTCTCGTTTACTGCTTTACTTAGTGTTGTTATGATTTGTATGGTACTTACTATTGGAGATCTGACCCCACTGGTTTTGTTTGTCAGATCCAGCTAAGGAGCCCAAGGATCTTTCAGACCTTCCACTCGATGGTGATCACCCGGAGCACCAGGGTGCTTGAGTGGGTGTTCTTTTATCTTACCCACAGTTTTCTGTACATATTCTTTTCGGCGTTTAGCCACCGAGCACGTGTTTAGCTCGTATTTTGGACTTAACATTTGGCCTACGGGCTTAGACATGATTGTATACTTTCTAGACTACAGCTAGAGCTGATCATTTATTACTTACACTCTTACTAGTTCTTTATTTCTTTATTACTAGCTTCATGATCATCTATATATTATAGTTTGGGACGTTTTACTGTCTTATATGCTGGATGATCATACTCTTGTATTTTACTTACTTGTCTGTGATTAAGATATCTAGGAATCACCTGACCTAGGATCGACTATTAGTTTGTAGTAGTAACCCCATCTATACAGCTTATACATTATTCGGGAGTACTGGAGTACCTTAGTATACGTAGCTGGCCTGGTCCGTCCCTACTTGCTAGTATTCTGGTTCTGGGGCATGACAACATTTTCTACTCAAAACAATTATATGCCAGTTTGATTTGAAGGTAGTGATTCTTCAAAGTTAGGCCAGAACTTAAGTGTTAGAAAAATTGCAAGTAAAGCCACATCAGAGCTGTCATTTTCTTATAAGTGAAGGCCCATGTATCCAATATATAAACAACACCTAGACTTTATAATTCGACTCAGGAATCTCAAAGGTTTTTTTAGAAAAAAAAAAATTGAAAAGGCTGGCAGTATAGTTATGCGTCTCAATGACAAGAGCCCTATATGTCTTGTTAACTTTGAGAACCTATATGTTTCGGTCATGAAGACCTTATTCGTCTAAAGTCTTTGATGACTGTCACGCCCCAGTCCCAAAATACAGAGGACTAGGATATCAAGGAACCACCCCTACAAACAAATAAGGACAAGAGGTAGCACATTATTCTGCAACAAAAGAATATCCCATGCTATAATATGAATTGAATGAATATCCTAAACCACTACATGGTCCACTATGTAATGCCTGTGGTTCGTATTGCGTATTTGGAATACGTGTACGTATTTTATCTTGTATTGCATGATTCCTTGCTTGACTTTTCCTCATGGCTTGGTTTATTCTTGGGTTGGTTCGGCTTGGCTTGGTTTGCTTTGGTTCATTATGAACCAAGGGTGAACCCCCTACCTACCACCACCACTACCATTTATTAACCCCACCTCCTCCTCTCTCTTCATTACTTTTCTTCTTCTTCCATTTAATTCTCACCTACCAGAGAGAGGGAGAGAGAGAGGCCTAGGCAAGTACAACTTGCTTCATGGAGGAACTCTAATTTTATTGCTTCATTCTCTTCCTTACAATATTTTAACACACTTTAGTACTTGGCATTTCCACTTTCCATGGCTAGATTCTTGTAGATCTAAGTTTATTTTATTTTTGGATTTCTTGGGTTTTGATCTATTTAATCTTATTATTTTTGAGTTTTGATGGTTCTATGTTGTAGAGAATCTCGTTCTACTCCATTTTGACCTATGGAAGTTCGGATTTGGACTCCGGATGAAGGTTTCATGGAGCTTGGAAGCTAGGTTTTCATGGTGTTCTTCTTCTCGGAAGTTGGAGAAGAAGAACAGTTCTTTGGCCGCAGGGCAGTACTTGACCGCATGAACATTCATGAGGCAAGTCCCTCTTGGCCGCATGAGACCCTTGTACTTCTAGCCGCATGGGGCCCCTTCTCCTCGCTAACCGCATATGCATCCATTGCTCCCAGCCGCATATGTACAGCACCCTCTCGGCCGCATGAGTACTCTCCCCTTCTGAGCCGCATAGGCATTGCTCCTTGCTAGTCCTAACATTTTGTAACGACTAGCTTCATGATCAGCTGAATATGTAATATTTGGGACGCCTTATTATTGTATATTTAATGATCATACATCTTATAACTTTACTTACTTGCTTGTGATTGAGACAATAGGCTTGTTCATGACCTTAAGAGACTGCTGGCTTGTAGTTAAACCCTCATGTATCTAGACAGCCGTGACCGTATAGCGAGATGGAATCCATTTCATATACGTAGCTGGCTATGTCTGCCCCCGCTCTCCAGTATTATGGTTCTGGGGCGTGACATGGTTTAAGTGGTGGCCCATGCAGGCCTTGTAAATCAAGATATATGAGGGTTTACTGAATAGATGTCTCAATCAATATTCATCCTTGAACTCTGCTCATATCCTCTGAATCCCTGGATTCTTGTCCTGATCGCATGCTTGTCTCATTGATCTGTCCTGGTCCTTCCTTATTGTTCCCTATGTCGTCTTCTTCAGCGGCATTGTTCATGGTCCTACCGATCAGCAAGGCGGACCACCGCCCGTGGACCAGCCGCAACCTGGAGATCAAGCCCAGTACTCCGGAGTAGCCTCCAGAGTCCTGCCTATTGAGGGAGAGCCACCAGTTCAGCCTGCAGAGCCTGATGATGGCACTTTGGTGGGTCTTATCAGGTCATTAATAGCTTCCCAAGATCGTCAAGGAGATGCCTTGTACCAGGCAGTGACGGATGCTTTGACCAGAGGAGGTCATCAGGGTAACAGCGCGGCCAACAGCTTCAAACGCTTGAACCCTCCCTTCTTTGATGGTAGCGAAGATGCTATCACAGCAGATGCTTGGCTTCAGGACACTGAAGTGATTCTCGAAGCAGCCAGGACTCCAGAGAATGAGAAGGTGGCCGTTGTGCGCCTGCAGTTATTGGATCTTGCCCGCAGCTGGTGGGCGGTACAGGCCGTTGGATTAGCAGTACCTATTCCATGGACAGTATTCAGATAGAGATTCCAGACAAAGTATTTTGATGCTATAGCTCGGTACGATCTGCAGACGAGGTTCACCAATCTGAAGCAGATGGGCAGGACGGTCGACGGATATGCGGCCAAGTTTTCCAGACTCAATCGGTTTGCTCCCACCTTGGTGGCAACCGAGTATGATAGAGCCCAGCGATTCCAGCAAGGACTTCACCTGGAGATCTTGTTGGCAGTCGAGCAGTTTGAGCATCAGACTTTTGATGCAGTCATGAGAGCAGCCCGGAGGCATGAGTATACCTCCCAGAGGATCGTGGACAGGGCCGGAGGTCGGAAGAGATCTCACGGCCAGATGAATCAGTCTTCAGCACCAGCCCCGGTCGCCAGGGCCTTGACTATTGGAGCTCCGAGGCGAGCGGCCTCAGTGACGTCGGTTCAGCATTCAATCCCGACGTACCCTCAGCAGCAGAAGCAGAAGCAGTCTTCCGCAGTGGGATGTTCTCATTGTGGAAAGCCAGGCCATGTGGTAGCAGAATGTCATAGGGCGCATAGATTATGCCTGGCTTGTGGAGCACCGGACCATAGGGTTGGATCCTGCCCAAATAGGGGTGGTTCATCATCGTCCAACCTTTCTAGCTCTTCTGTGAGAGAACCAGCACCGGTCCAGCAGCAGCAGCAGCAGTATCCATTGTCGAGGCCCTTGCCGCCTCAGACCCAATTATTCCAGCAGCAGAACCCCCAGCAGTATGCACAAGCCCAAGCCTTGAGTCAGAATAGGCAGCGAGGATTTTAACAGAGGGGACCAGTACCCTGAGGGCATGGTCAGGCTATGGCGATGACCGCAGAGGAAGGATTGGCACCAGGAGAGGTAGTGGCAGGTATTATTCTCGTCAACTCATTTCCAGCTTCAGCTTTATTTGATTCTGGTGCATCGCATTCATTTATGTCTGCACGATTCACGACACGGGTAGGATTGGAGCCCGAGTCATTATCAGTAAGGCTTAATATACTTACTGGTAATGGTCTAGTGGGAGTAGATAGAGTGTTTTCCTCGTGTCGGATCGTAGTTAGCGGTAGAGAGTTCCCAGCTAGATTAATAGAGTTCCCGATGGCCAATTATGATGTGGTCTTAGGGATGGATTGGTTGAGGAACCAGTATGCTAGAATAGATTGCCACATTGGCAGGGTTGTTTTTAGCATACCAGGTGAGCTGGAGTTTTCTTTCTCTCGAGGCGAAGTTGAACCTTCTCCTCTAGCATTGCGGATGGCAGTAGCAGCAGTTCAGTTGCCCAGGGTAGTCGATGAGTTTCCAGATGTTTTCCCAGAAGAGCTTCCAGGTATGCCTCAAGAGCGGGAGATCGAGTTCACTATAGACTTGATTCCCGGGACAGCCCCAGTGTCAGAGAGAGTCTACAGGATGGCGCCGTCAGAATTGAAGATATTGTACAAGATGATTGAGGAACTCAGGACCAAGGGATTCATTCGTGCTAGTGGATCGCCTTGGAGAGCCCCGATGCTTCTTGTGAAAAAGAAGGATGGTACGTCCAGGTTATGTGTTGACTATCGTACCTTGAACTCAGTGACAATCAAGAACAGATACCCTCTCCCGAGGATAGATGACTTGTTTGATCAACTCAAGGGGGCATCAGTATTCTCGAAGATTGACTTGCGGTCAGGATATCATCAGATCAGAGTCAGAGAGCAGGACATCCCGAAGACAGCTTTCAGGTCTAGGTATAGGCATTGGGAGTTCCTTGTTATGCCTTTTGGAGCGACCAATATGCAGGCAGTATTCATGGACCTCATGAATCGCATCTTCATGCCTTACTTGGATCAGTTTGTGATCGTGTTTCTGGATGACATCCTAGTCTACAGTAAGAGTGAGGCAGAGCATGAGCAGCATCTCCGTGTGGTTCTTCAGACTCTCAGGGAGCACCAGTTATATGCCAAGTTCAGTAAATGCGAGTTCTGGCTCGATCACAATTCGTACTTGGCTCACATCATCACCCGAGGAGGAGTAGAAGTGGATCCCCAGAAGATTGTGGCTATTGAGTCATGGCCAGTGCCCAGCACCGTTGCAGAAGTTCGTAGTTTTTTTGGATTGGCCGGCTATTACCGGTGGTTTGTTTCAGACTTTGCCCGGATCTCAGCACCGTTGACTCAGTTGACCCGCAAGGATGCACGGTTTGCTTGGACAGCAGAGTGTCAGGATTCTTTTAAGAAGTTGAAGCAACGCCTGATAACAGCTCATATTCTCACGCTTCCCGATGGAACCGGAGGATTCTCAGTGTATTGTGATGCTTCGGGCAGAGGTTTAGGATGTGTTCTGATGCAGCATGGGAAGGTAATAGCTTATGCGTCACGACAACTTCGTGATCATGAGAGGAATTACCTAACCCATGACTTGGAGCTGGTAGCAGTAGTGTTTGCACTTAAGTTGTGGAGGCACTATTTGTATGGAGATAGGGTGGAGATTTTTACCGACCACAAGAGCCTGAAGTATGTTTTCACTCAGAAGGATCTTAACATGCGTCAGAGGAGATGGCTAGAGCTGCTTGTGGATTATGATGTCAACTTGCAATATCATCCTGGGAAGGCCAACATTGTTGCAGATGCTTTGAGCAGGAGAGCCGGAGTTTATTTCCTAACAGCGCAACCAGAGCTGTTAGTCGATCTTCAGAAGATCGGTATTGAAGTTGTTCTTCCTTCCAGCGTGGCATTGATAGCCAGTATGCAAGTTCAGTCCACTATAGTCGAGAGGATCCGGATAGCGCAGCCAACATATTCCAAGCTTCAACGACTCAGAGTAGAGTGTGAGGCAGGACGAAGACCAGAATTATGCATTCATGAGGATGGCACACTTCGACATGGTAAGCGTCTTTGTGTACCCAGTAGAGATATCAGGCAGGAGATCATATCAGAAGCGCATAGTTCTCAGTATTCCATCCATCCTGGCAGTACGAAGATGTACCGTGATATCCGTCAGCACTTTTGGTGGAATGGCATGAAGCGAGAGATAGCTCGGTTTGTCTCTCGGTATTTGGTTTGCCAACAAGTCAAGGCCGAACATCAGAGACCGGCTGGACTTCTTCAGCCCTTGCCGATTCCAGAATGGAAGTGGGAGCATATGACCATGGATTTTGTGACTGGATTACCTAGATCCCCAGCTGGTAGAGATGCTATCTGGGTTATTGTTGATCGGCTCACAAAGGTGGCTCATTTTCTTCCATTCAGAGTTGGTCAGTCGACGACTCAGCTAGCGGAGATGTATCTTAGGCAGATCGTCAGATTGCACGGTATTTCAGTCAGTATCACCTCGGACCGGGATTCAAGATTTACATCGCACTTTTGGCGTAGCCTGCAAGAGAGTTTGGGGACTCATCTCCAGTTCAGTTCAGCTTATCACCCACAGACAGATGGCCAGTCGAAACGCACCATCCAGACTCTTGAAGATATGCTGCGGTCGTGTACACTTGACTTCGGTGGTTCATGGAAAGATCACTTGCACCTGGTAGAGTTCTCGTACAACAACAGTTTCTAGGCCAGTATCCAGATGGCACCGTTCGAGGCACTGTATGGAAGGAAGTGCCGATCCCCGTTAGCCTGGGATGATGTTGGAGAGAGGCAGATGCTTGGTCCGAAAATGATTGCTCAGACCGTTGAAGTGGTCAGAAGAGTCAGGGATCACCTTCGAGTTGCCCAAGATCGCCAGCGTCATTGGGCCGATTCTCATCGGCGTCCTCTCGAGTTTTTGGTTGGCGATCATGTATTCCTGAGGATTTCGCCTAACCGTGGCGTCATTCATTTCGGCGTACGGGGAAAGCTTAGTCCTAGGTATATAGGGCCGTTCGATATTCTGGAGCGAGTAGGTGATGTATCCTATCGTCTCGCTCTTCCACCGTCGCTAAGCGAGGTGTATGACGTGTTCCATGTATCCCAATTACGACGGTATATCCCGGACCCGAGCCACATCTTGTATCATTTGGAATTGGTTGTTGGTACAAACCTTTCGTATGAGGAGCGGCCCGTGTCTATATTGGACCGGAGAGAGAAGATCCTCAAGAATAAGACTATCAAGTTAGTCCGAGTTGCTTGGGGTCATCACTCTTTGGGAGAGTCAACGTGGGAGCATGAGGATGATATCCAAACGTGATATCCCGACCTGTTTGACTCGTGAGGTATAATGTCCTTCTTATGCCTCATACCTTCGATTCCTTGTTTGCATGATTGATTGATTGCCTAGTTAATGCTTGCTTGCGATTAGTGTGGCTTGTCATTGCTCCTCTAGCCTCTTGATTAAATTCCGAGGACGGAATTCTTTCAAGATGGGTAGAGTTGTAATGCCTGTGGTTCGTATTGCATATTTGGAATACGTGTACGTATTTTATCTTGTATTGCATGATTCCTTGCTTGACTTTTCCTCATGGCTTGGTTTATTCTTGGGTTGGTTCGGCTTGGCTTGGTTTGCTTTGGTTCATTATGAACCAAGGGTGAACCCCCTACCTACCACCGCCACTACCATTTATTAACCCCACTTCCTCCTCTCTCTTTATTACTTTTCTTCTTCTTCCATTTAATTCTCACCTACCAGAGAGAGGGAGGGAGAGAGGTCTAGGCAAGTGCAACTTGTTTCATGGAGGAACTCTAATTTTATTGCTTCATTCTCTTCCTTACAGTATTTTAACACACTTTAGTACTTCGCATTTCCACTTTCCATGGCTAGATTCTTGTAGATCTAAGTTTTTTTATTTTTGGATTTCTTGGGTTTTGATCTATTTAATCTTGTTATTTCCGAGTTTTGATGGTTCCATGTTATAGAGAATCTCGTTCTACTCCATTTTGACCAATGGAAGTTCTACTCCATTTTGACCTAGGTTTTCATGGTGTTCTTCTTCTCGGAAGTTGGAGAAGAAGAACAGTTCTTTGGCCGCAGGGCAGTACTTGACCGCATGAACATTCATGAGACAAGTCCCTCTTGGCCGCATGAGACCCTTGTACTTCTAGCCGCATGGGGCCCCTTCTCCTCGCTAACCGCATATGCATCTATTGCTCCCAGCCGCATATGTACAGCACCCTCTCGGCCGCATGAGTACTCTCCCCTTCTGAGCCGTATAGGCATTGCTCCCCGCTGCCACATGGGACTCTGCCCACCCTGAGCCGCATTAACTTAAGCACTCGCTGGCCGCATAGGCCGCAGTCTCCCCTGTCGCATAAGGCCGAACCCAGCCAGCCGCATGGACTGTTCTCTTCGGCCAGCTGCATGTGCGCCCATCACTCCCAGCCGCATGGACTTGCTTCCCGTCAGCCGCATGAAGCCCACTCTTCCGCTGGCCGCATGAGACCTAACTTCTTGGGATCGCATGCGCCCTTATCTCCCTAGCCGCATATGCGCCCGCATCCCCAGCCGCATGACGCTGAGTCTATCCTCAGCCGCATAGGGTCCACCCCTCCCCGCTAACCGCATATGACCCTCCTCCTAGCTTAACCGCATGCGCCTGACCCTATTTAGCCGCATGGGCTGTTCTCCTCCCAGCCGCATGAGATCATTCCTGACCGCATAGGCCTGAGCCGCATGGTTCTCCTATAGCCCTGTGTACTATTATTTTAGTATTATTTGCCCATGTCTTGTAACCTTATTGTATATTTTTACGTCCATTTTATATCCTTACGCCTTTTGTCCTGAACTTGATAAATCACGATTTGATTGACATGATTGAAATGACGGTTGTACATGACATGGTGTAACAAGGAACTAGCATGACATGATAGTGGTCCGTCGTGGCGCACTCCTGACAAGTAAACCTGACCTGATATCTTGATAAGCTGTTGCGACGGCTACCTGACATGACATAACCTGACAAGAATGAACATCCTGGACACCGTAGGCGATTGTGCTTGTACAAATAATCCAGTCCTGTCTTGCATCATGTCTAGGATGGGACTCCTGAGTACCACGGTCAGGAGTACCTACTGAAATGGACTAAGGCTAATAACTAGATTAATACATTTAGTCATAAAGAGATCTCCCAGCTACAGGCAATCCCGTTACCTGGGCGCTCCTGGGATCTGTAGCCTGCCGTCGAGTAGGGCACATTTCCAGCACACTGTCATGTGTTGCACCCTTCAAGCTACTTAAGGGTACATGCGTTTCCTGGACGATGTACCTACCTGAATTCAATCCTAATCTTTCGTCCTGGGTAACCTGGATGGTCTGCAGGGCTTGTGGCTGTAGAATAATCTCACTGCATCTTGTTAGTAATTAGGCTTGTGACAACCCTAGTTAGTTAAAGTATCAAGCCGTAATTCTTGCTTGGCCGTGTAATGATTGGATGGAGTCTAACCCGTCTAGTCTTGTCCTGATCCTGCTCCAGATTTCTACATGACCAGAATGCCTGTATTTATTTTACCGATAAATGGTGAGAATTTCAAGTTCTGTTCAGACGAAGGGTTACAACCCCGGTCCTTGTTTGGTTTACGGGTTGTAACCTGGCTATCTGAATAGTTCCATGGTTATCTCGTCGTATATCATCCTAATGTATTTTCCTATTTCCAGTTCTTACTTTTGTTTATATCCTTGTGCTGATTGCTGGTTTTAGTTCCTAAGTGAAGCCTCCTTTGTGGCACTTGCTCTTTCTGGGGTCTGACCCAGCTGGTTTTGTGTGGCCAGATTTCGGAGCAGCTCCAGAGGATCTACCGACCTTCCAGCCAGATGGTGGCCACTAGACGGAACCCTGGTAACGAGTGGGTTTATTTTTGGCTCTCCCACTTTATTGTAAAATATTCTTTTGAGGCGTTTAGCCGACAAGCATCTGTTTAGCTCGATTGTACCTTTACTTATTGTCTGCCTACGGGCTGTAACATGATTAACAGATCCTAGGGTTGATCATGTATGACTAAACTCTTGCTAGTCCTAACATTTTGTAACGACTAGCTTCATGATCAGCTGAATATGTAATATTTGGGATGTCTTATTATTGTATATTTAATGATCATACATCTTGTAACTTTACTTACTTGCTTGTGATTGAGACAATAGGCTTGCTCATAACCTTAATAGACTGCTGGCTTGTAGTTAAACCCTCATGTATCTAGACAGCCGTGACCGTATAGCGAGATAGAATCCATTTCATATACGTAGCTGGCTATGTCTGCCCCCGCTCTCCAGTATTCTGGTTCTAGGGCGTGACACACTATCTCATTATCGAAATAGTGAACCACACCCACAACTAAACAAGAACAAGGTGTTGCCTACTATTTTGTGACAAGCCATTGTTCCAGGCTATGGTTAGGGATAAGTACATCATCTCACCGTACTATGTGAATGCATATGGAAGACGATGCTGGGCGTATGGGTAGGATATAAGTATATGCACCGAATCATAGGCCAGTATCGGATCGCGAGTCGATGCTATGAACTATGAGCCATACATGCAACTATAAAACTTTGAGGCTCACGACTCCATAGTCTCCTCCAGAGATTATACAGTCTAAAGGGACTATCCCATACGCCTACTAGAAGTCTTCCCCGCCCATGAATGGTATAAGTCTTATCCATGACTGGAACAACCCATATCTCAGTACGAGTCACTAAACTAGACACAATCCAAATTCTACATGTACCGACACACGAACCGCTCGCACAGGTAGCTAGCCAAATGCGGAAGCTCGTGCCAATACAATGAACCCTCACTCACAGTGCCCTGTAATGCTATATGTCGTGGCATAGAAGTTACACAACTTTCGGGAAACGTCTTCTACACAACTAAGTCACACACATACACCTATCGTATCCATGCCATCATCGATATCGTCCAAGTCATACTCGGATGCACACCAATATAACTACTACCAACAGAAAAGAAGAACAGACATAAATATTTAAACATAACAATAGATGGCAAGGTATCTTGCTTGGAACTTCGGAAGCAAAGTAAATCACGATCCGACTCCAACTGTAGCCGAATGATCACGAACCCCTAAAATATAAATAAAATAAAATAAATACTAATTCTAATATAACATATCTACCATAAATATGCATAATATTTATAGACTCTATTTACAGACTCTATTTTATATATATATATATATATATATATATATATATATATATATATATATATATATATATATATATATATATATATATATATATATATATATATATATATATATATATATACGCCCTCTACTTGAAGTATCATGCCAACATAAAAATAATACTTTATAATATAAAAATATTCATTTTAAATTATGAAATAATAATATAAATATTTCTAGAAAAATATCTAAAATTAATAAACATCATATATACATATTTATGAAGCAAGTAAATATATACATATTCTAGCTATTCTACATACACATGTAATCATGTTATTAGATAAAAGTAGTATTTGTATGAACTAAAAATAGTAATAATAAATTCTAAAATATTTCTTAAAGATATTTAAAAATAATATTTAATCATAAATATAGAAAATATACTTTGACTAAGTATATCAACTTATCGGCGATAGGCCAACTTGTCAATTAAATCAAAACCAAATAAATATAAGACTAATATATTTAAATTCTGAAATAAATCTAAGTTATTTGAGAAATAATAGAAATTGATGTCAAAATTAAACAACAAGGATCACATCTCTACTATTATATAGGTACAACTAGTCAACAACCTAAATAATACTTAACCATATATACCATTAATACTACTATATATGGCACCATGTTATTTTAGAAAAATAATATTTAAATCCCCAAAATATATAATTTTATTTCTGTAAAAATAAACATTAATTTCTGAATATATTCTATATCTAAATATTTTTGAAAAAATAATTCCAACACAAACTAGTTCATAAATCACACAACTACGCCATACGGGATTCCAATTTGGAAAGTGAATCGACATAAAAATAAAAAAAATGTATTCTGGAAATGATCAAAATAAATTAGAGAAAATATTATTTTCCATCTTAATTAATCAAATTTAAATCATATTAAACTATTATGAAGTTTTGAGATCAAGTAGTCAGATTACGGTGGACTTGTCGGTGTCCGAAAAACTAGTATCATAGAAACGATGTCATAAACGCATGAAATACTTGCAAATATACACAAACAATGACTCTAGATAGTAGATATAGATGGTAGAGAACTTACCACGGTTTTTTCTGAGATCAATCGGGGTTTGAAGTCGTCGGGAAGGTCTCCGCACCGAAATAAATCAAAACTCTGAGGACGTTTTAGTGCAACGGAAGCCACAAGCAAACGGATTGGAACGGTGCGAGTTAGCAATTGGACATCATAGAAGACATGTATGGCTATCTACTAGATTTGGTTTCAGGCAAAATAGATGAGAAAAAGTATATGAAACCCATGTTAGAAAATGACAAACATGGGTTCAGAATTTTTGTTACAACTAAAAATAACCATCAAGTTCGGCTCCAAATGACAAAATAATTGGAAGAAACTCCTGCGGGACTTAATAGTGTTGAAGAGGGGTCTCTTGGAGTCATCGTGGAGGTGGTGGCTCGCCAAACGGAGTCCAGAAGTTGATGGGAAGGTTTGGAAGGTGGTCGACCTCAAGGATGGGGTGCTCTCGGCCTAGCAATGTTGGTGCTCGGGTTTGGTGCAATGGGAAGCAAGGGGGAGGCCAAGGGTGGTTTATATATAGGGTTTAGTTCTCCTGGGTGTTAGGGTATGTTTGGAGGAGGTTTGAATTAATTTGGTGGAGATTTGGTCATCTAATCAACTAATATGACAAGATAGATTTAGTGGGTTTCCATATTTGGAAAGGTGGAAGATTGTGTCAAAGATGTATGGATTTAATGCATGTGGACTATTATTAGATTTCCAAAAAACAATTAAATATGTCTCTAATTGATTTTGGCAATCCTAGGTAGGCTCCACTAAGTTTTGTTGACTAGGTTATGGTTCAAACAATTATTCGAATTGAATTGAACACCGAAAAGGCTATAAATGGGTCTCATGTGCCATTTGAAAATAACATGGGAACTCAATTGAGTGGAACACCATTGGAATGTGTGTAGTGAGCTCAAAATATGTCAAAATCATATATTGGATCGTTTAGGTTGGATCAATGTTGAGTCCCGGAATAAAATTGGAAAGTAATAGCAAATTGGCCTAAATTGACCAAAAAGTTGTGTAATTAAATTAGAATACAAGATAACACGTTCGAGTGGGACATGATATATCAAAATGAAGATAAACTTACCTAGATCAAAACATATGAAGGACGTTTCTAGAGATTGACATTTCTTCTGTTCCAAAAATCAATGATAAAAAATAATAGTAGAAAAATTATCTATTAATAACTATATTAAATAAAAATAAATAAATAAATAAATAAATAAAAATAACTCTGAAAATCTTGGAGGCTTACAACCTACCCACCTTAGGAAATTTTGTCCTCAAAATTAGGCAACACATAGTAATAATAATAACAATAATTAATGGCATCGTCCTAACTTCTTCTTGTTCTTGCCACAAAAGTGACAAGACGGAAGCTCCTTTGTCTGGTATGGGCGACCCACTGCTGAAGATGTACTCCTGGCCATATGATTGGTCTTCCATACTATATCAAAATTAAAGCATGAAATATGATACAAAAGAAACTAATCAAACACGATTTCTAGAGGACGCTAGTACCAATTGGATTCTAAGTTTACCTACCATAAAATAAGGTACCCTTAGTTCTAGATTCATCCTAACTTATGTGATGACAACACAAAATCAAGGTCAAAGATGGTATCACTTCCTATAAGGAACTCAAACTTAGGTACCGCGGGATAAATTCAAGGGCTTACTAAAGAGTCCTAAGTACCGTCATGGTGCTATTGGT
>JANAVB010034420.1:11676410-11723400 GCA_029216955.1 Iris pallida
AGGCGTTGCGTTATCCCTCTTCCCCTCCGCTCCGGGTCTGCCTCCCTCGCCGGAGTCCCCGCACCCCGCCCTCCCTCCCCCGGAGGTCGAGTCCCTCTTCTCTTCCCCATCCCATTCCCCTCCCCCCTTTCCTGTGTTGCCCTGTTCGGCCCCCGACGGCGGCCGCAGGCACCCCTCCCCATTCTTCCTCGCCTCCCCTCCTCTTCGGACTGGCCCCCTCGCCGGAGCACCAGCCTCCCTCGCTGGAGCCCCTCGGCTCCGGGCAGCATGCTGGGGGGACCGAGGTTCCTCGAACTGGGCGCTCACCCCCTCGGGCAGAGCGCCAACCCCACCCACGTGTTGTGTTCCCCCCTCGGGCTTCAAGCCCACACCCCCCCGCTCGTTTTTTCCAACCGTTGTATTTTCGAAATTTTTGAAACTTCGCTTTTCGAAATTTCGAATTATTTCGAATCTCACCTATTTTTCGATATTTCGGGTCGCTGGAATTTCGATCCTAGCTTTGCTTCCTATCTCCTTGCTGTACAGGGCCCTTTTGTGTTTTAGGCCCTGTTACTGTTTGTAATGCTCTTCTTGAGCTCTCTTTTAATTTTCAATAAAATGTCTTATTGCCAATATATATATATATATATATATATATATATATATATATATATATATATATATATATATATATATATATATATATACATATTTATGAAAAAAAAATATATACATATTTATGAAACAAGTAAATATATACATATTCTAGCTATTCTACATACACATGTAATCATGCTATTAGATAAAAGTAGTATCTGTATGAACTAGAAATAGTAATTATAAATTCTGAAATATTTCTTAAAGATATTTAATAATAATATTTAATCATAATATTTATAGAAAAATATACTTTGACTAAGTATATCAACTTATCGGCTTCATAGGCCAACTTGTCAATTAAATCAGAACCAAATAAATATAAAACTAATATATTTAAATTATGAAATAAATCCAAGTAATTCGAGAAATGATAGGAATTGGTGTCAAAATTACACAACAAGGATCACATACTATATATAGTACAACTAGTCAACAACCAATAAAACTTAACCGTATATACTACCAATGCTACTATATATGGCATCATGTTATTTTAGAAAATTAAAATTAATTTATGAATATATTTTATATATAAATATTTATGGAAAAATAAGTCCAACACAAACTAGTTCATAAATCACGCAATTATGCCATACGGGGTTCCAAATTGGAAAGCGAATTGACATAAAAATATATTAAAAAAATATTAGAGAAAAATATAATTTTCCATCTCAATTAATTAGATTTAAATTATATTAAACCATTTTGAGGTTGAGAGATCAAGTAGTCGGGTTACGGTGGACTTGTCGGTGTCAAAAAAAACTAGTATCATGGAAACGATGCCATAAACGCATCAAAAACATAGAAATATACACAATTCTATATGGTAGATATAGATGTTAGAGACTTTACCAAAGTTTTTTCTAAGATTAATTGGGGTTTGAAGTCATCTGGAAGGTCTTCGCACCGAAATAGGTCAATTATGGACACATTTTAGTGCAACGGACGCTACGGACAAACGGAATGGAACGGTGTGATTTAGTGATTGCACATCATAGAAGACATGTAGGGCTATCCAATATATTTATTTTAGGTAAAATAGATGAGAAAAAGTAGATGAAACCTATGTTAGAAGATGACAAACCTGGGTTCAAATTTTTTGTTACGGTAATAACCATCAAGTTCGACCTCCAGGCAACCAAATAAGTGGACAAAACTCCTCCGGGGCTTCGTAGGTTGAAGAGGGGTCTCGTGCAGTCATTGTGGAGGTGGTGGCCTGCCAAACGGATATCTAGAAGTCGATGGGAAGGTTTGGAAGGTGGTCGGCCTCAAGGGTGGGGTGCTCTCGGCATAGCAAAGGGTGTGCTCTGGTTTGGTGCAATGGGAAGCAAAGGGGCGGCCAAGGGTGGTTTATATATATAGGATTAGATTCTCCTGGGTGTTAGGGTTTGTATAGAGGAGGTTTGAATTAATTTGATAGAGATTTGGTCATCCAATCAACTAATATGGCAAGATGGTTTAGTAGGTTTCCATATTTGGAAAGGTAGAAGATTGAGTCAAAGATGCATGAATTTAATGCATGTGGGCTGCTATTAGATATCCAAAAATTAATTAAATATGTCGCTAATTGATTTTAGCAATCCTAGGTAGGCTCCACTAAGTTGGGTTGACTAGGTTATGATCTAAACAATTAGAATTGAATTGAATACCGAAAAGGCTATAAGTGGGTCTCATGTGCCATTTAAAAATAAGTAGCACAGGGGGACTCAATTGAGTGGGACACCATTGGCATGTGTGTAGTAGGCTCAAAATAGGTCAAAATCATATATTGGGTCGTTTAGGTTGGCTCAATGTTGAGTCCCAAAATAAATTTGGAAAGTACGACAAGTTTACAGTAGATAACAAATTGGCCTAAATTGACTCCAAATTTGTGTAGATATTGGCATTTCTAGATCAAAACATATGAAGGACACGTTCGAGTGGGACATGATATATCAAAATAAAGATATTGCCAATTTGTTATCTACTGTAAACTTGTCGTACTTTCCAAATTTATTTTGGGACTCTAGATTGAGTAAGACATGTTCGAGTGGGACACGATATACAAAAGAACACGTTCGAGTGGGACATGATATATCAAAATAAAGATAAACTTATCTAGATCAAAATATATGAAGGATGTTTCTAGATATTGGCATTTCTTGTGCTACAAAAATCAAAGCTACGAAAAATTATATATTATGATAAAAAATAATAGTGGAAAAAATTACCTATTAATAACTATATTAAAAAATAAAATAAATAAAATAACCCTAAAATATAGGGAGCTTACAGTGGCTATGTTTCTTATAGATTTATGTAGATGTGATCTCTTTACGTACTTATGAAGTTTCATCTTCATAAAGTTTCATGATATTAAATAATGCCATAATTGTATATAACGATTTATCTTTGCAAACATATGCGTCATTTCTTGCTCAAGATAGTCATGCGTCATCATGAAGGCAGTAATTCTTTAGTGTTTGAACAAAAAGCAAGTCTAAGATTGTATCGAAAGACTAAATTAAATCTTTTATTGACAGTCAAAACCTACTACCAAAATTCATCGCTTTAGCGACGGCCGCATCCGTCGCCCTGCCGTCGGTAAATGGAAATACCAACGGATGGCCAACAGATTTTGGGCAAAAACATCCGTCGAGAAAAGCCTCATCGCTAAAAACAATCCGTCGCCAAGTTGTTGCCCAGCGACGATTTTGCGACGGATTTCCGTCAACCATACTCGTACATCTCGCGACGAATTACCGACGAATTTTTGTCAAAACGCGTATCAGAAAGTTAATGACACATCGCCTTAGCGACGGCCGTATCCATCGCTAAATGGTCGGTAAATGCGTATCAGAGAGTGTCTGATACGCAATATCCGTCGCTAACTCGTCGATGGTAGTCGCTACTGTTCGACGGGCTAGCGACGGAATAGCGGCGGTACATCCGTCGACCATGTTCTGTGAATCTTTTATATTTCCGGAACCGTGGCGACGGATATTCCGCCGCTATTCCATCGGGATATGTCGCTACTCCGTCGGTGAGTAGTCTCCATCCGTCGCTAACTTGGAATAGTCCCAGTTAGCGACGGATATTCCGTCGGTTGGTAGTCACTGGTCCGTCGCTAATTGGGAATTTTTTGAATTTTTTTGCATAAAACAGAGCATTCCCTGTTCACACAACATCCACCAACATAAATAACCCAAATTATCCAAACATTCAACATTATCCAAACATTCAAACATTCAACATCCCAAATATCCACCAACATAAATAAAATAGATCATTCCCAAACATCCACCAACACAAACCAACATAAATAATGCAACAATTATTTAAAACAATCAACATTATCCAATATTTCAAATTATCCACACAAATATTCAATATTTAAACAGTTTTAAAAATCTTCGAATACAAACATCAACGAGAAGGAGGAGTTGGATCATCCGATATTGCTGGTACTCCCTGCTGTGCCCGATGCATGCACACTTCCATCAGGTGTGGCGGCAATCCCTGCTGCACCCGACGCATGTACACTTCCATTCGATGGTGCTGGTACTCCCTGCTGCGACCGAGTCAGCATCTTTTCCCTCCTTCAACGTCTGTTGGATCTGTATACGAAATATTCGTAGAATTTAATTAATTAAGTATAGTAATAGTACCGAATTAGATAGTGGAATGAATTTGTGGTATCTCACCAATTCTGCAAGCGTCGCTGCATGGGGCTTTGATCCCCCCATATGTAGCCCCGCGGCCCGTCGGTTCGCTTTCACTTTTTTCGATTTCTACTTGAAGACAGGAGCATCCATCTTCTCCAAGAGCTGCTCATAGTAGTCTTGTTGGATCCACTCCTTCTTCGAATGTACCATCCGAATAGAAAAATAGGAGAAAATCTTGACATAGAGTGATTCGAAGGACTTACTAGATGTTCCATCATCGTCATTGTCTAGAAAGATGATGTTTTCTTCAACATCCGTAGGAGAACTATAAGGATATATCTTTTCACAACATGTCACCTTGTCAAAGACCCTTAATGTGAATACCATGTTACCGCGGTGTCGGAAGACTAACATGTTATAATTTTCTAAGTCGTATGCTTTGACATAATTCTCCCAACCCTTTCCTCCTATGCAGTAATCTTGTATTTCTTTATGAAGTTCAAGAAGGCATACCGTAACTTTAGTGACTCGTAATGGAAAAATACGCCGTCTTGAACTTCATAAAGAAATGCAAGATTACTACATAGAAGGAAAGGGTTGGAAGGATTATGTCAAAGCATACGGCTTAAAAAAATTATGACATGTTAGTCTTCCGACACCGTGGTAACATGGTATTCACATTAAGGATTTTTGACAAGGTGACATGTTGTGAAAAAATATATCCATATAGTTCTCCTACGGATGTTGAAAAAAAATCATCTTTCTAGACATTAACGATGATGGAACATCTAGTAAGTCCTTCGAATCACTCTATGTCAAGATTTCCTCCTATTTTTCTATTTGGGTCTACGGTACAAAGATGGGGCGTCTATTACAGATCACTTGAGTGATTTTCAGGGCGTGGTTGACGAGCTATATTCGATGGGAGTCAAGTTCGACGACGAAGACCAGGGACTATGGCTGCTGTGTACATTATTAGACTCGTGAGAGACCGTACGAGTATCTATGATTACTTCTACTCCAGAAGGCATGGTCAGTCTGGAGTTTGCCAAGAGCGGGGTGCTGAATGAAGAGATGCGGGGATGTTCTCAGGGTACTTCATCCATATCCCACCACTCAGAGGCACTAGTTTCAGAAAGCCGTAGAAGAGGCAAAAGCAGGGGTCCAGGTGGTGGCAAAGACAAGAGCAGAGGGAAGTCTAAGGGTCGGTACGAGGACTCGGAGTGTTACCACTGTGGCAAGAAGGGCCACAATAAGCGGAACTGTTTCGCTTGGAAGAGAGAGAAGAAGGGCGACAATGGGAAGCAAGATGAGAATACTACAGTGGCGGCTTCGATACATGGAGGCGATACGATCATCGTAGGTGATGAGGTTATTACAAACCTTGCTTGCGATGACAATTCTTGGCTGGTGGTCTCAGGGGCTTTAGCGCACGTATCTCACAACAGGGCACTATTTGCCACTTACACGACAGGCAACTGTGGAGTATTAAAGATGGGCAATGGAGATATATCGAATGCAGTTGCTATTAGAGATGTGCATTTGAGGACGAAAATGAGTGCAGTTCTTGTTCTCAAATATGTTCGTCATGTCCCTGATATCCGTTTCAACCTGGTATCAATTGGAAGGTTGGATGACGAAGGATTCTTCAGTCTTTTCGGGAATAGTCAGTGGAAGCTTTCCAGAGGTTCGATGATGATTGCCAAAGGATGCAAGAAGTTCGATCTCTACTATATGGAGGGAAGCGCACAGGGCACAGGAGGTGAACGCTGTTTCTGATGCATCTACCGAGTTGTGGCACAGGCGGCTTGGCCATATCAGCGAGAAGGGAATGAGCTATATAGTGAACAAAAAAGTGATTCCAGGGCTCAAGTCTATAAAGTTGGAGAAGTGCACGTACTGCTTAGCTGGGAAGCAAAATAGGGTGTCTTTCCAAAGTCACCCAAGTTCAAGGAAGCCGGCGTTGCTCGAGTTGATTCACTCGGATGTCTACGATCCTATGAAGGTAAAATCTATTGGTGGTGCTTCTTACTTTGTAATTTTTATTTATGACTGTTCCAGGAAGGTTTGGGTCTATGCCTTAAAGACCAAGGATCAGGTGCTGCCCACTTTCAAAGAGTTTTAGGCCTCTGTTGAAAGAGAGACGGGCAAGAGGTCCCTTTGATGCTTATTGCAGAGAGCAAGGGATACGACACCAGAAGACTCCGCCCAAGACAGCTCAGCTCAATGGTGTAGCAGAGCACATAAACAAGACACTGATGGAGAGGGTACGATGTTTGCTGTCAGAAGCAAATTTGTCAGACAGTTATTGGGGTGAGTCTCTTCTCATAGCTGCTTATCTTATTAAATTATCTTCTAGTGCTCCTTTGAAGGGTGATGTGCCTGACAAAGTATGGTAAGCAAAGAGCCGTCATACAATCACCTACGAGTGTTTGGTTGTAAGGCCTTTGTGCATGTACTGAAGGACGAGAGGTCCAAACTTGAGCCGTAGATGAGGCGGTGCGTCCTTGTCGGCTATGGTCAGGATGAGTTTGGCTATAGACTCTACGACCCAGTGGGAAAAAGCTCTACAAAGCAGGGACGTGGTATTCGTCGAGGATCAGACCATGACCAACACTCATGATTCTGAGACGCCTTCTGAGGCTGAGGAATTGCCTGAGTTAGAGTCATTTCGTTTCGAGCAGTTTCTAGAGGACATCGCAGAGGATCCAGTTACGGAAGAGCCAGGACATGGAGTTTCTCCTAACTTTGATCATTATCATGCTGATGGTAGTCAAGGTGTCCCGCAGGAGGATGAGCATGCCGGGGAGGCAGTTTCTGAAGGAGAGAAGGTTATTGGTATACAGCCAGCACCAGTGGCTCCATTGAGAAGGAGCGACAGAGAGCGTCGACCATCTACGAGATACTCACCGGGTGAGTATGTGCTACTGACTGACGGGGGAGAGCCCGAAAGTTTTGCAGAGACTATAGAAGACGAACACAGGCAGGAGTGGATGCAGGCTATGCAGGAGGAGATGAGTTCCTTACATGCCAATTCAAATTACGAGCTGGTGCAGTTGCCAAAGGGCAAGAAGGCTTTAAAGAATCGATGGGTGTTTAGAGTGAAGCAGACGGATGATGTTACTCGCCCTCGATACAAAACGATGATGGTAGTTAAAGGATACGGTCAGCGAAAAGCATGGATTATGATGAGATCTTTTCGCCGATCGTCAAGCAGTCGTCTATTCGCGTGGTGCTAGCATTGGCAGCCAGTTTCGACTTGGAGGTCGAACAGATGGACATAAAGATGGCATTCCTTCACGGTGATCTTGAGAAGGAGCTATACATGGAGCAGCCAGAGGGATTCTGTGAGAAGGGCAAGTCATATTTGGTCTGCCGGTTGAGAAAGATCTTGTATGGTCTGAAGCAGGCTCTGAGGCAGTGGTACAGAAAGTTCAAGTCATTTATGGGAGAGCATGGTTATGCACGGACGACGTCGGACTATTGTGTATTTGTGAGGTACTTTGCCAAGGATGATTTCATCATTTTATTGCTTTATGTTGATGACATGCTATTAGTGGGTCAGAATGCCACTAGAATAGTGGAGTTGAAGCGCTAACTGGGCGTGGCCTTCTCTATGAAGGATTTGGGCACAACAAAGACTATTCTTGGGATGGAGATCAGTCGAGAGAGAGAGAGTCCAAGCTGCTATACTTGTCCCAAAAGAAGTACATTTACCGGGTACTTCAGCGTTTCGGGATGGACGGGTCGAAAAAAGTGAGTTGCCCCCTTGCGGCTCACTTTAAGTTCACTGATGAGTAGTGTCCATCTACCGAGGACAAAAAAGAAGATATGGAGCGGATTCTATATGCCTCAGCTGTAGGAAGCCTTATGTATGTTATGGTGTGTACGAGGCCAGACATCGTTCATGCAGTTGGCAAAGTTAGCGGGTATCTTTCAAATCCTGGAAGGGTACATTGGAGTGCGGTAAAGTGGATTCTATGATACCTTCAGGGCACTACCTATTGGAAACTTTCTGTTGGTGGTGACGAGCCGAAGCTGGATGGGTATACCGACGCTAATATGGCTGGAGATGTAGACACGAGGCGATCGACTTCGGACTATGTGATAATGTTTATTGGAGGAGCGGTATCGTGGCAGTCGCAGTTGCAGAAGTATGTTGCCTGGTCGACGACAGAGGCAGAGTCCATTGCGGCGATGGAGGCCTGTAAGGATTTGCTGTGGATGAAAAAGTTGTAGAAAATAGGGCTGAAGCAAGAGCAGTATACTTTGCTTTGCGACAACCATAGTGTTATTCACCTTGTGAAGAATTAGACCTTCATAGCCGGTCAAAGAACATCGAGACTCGGTAACATTGGATACATGATGTGGTTGAGAAGAAGGACGCTGAGCTTGAGAATGTTCATACAAATGATAACGGAGCAGATATGTTCACCAAGATTCTACTATGGAGAAAGTTTGAGTTCTGCAGGTAGATCGTCGGGATGACGACCTCCTCAACATAGTTGTGAAGGAGGAGAAATGTTTTGGGTGGGGTTCCCAACCTATATGGAGAAGACCCTGGAGTGCGACGAACGCTGTCTGTGTGTCAAAGAAGCTCGGGTGGCGAGGCCATTCAGAGACGAAAAAGAAGCTCGGGATCTATCAGAGTACTTTTTGGAACATGGGAGCCAGGGTTTGGGCCGAACTCTGCCCCAGACAGAGTTCTGGCCAAACTATGCCCCATTGGTTCCAGAACTGTTTTGTCACAAAAAAACAGAGTTCTGGTCGAACTCTGTGTCGACGGACTGAGGCTAATTTCAGGGTATTTTTATATCATTGGATTGTATCCTATGGTCCAGGTTTTGCTGCAGATTAGGGGGCTTATACATGGTTTTTCCTAACCCTAATCACAACACAACATTGAGAAAAATAGAGAGAAAAGAGGTAAGAGTGCCATTGCAACTTTGGGAGAGAAGAAGAATGATTGAAGGCCGTTTTCGAAGGAGGATCGTGTTCGGGTAATCTCTACTCATCGTCTTTGTTCTTCGTAGCCTTGTAATCAATTATTCTTGCTTCCAAGTGTTGTGGGGATCCGTATTGGATCGGGAGAAGTTTGTAAAGGGTGTACTTCTTTATTTCATTAGTGAAGGCTTCTCAAGGGTTGGACTTCGATCGTCCTGTGGTTTTTTTTTCTCGTAAGGGTTTTCCACGTCAAAAATTCTCTGTGTTTGCGTGGATTGTGTTTGGTGTTTGGTTATTGCGTTGTATTGCTCGGTTCTCTCGCAGGTACTCTCTAGTAGTAGGAAAGGTTTTCGCACTTCTTTCCCAACACAACTCAGATTACTCTTGATAGCCAACTGAAACACCTACCATTTAGGCTTACATTTGAACTTGTCACATTGACTTACAACAAGATATGTCGACTTGGCTTACAATTCACCGGTACAATAGATATGCAATGTTCCATACATTATGCCCTTTATAAATAGAAGACATTATCTTTTACAAGGAGAGCTTCTGCATGCCCGATAAATTTTCGATGCCTCATGACTGATCAAGACAATCATTGCATACTGAACTTTCCAAGCATGAGCACCTAAAAAGGATGCTCACAACATAGGTCAATACATTGTCGTATATTGGGAAGTAGAACTAGCCCACTCGCCTAAACCAACATTAAGTAGTCATATGAGCAAACATTTATTAAGAGTGATCTTTCTATTTGGGCATAGCGTTAGTTTACAGTTCCTCTGCAGTATCAGAGTAAAGCATGTAAGCATGTTATAGCAGTATTCATAGAAAGGCAACATTACAGCATCATTGAAATTAACATGTTAAGCAGTCAAGTTGAATTAACATGTATGATAAACATATCATTTTTAGTGATTTTTTACCTATAGCCAACTTCTTCATAGCTGCATAAAATACATAATATATGATATACTTACCACATGCATAAGACATTCATTAGCATGCATCCTGACTACATTGACACTAGCGTTACTTCACCATTTAGGACTATTTGCAATATAGGACTTCATATGGTATGCAACATGCCATTCAGAGTAGGTACCTAGGCTCAATGAATGTCCCGATACCTCATGCCCTCAAAGCACGCTTACGTTTTGCCCTGGGTCAGATCGGCCCTAGTGCCCTAGGCATACCGTCCAAGGAAACTCATCTCAAACCTTGTGCACAAGTTGTCGATAACCATACGAATCGTGTCTGACTCGATAAGCATAACGTGCATGGTAAAGTATTGAAAATAAGTAAAAGCAACAATTCATCATCTCATCTCATCGAAGCAGTGTTCAACGACTAATCATTTCCATTATTTACATCATTCCCATACTTGTGATCTTATCGATCCCAAACCTAATTATTTCACATCGTATCAATTCATCATATCATAACATTTCTCACATCATTCAGTTCTTATAGGGACATGCGTGATTATAACCGAAATGTGGTAAAAAAAAAGTAGCATAGATTTGTGGAAACGAGTATAGAAATGTAATCTAGAAATAAATGTGTGATTCTAGTTGGAATTTGGTATAAAATGCGAGTACAATGATGAAAATGAGTATTAACGGGCAATTTGCATTGAATTATGGTACAAAGTAGGCATGGAATGGTGAAAACGAGATTTTAAAAATGGACGTGGAATGGTGAAAACGAGTATAGATTGGTGGTTCTATTCGAAATATGGTGTAGAATTGGGATAGATTGGTAAAATCGAGTGTAGATGCGTGATTCTAACCGAAACGTGGTTAAAAAGTAGCGTAGATTTGTGGAAACAAGTATAGATATGTAATTTCAAATCGAAGTAAGGTTTAAAATTCTCGTAGAATGGTAAAAACGAGTATAAATGTGTGGTTCTTGTTGAAATATGGTATCGAACGAGCATACAAAGATGCAAACGAGTATTAGATGGATAACTATAACTGAAATATGATATAAAATAGGCCTAGGATGGTGAAAATGAGTATCTATGGGTGATTATAACTGAAATATGCTTTTGGTAGGCTAAGAATGGTGAAAACGAGTATAAATAGGGGGTTCTAATCGAAATATAGTGTGCAGTGGGGGTAGATTGGTGAAAAGAGTGTAGATGCAAAATTATAACCAAAATATGGTAAAACAATTGCGTAGATTTGTGGAAACGAGTATAGAAATATAATTTGTAACCGAAAGAAGTTATCAAATTCTCGTAAAACAGTAAAAACGAGTATAAATGAGTCATTCTAATTGAAATATGGTATAAAATACGCGTACAATGATGATAAAGAGTATTAGATGGGTGATTATACTTGAATTATGGTGTAGTGCTTGGAATGGTGAATACGAGTATTGATGGGTGATTCTAAGAAAAATATGGTGAAAATGGAAGTAGAATGGTGAAAACGAGTATAGATGGGTGGTTCTAATCAAAACATGGTATAAATTAGGCGTAGATTGGTGAAACCGAGTGTACATGCATGATTCTAACCAAAATATGGTAAAAAAAGTCGCATAGATTAGCAAAAACGAGTATAGAAATATAATTTGTAACCAAAATAAGGTATAAAATGCTCGTATTATGGTGAAAACGAGCATCAATAAGGGATTCTAACTGAAATATTGGATAAAATGCGCGTAGAATGATAAAAATATGTATTTGGTGGGTAATTATAATTGAATTATGGCATAAAATTGGCGTGGAATGGTGAAACGAGTTTTTGTGGGTGATTATAAACGATCTATAGTGAAAATGGACGTAGAATGGTGAAAACGAGTATAGATATATTACTTTATTCAAAATATTGTGTAGAACGGGCGTAGACTAGTGAAACCGAGTGCAGATGCGTGATTCTAATCGAAATATAGAGAAAAAAAGTGGCATAGATTTGTGGAAACGAGTATAGAAATGTAATCTAGAAATAAATGTGTGATTCTAGTTGAAATTTGGTATAAAATACGAGTACAATGATGAAAATGAGTATTAACGGACAATTTTTATTGAATTATGGTAAAAAGTAGGCGTGGAATGGTAAAAACGAGTTTGGAGGGGGATTGTAACTGATATATTGTAGAAATGGACGTAGAATGGTGAAAACGAGTATAGATGGGTGGTTCTATTCGAAATATGGTGTAGAATTAGGGTAGATTGGTAAAATCGAGTGTAGATGCGTGATTCTAACCGAAACATGGTTAAAAAGTAGCATAGATTTGTGAAAATGAGTATAGAAATGTAATTTCAAATCGAAGTAAGGTTTAACTGATACATTGTAGAAATGGACGTAGAATGGTGAAAACAAGTATAGATGGGTGGTTCTATTCGAAATATGGTGTAGAATTTGGGTAACTGATATATTGTAACTGATATATTGTAGAAATGGACATAGAATGGTGAAAACGAGTATAGATGGGTGGTTCTATTCGAAATATTGTGTAGAATTGGGGTAGATTGGTAAAATCGAGTGTAGATGCGTGATTCTAACCGAAACGTGGTTAAAAAGTGGCATAGATTTGTGGAAAAGGGTATAGAAATGTAATTTCAAATCGAAGTAAGGTTTAAGATTCTCGTAGAATGGTAAAAATGAGTATAAATGTGTGGTTCTTCTTGAAATATGGTACCGAACTAGCATACAAAGATGCGAACGAGTATTAGATGGGTAACTATAACTGAAATATGATATAAAATAGGCCTAGAATGGTGAAAACAAGTATTTGTGGGTGATTATAATCGAAATATGCTTTTGGTAGGCTAAGAATGGTGAAAACGAGTATAGATAGGTGGTTCTAATCGAAATACGGTGTGAAGTGGGGGTAGATTGGTGAAAAAGAGTGTAGATGCGTGATTATAACCGAAATATGGTAAAATAATCGCGTAGATTTGTGGAACGAGTATAGAAATATAATTTGTAAATGTATTAAATTCTCGTAGAACGGTAAAAACGAGTATAAATGAGTCATTCTAATTGAAATATGGTATAAAATGCGCGTATAACGATGAAAAAGAGTATTAGATAGGTGACTATAATTGAATTATGGTGTAGTACGTGGAATGGTGAATACGAGTATTGATGGGTGATTCTAAGGAAAATATGGTGAAAATGGAAGTAGAATGGTGAAAACGAGTATAAATGGGTGGTTCTAATTAAAATATGGTATAAATTAGGCATAGATTGGTGAAACCGAGTGTACATGCGTGATTCTAACTGAAATATGGTATAAAAAAGTAGCATAGATTAGCAAAAACGAGTATAGAAATATAATTTGTAACCAACATAAGGTATAAAATGCTCGTATTATGGTGAAAACGAGTATCAATAAGGGATTCTAACTGAAATATTGGATTAAATGCGCGTAGAATGATAAAATGTGTATTCGGTGGGTTATTATAATTGAATTATGGTATAAAATAGGCGTGGAATGGTAAAACGAGTTATTATGGGTGATTATAAACGACCTATTGTGAAGATGGACGTAGAATGGTGAAAACAAGTATAAATAGGTTGCTCTATTCAAAATATGGTGTAGAACGAGCATAGACTAGTGAAACCGAGTGTAGAAGCATGATTCTAACCAAAATGTGATAAAAAAAAGTGGCACAGATTTGTGGAAACGAGTATAGAAATGTAATCTAGAAATAAATGTGATTCTAGTTGAAATTTGGTATAAAATGCGAGTACAATGATGATAATGAGTATTAAAGGGCAATTTGCATTGAATTATGGTACAAAGTAGGCGTGGAATGGTGAAAACGAGTTTGGTGGGTGATTGTAACATATATATTGTAAAAATGGACGTAGAATTGTGAAAACGAGTATAGATGGGTGGTTCTATTCGAAATATGGTGTAGAATTAGGGTAGATTGGTAAAATCGAGTGTAGATGCGTGATTGTAACCGAAACGTGGTTAAAAAGTGGCATAGATTTACGGAAACGAGTATAGAAATGTAATTTCACATCAAAGTAAGGTTTAAAATTCTCGTAGAATGGTAAAAACGAGTATAAATGTGTGGTTCTTGTTGAAATATGGTACCGAACGAGCATACAAAGATGCGAACGAGTATTAGATGTGTAACTATAACTGAAATATGATATAAAATAGGCCTAAAATGGTAAAAATGAGTATTTGTGGGTGATTATAACCGAAATATGCTTTTGGTACGCTAAGAATGGTAAAAACGAGTATAGATAGGTGGTTCTAATCTTAATATGGTGTGAAGTGGGGGTCGATTGGTGAAAAAGAGTGTAGATGCGTGATTATAACTGAAATATGGTAAAAAAATTGCATAGATTTGTAGAAATGAGTATAAAAATATACTTTGTAAAGGTATCAAATTCTCGCAGAACGGTAAAAACGAGTATAAATGAGTCATTCTAATTGAAATATGGTATAAAATGCGCGTACAATGATGAAGAAGAGTATTAGATGGGTGATTATAATTGAATTATCGTGTAGTGCGTGAAATGGTGAATACGAGTATTGATGGGTGATTCTAAGGAAAATATGGTGAAAATGGATGTAGAATGGTGAAAACGTTTATAGATGGGTGGTTCTAATCAAAATATGGTGTAAATTAAGCATAGATTGGTGAAACCGAGTGTACATACGTGATTCTAACCGAAATATGGTATAAAAAAATTGGCATAGATTAGCAAAAACGAGTATAGAAATATAATTTGTAACCAAAATAAGGTATAAAATGCTCGTATTATGGTGAAAACGAGCATCATAAGGGATTCTAACTGAAATATTGGATAAAATGCGCGTAGAATGATAAAAATGTGTATTCGGTGTGTAATTATAATTGAATTACGGCATAAAATTGGCGTGGAATGGTGAAACGAGTTTTTGTGGGTGATTATAAACGACCTATAGTGAAGATGGATGTAGAATGGTGAAAACGAGTATAGATAGGTTGCTCTATTCAAAATATGGTGTAGAACGGACGTAGACTAGTGAAACCGAGTGTAGATGTGTGATTCTTACCGAAATATGGTAAAAATAAAGTGGCATAGATTTGTGGAAACGAGTATAGAAATGTAATCTAGAAATAAATGTGTGATTCTAGTTGAAATTTGGTATAAAATGCGAGTACAATGATGAAAATGAGTATTAACGGGCAATTTGCATTGAATTATGGTACAAAGTAGGCATGGAATGGTGAAAACGAGTTTGGTGGGTGATTGTAACAGATATATTATAAAAATGGACGGAGAATGGTGAAAACGAGTATGGATGGGTGGTTCTATTCGAAATATGGTGTAGAATTGGGGTAGATTGGTAAAATCGAGTGTAGATGCGTGATTCTAACTGAAACGTGGTTAAAATGTGGCGTAGATTTGTGAAAACGAGTGTAAAAATGTAATTTCAAATCAAAGTAAGGTTTAAAATTCTCGTAGAATGGTAAAAACGAGTATAAATGTGTGGTTCTTGTTGAAATATAGTACGGAACGAGCATACAAAGATGCAAACGAGTATTAGATGGGTAACTATATCTGAAATATGATATAAAATGTAACGCCCCTGTCCCAAAATACTTAGGACCAAGTAGGTGGACATGCCAGCTGCATATATACGAAGAATACTCCAGTATATGGAATCCTCGTATATATACATAAGCGGTAATAATATAAATCGCAGGCCAGAACATCATAAAACTATATCTCATCTACAGCACACACAAAAGATATAAGAAGTCCAAATAGAATAAATGAGTGAGTCAAAAGGTAGCCGGGTGGACATGCCCACACCAAACAGCTATGAAAATAATCTCAAATACAGTAGATGTCCACTATGAGTCTCAAAGAATACATAAATCTAGATGTCAGCGAGAGATGCCTCGTCATCAAGGTAAGAAGGATCCAGTGCAAAGCCATACTCCTGAGGAAAATTGTCTATACCTGGAAAGATCACCAGGTCCTCAGAGGGACGTAATAAGATACAGGAAGAACATGCCATATGAACTGGATATAAATGCACCATAAAATAAAGATAAAAGGAAAGTGTCCAAACCATAACACGGTTCAATATTCTATCATCGAAACAGTGGGCTACCCCTACAACCAAACAAGGACAAGGGGTAGCACACTATTCTGCGATGTGACATCTTCTCATGCTATGACTGGAATATAAAATTTACTAAGGTCTCCTAACCTTTCTAGTAGGCAATTTGGAAGACATCTTGATGTATGGGCAGGTGAAGGCTGACTCCCCCAGGACAAAGTAACCACTCACAACACGCACACGTTAAGTACCAATGCTATCAGCTGGCATAACTCGAGGCTAGCAGCCCACGTGACCCATCAGTCCACATAGCTCGAGGCTAGTGACCCTTGCGACTCGACTATCGTAGTACGCAGTTACTACAGCCTTTGGATTTGGGGTAGTCCATACTTTTAACTGTCTTCTCCCTTCCAAGGTCACTAACAGAAGGTAGTTCGCTATGACTAGGTCCATATGCACACAAAAAGGCAAGAAGGAAAAATAACCGAAAGTAAAATAAAGTGACCTAAAAATAGCAAGTAATGGATCCAACTGAGAACAGATAATAAATATGCAGTAAATAAATAAATAAAGATGCATCTAATTATAAACAGTAAATAGGGCAAGGTATCTTGCCTGAGGGTGGTGCGAGAAGCAGCAAAATCCAACAATCAGAATCGTCAGCACGAAAGTCAAAATCTACAAGGAGCTCCGGATGCTGAAACAAATATCACGAACGTGTTTGGTATAAAAGATACGTCTAGGAAATGCCTATCCTAAAGTCCAATTCTGGAACAGGGGCAAAATTGTAATTTTGGGTCAAAACGATGTCCGTCGTAGGACCCGTTTTGTACCGAAACGCGTGCCAGTATCTATGGTCTCTAAAGTCGTCAAACTACATGTCTACGGGTCGGGTTTGAGGAGACGAACGTATGTCCAATTTTGGATTCCGAAGAGCCGGGCACAAAATCGCCCGTTGGGTCGGGTTGCGGGCCCGCCAATTTGGCGTTCCGATCAACCTTCTCAGAAACGAATCAAACTTGGCATACAGGACCAAAAAATCGATACGGTCCAGATGGCGTAAGTTTCGGGTCGATCCAATGAACGTGCACGAAGTTATGGTTAAGTTTGCAAAACGTCGATACGGGGGTATCTCGACGGATACACACTGATTTTGTCGCGCACACGCAACGAAATTGAGTTCCGTCAGTTCCTATATGTCAAAAACATCCATACGCGCCTTTCGATGCATATAGTGTGCGACCACGTCACCCGGTTTGTCGGGGCGCACGCCGTATCGGGAAAACTTTTCTAAAATTTGAAGTTTAAAACCCAGTTTTTCCCTAAAATTAGAAACTGTTTTAATTTCGATCTAAGCAATGTAAAATAAAACTAAAACAGAGGTTTCCATTACCTACATGTTGTTATTAACTCTGTTTAAATAGTTTGTCAAAACAGTTAAGGAATCGACCAAAAATGGCCTTCCAAATTGAGGTTTCGAACTCATGGAGTGCTCTATTTTTTAACAGATTGTCACCAACTTTGTGATGATTTCACAGGCCAGTAATTTGATTTATGTTACGCCCCGGTTTCAAATAGACTTTTCGGAGCACTGTGATACATCTCCAGGCTACGCACCCTTAACACATGTCGTGTCATACCTGCGATTGTCGTCTGTAAATTTTAGGATAAAGTATAGACATCAAGAGACAATCTAAAGTAATTTACATTTATTTACACAAAACTCGCATGTTCGATCACATATATACATTCTTTTTACATCCAAAAAAAATTTCATAGCTATACATAGAACAACAAACGACAACTACTCATTCCAACGTCTTCCATTTTCCTTTCCTTATTCATAAAGCTCCTTCTCATTATAAAGATGCACTCCTTCATGGTCTTCAACTAAACCTAGTGAACAAAACTAGGTCGTCAATACGACGAGCAAGTCCTCGATCAAGGAACGAAATAAGTAAAATAAGTTGATAAAATTTATTGAAATTAAATCGGAATGAAGAAAACAAAATTATGGATAAGGTTTGCTAAAATTTAAAAATTCTACTTAAAAATGAAATTTATATTTCTGCACATTCCAAGACTAGAGTTGTATTACAGAAATGTGAAGAGCCTCTAACACCTCCTAATGCAAAACGCAACATTTAGAGAAATGCTTCTGGATCACACAACTTCTATTATCTCAACAATAATCCCATTTACCCGGGATCAGGTTTATACTTAATGGGCGGTGCTTAGATTTATCCATCCTATTAGTATCAGGATCACATATTGATGTGATATAGTCAGGATAACACATGAGTGGTTTTTCGAGTTATCAGAATCAAGTGTTATAACAATTGTCGTATGACTTAAAATTTTTCAAGAATATCGGAGCAGGCTATATTGGATATTACATGGCCGAATTCGGGGATTCGAAATCCAATGGAAAACAGGAAACAAGAATTCAGGAAAGTGAGCTAAGCCTCACCTCGGACATCGTATGGCCGTACGAATGCCGATAACAGGAACTGATCAGTTTTGTAAAATATAATTATTGTAAAGAATTCGAAGGTGTGATCCAATGTTTTCTCTCCCATCCCAATGATATTCTAATCTATAACTAAATCTAGGTTTTGTCTTTCCAAAAATCTCTCTTGGAATTTTCGAAAATTTCGGCAGAGTCTCCTTTGTATTTAGTGACTCCGAAAAATTCATAAGAGATATAAAATATGAATTTGAGAACTCGGGTTCGCCGACCCCTTCGGTGGAGCAACTCTCAACACCGGTATCCACGCAATATAATTTTCCGAGTTCGTCGACCCCTTCGGTGGAGCAACTCTCAACACCGGTATCCACGCAGGTATTATATATTCAATTAAAATTAAGTAAAAAATTTCTTACCTTAGCAAGCAAGCTATTTATTTATTGGTGTCATTGCCCCTTTTAAACAATCCACGATCAAGAAGCACAATTTGTTAGAAATACATTAATAATCACCTCCACACATAATAGATGAATCTACTAGACAAAATTTATCTTATATATATATATATATATATATATATATATATATATATATATATATATATATATATATATATATATATATATATATATATATATATATATCATTAGAGATATATAGAATTTTAAATCTTAATGCGTAAATGCTAACTTAACAGTACGTGTAAAAAATCAAACTACTATTTTTCTATGTACTATTTATATTACTAAAATTTGAATACATGAAACCACTATTGTAATGACCCCAAGGGATAAACCTGGTATAAACAATCATCTATAAATATACACGAACCCTAATCCAAGATTTCATGTGGCATATTCTATCTTTAGAAAGCCTATACTTTATGACTAACCTTAAAATTTGATAACTAGGTTAACCTAATAACCGGGTATCTATAAATGTGAAATTTAACTAATATTTGTGATAAAATATACTAAAAGTTCATAGTTTAAATATCTGGACAGAATTATATTTTTATAAATATATATACATATTTATATATAAAATCCATAGTCAAGGTAATTCCTTCCATGAACCAACTATGAATCATTACAAAATTCATATATCGATTTGTCTAAATCGTATCTAAACCTTATGTCCATACCATTGTACTTCAAAACTTCTCAAAATATTTACAACCAACCATGAATTATTCATAGCCATATCTAGAAGTAAATTCTTTTGTGAGAATAATTAACAAGACATTATGTACTCATGGAATTCATGTGTATGTCATAATTATTAGGATCAGAACTATATATCCAATTTCATTATATGCTAAAATAAGAATTAAAATCAAACATTAAGCCACACCATAAATCAATTAGTAATGATAATAGAGATTGGGAAATTTAGGTTGAGGACTTGCCTTTGTTTGATGTAGACCTAGGTGTTCTCCTAACCTTTCCCTAACATAACCCAAATCAAAATTTTGAATTATAAATATAACCCAATCTTAACCTAAATCTGAAATTGAAAGAAAGGGAGAGAAAAATAGGGTTTTTACCTAGAGAGAAGATGGAAGAGGAGGAGAGGAAGGAGGAGGTGGTGCTGGAGGGTGGTGAGCCGGCGGCGGCAGGCGGCGTGGCCAACGGCGGCGGGTAGCGTGGCCGACGGCGGCAGGAACGGTAGCAGCTGCAGCAGCAGGTAGCAGCAGTAGTAGCAAGTGTGGTGGTGGTGGTGATTTAGAAGAAGAATAGGAGAGGGAGGAGGAGAAGAGAGGAGTGAAAAATGAAAGGAAAAAATAAAAGAAGTGAAGAAGAAGTAGAAGAAGAGAGAGAGAGAGAGAGAGAGAGAGAGGTGGCATAAATGAGGGGCTTCTCCTCGTGCAAGCACCCACATGGCACAACCATATGCCATGTGCCCAAAATTTGACACATAACCCCAATGATGTGGCAAGCCAAGTATGAAATTTCATAATTTGTCTAAGGGTTTCCATACAAAATTTTATGCAAAATTATGTGAAAGTATTTAATAAATTCATTGTTATTAATATAATTGTTAATTATATAATTATTAGGAAAAAAATTATTAAGGCATAACATTCTACCCTCCTTAAAAGAAATTCCGTCCTCGGAATTTATAAGAAAATAAGAAAGTTTGAAAATAGCAACAACTAAAGTTACCTTTATCATTGAATAGGTAGGGATATTGTTGTCGCATATCTTCTTCTCTTTCCCAAGTGGATTCTCCAGGTGAGTCCTTGTTCCAAGATACTCGAACCAATGAAATAGTCTTGTTCTTAAGAACCTTCTGTCTTCGATCCAAAATTTCTACCGGCTTCTGTTCTAGGCGTAGAGTTGGACCCACTGAGATCTCTGAATGATCGAGTATGTGACTGGAATCTGGTACATATTTTCGAAGTTGAGATACATGGAATACATTATGGACTCCTTCCAGAGAGGGTGGTAAAGCCAGTCGGTAGGATACATCTCCCACTCGTTCCAAAACATCAAATGGGCCTATATATCTCGGACTTAGCTTTTCTCTTGTTCCAAATCTGATTGTTCCCCGAGTTGGCGAAATCTTTAAAAACACATGATCACCAGCCTTGAATTCCAAGTTTCTTCGATGCTTATCGGCCCACATTTTATATCGGTCTTGTCCTGCTTGGAGATGACTTCGAATTGCCTTGACCTTGTCTACAGTTTGCGTAACTAGCTCTGGACCCAAGAGTTGACGTTCTCCTACGTCACTCCAACATATTGGTGACCAACACTTCCTTCCATACAAAGCTTCAAATGGTGCCATTTTAATGCTAGCCTGATAGCTGTTGTTATATGAGAACTCAATTAAATACAAATGGTCATCCCAGGATCCCGCGAAGTCTAAGGTATATGTTCTTAACATATCTTCTGGGATTTGAATCATTCTTTCCGACTGACCATCATTTTGTGGATGGTATGCTGAACTAAACTTCAGGCGAGTACCGAGACTATCTTGCAAGCTTTTCCAAAACTTAGAGGTAAACCGAGTATCTCTGTCTGAGACGATACTCACCGGTACTCCATATTGACTAACAATATTTTTATGTATATATCTGCTAAGAGCTCGGTTGGTTGACCGACCCAAAATGGTAAGAACCGCGCACATTTGGTAAGCATGTCCACAATTACCCAGACGGCATTATTACCCTTTCTTGTCCTTGGAAGTCCGGATACAAAATCCATCGTAATATGTTTCCATTTCCATTCAGGTACAGGCAAGGGTTGCAAAAGTTCGGCGGTCCATTGATGTTCGGCCTTTACTTGTTGACATACCAAACATTTTGACACAAATTTGGCTATCTCCTGTTTCATTTCGTGCCACCAAAAATTCTGCTTCAGATCCTTATACATCTTCGTACTCCCAGGATGAATGGAGTACTGAGAACTATGTGCTTCAGACATTATCTCGGTCCGGAGTTCTCCATATGGCACACACAAACGATTTCCAAACCTCAAGGATCCATCGGGATGCTTAATCAATCCAGTTTGTGTTCCAGCCTCTGTCTTGCTCCATAGTCTTTGCAGTTTCATATCATCCTTTTGTGCCTCTTTAATTCTTTCTATTAGGGGTGATTGTATTTGTAAGTTTTCCCAGATTCCATCTGTTACTGGACATATTACTTCAATCCCCATCTTCCTCAGATCTTCCAATATTTCTTTAGGTGTATTCATAAAAAAAGCTGCGGATCTTCTACTTAAGGCATCGGCTACTTTGTTTGCCTTTTTCGGATGATACTCCAACTCCATATCAAAGTCCTTAAGCAACTCTAACCACCTCCGTTGCCTCATGTTTAACTCTTTTTGAGTAAATACATATTTCAAACTTTTATGATCTGTATATATCTTGATTTGTTCACCATATAAGTAATGTCTCCATAATTTTAATGCAAAGATCACAGCTGCTAATTCCATATCGTGAGTTGGGTAATTCCTTTCATGAGTTTTCAGTTGGCGAGAAGCATAAGCGATAACCCTTCCATGTTGCATTAATACACAGCCCAATCCTTTTCCTGAAGCATCACTATAGATCTCATAGCCTCCTGATCCTGATGGTAGTGCCAGTACTGGAGCTGTGATGAGTCTTTCCTTCAGTTCCTCAAAGGCTGCTTGACACTTATC
This sequence comes from Iris pallida, assembly GCA_029216955.1. Lineage (NCBI taxonomy): Eukaryota > Viridiplantae > Streptophyta > Magnoliopsida > Asparagales > Iridaceae > Iris > Iris pallida. The sequence continues at coordinate 11,699,285 of JANAVB010034420.1, forward strand.
AGTCCAATTAAATTTTTCATTCTTTCGGGTTAATCGAGTGAGTGGCTACGTAATTCTTGAAAATTTTCCACAAATATCCTATAATATCCAGCTAGACCAAGAAAGCTTCGAATTTCTGCTATATTCTTAGGAGTAGGCCATGACTTGACAGCTTCTACTTTCTTAGGGTCCACCGATATCCCTTCTCCGCTCACTATATGACCTAAGAAGGAAATTTTGTCCAACCAGAATTCACATTTGTTTAACTTCCCGTACAATTTCTCTTGTCGTAAAGTTTGAAGCACTATCCTCAAATGTTTTTCATGTTCCTTTTTATTCTTTGAGTAGATCAATATATCATCAATGAATACAATCACAAATTTATCCAAGTATTGATAAAATATTTTGTTCATCAGATCCATAAATATGGCTGGAGCATTAGTTAGCCCAAAAGGCATAACTTGAAACTCATAGTGCCCATAATGGGTTCTAAAAGCTGTCTTCGGTATATCCTCCTTCCTTACTTTCACCTGGTGATATCCCGATCTGAGGTCAATTTTGGAAAATACTGTTGCTCCTTTTAATTGGTCAAACAATTCCTCAATCCTTGGCAACGGGTATTTATTTTTGATAGTTACTTCATTTAAGGCTCTATAATCTATCACTAACCTCAGACTTCCGTCTTTCTTCTTTACGAATAGCACAGGTGCTCCCCAAAGAGATCCACTAGGCCTGATAAATTCCTCAGCCAACAATTCCTTGATTTGTTTATTCAATTCAACCAATTCTTCCTTGTTCATTGGATAAACTTTTTTTGTAATAGGAGCGGCTCCATGAGTTAGATCAATACAAAATTCAACGAACCTATCAGGTGGTAATCCTGGTAGTTCATCAGGAAATACATCCTTAAATTTGTCTACAATCTTGGGCCATTCTACTACTTGGTTTTGAAAATTTCTTCCTGATGGTAATTCAAATTTTTCTAATTCTTTTCCATCAAATTCCTTCTGATCTCTGATAAATTCGTGTATATCCTTACCGGGTAGTGAAAATTGCACCTTTCCTTGTCTACAGTCTATAATTGCCTAGGCCAAGGTTAACCAGTCCATCCAAAATACCACATCATAGTTATTCATGGGAAACACTAGTAATCTGGCCTTAAAGCTTTCTCCTCCCATTTTAATTGGGCAATTTCTAAGTATTCAGCTAACCTCTATAATACCATTACCCGTAAGGATTTTCAATTTTTTAGCTAGGGGTTGAGTGATTATATCATACATGGATATAAAAGATGCAGATATAAACGAGTGAGTTGCCCCAGAATCAAATAATACTGATGCGGGGCTAGATGATGCAAGTATGGTACCTGACACCACTTTTCCGGCCATTTCTTCCTCGTTGACATTCATCATGAAAGCTTGTCCATGCTGCTTCTTCTTTTTGTTGTTACCCTGACCAGCCTACTGTGCTTGATGGAACGGATGTGCTTGGGGTGCTAGAGCTGGCCTCTGCTGGTATCCGATAGGTACGCGAGCTTGAGCTTGAGGTGCTGCATGAGTCATAGGCCTTGGTCCATTCTTCTAAAGTGGAGGTCTTGGCCAGAACCCTTGCGAATTGTTCTGCACCTCAAATCTTCCAGTGGCTTATCGAGGACACTGCTGTATTTGATGTTCAGACGACCCACATCTGAGACACCTTCCTTGAAGCTTTCTACAGTCATTTCTTGTATGTCCAGGTTTCCCACAATATGTGCAGCTCTGACGATTTCTATTGTGTTCAGTTTGGATATATTTCTGTTGTCCCTGTCCAGGGTTCTTACCCTGAGGAAAGCTGGTTTCCACGTTTTGCTTTTGCCCTCCTATTTTTGAGTTAATCTTATCATTTTGCATCCTTTCCTGGTCTCTAGCTGCTTCAACCACCTCAGCATAAGTCTGACATGCGTAAGGTGCGACCTTCATCTTTAATTTGTCATTTAGTCCTTCCCGGAATCGGGCTATCTTTGCCTTTTCCGTGGCTACCATATGGGAAGCATAGCGACTAAGTCTTGTAAATTCTGCCGCGTACTCATCGACAGAGGTCTTATTCTGCTTCAAATATATAAATCTCCTTTCCAGTTCCATCCTGGCACTGGCGGGAAAGAACCTTTCTTCAAATCTCCTTTTAAATTCCTTCCACGATATAATCTCATTGGAGTCTTCGGGGTGCTGAGCACTCCACCAGTGTTCAGCCACATATTTTAGTTGTATCCTTACTAGAGACATCACATCATCTGGCACAATCTTGGCGCCCTTCAACAATCCCTCGGTAGTCTTTAACCATTGAACCGCTTCCAAAGGAGTTTCGGTCCCTACGAAGTTAGGCGGATTTATATTCCTGAAGTCTTGGATTGTCCCAGTTTTGGGTACAGGAGCGACATCAAGCCTTTCTAGTATTCTAGCTGATGTGGCTTGAGCAAGTTGGACTTGTTGGGCATTAGTCTCTAGGACCTTCTGGAAAATTTCAAGAACATCAGTCGTCCGTGGTTCTGAAGATTCAGGTTGCGCCGACTTTTGAGTTGGAGAAGAAGACATTTTCCTGGATATTAAGAATTCACAATTCTTAATACGATGTTGAAAATAATTAATGACTCAGGAATACTTAATTACCTATTAAAGGAAGATGAATTCACAAAACTAAGATCAATTGCAATTCGGAAAGATCAGATATAAATGAGCACACTTTTATTTATTTCACAAGAGGACAATATACTTTCAGTAAGTCATCCTTACATACTAACACATTTCTACCCTTTCTAACCTTATACAGAGCTATTTTCATCTGCTGATTTACAAAAGTGGTACAACAGACAAAAAGATTTTCCTTACTAAGTCATTTCTTTCTATTACGTGCATTCTTCTTCAAGCACTAATAATGTCAAGTACCTTATCCTAGGGTTCTTGCTAAACTTCCTAAGGTTATAACTTAGGATCTCAACCTATATAGGTCTCTAAATCTGACCTGCATGGGCCACCACTAAAAGACGTGTCACGCCCCGATTCCAAATAGACTTTTCGGAGCACTGTGATACATCTCCAGGCTACGCACCCGTATAACACATGTCGTGTCATACCTGCGATTGTCGCCTGTAAATTTTAGGATAAAGTATATACATCAAGAGACAATCTAAAGTAATTTACATTTATTTACACAAAACTCGCATGTTCGATCACATATATACATTCTTTTTACATCCAAAAAAAGTTCATAGCTATACATAGAACAACAAACGACAACTACTAATTCCAACGTCTTCCATTTTCCTTTCCTTATTCATAAAGCTCCTTCTCATTGTAAAGATGCACTCCTTCATGGTCTTCAACTAAACCTAGTGAACAAAACTAGGTCGTCAATACGACGAGCAAGTCCTCGGTCAAGGAACGGAATAAGTAAAATAAGTTGATAAAATTTATTGAAATTAAATCAGAATGAAGAAAACAAAATTATGGATAAGGTTTGCTAAAATTTAAAAAATCTACTTAAAAATGAAATTTATATTTGTGCACATTCCAAGACTAGAGTTGTATTACAGAAATATGAAGAGCCTCTAACAGCTCCTAATGCAAAACGCAACATTTAGAGAAATGCTTCTGGATCACACAACTTCTATTATCTCAACAATAATCCCATTTACCCGGGATCAGGTTTATACTTAATAGGCGGTGCTTAGATTTATCCGTCCCATTAGTATCATGATCACATATTGATGTGATATAGTCAGGATAACACGAGTGGTTTTCCGAGTTATCGGAATCAAGTGTTATAACAATTATCGTATGACTTGAAATTTTTCAAGAATATCGGAGCAGGCTACATTAGATATTACATGGCCGAATTCGGAGATTCGGAATCCAATAGAAAGCAGGAAACAGGAATTCAGGAAAGTGAGCTAAGCCTCACCTCGGACATCGTATGGCCGTACGAATGTCGATAACAGGAACTGATCAATTTTGTAAAATATAATTATTGTAAAGAATTCGAAGGTGTGATCCAAAGTTTTCTCTCCCATCCCAATGATATTCTAATCTATAACTAAATCTAGGTTTTGTCTTTCAAAAAATCTCTCTTGGAATTTCCAAAAATTTCGGCAGAGTCTCCTTTGTATTTAGTGACTCCGAAAAATTCACAAGAGATATAAAATATGAATTTGAGAACTCGGGTTCGCCGACCCCTTCGGTGGAGCAACTCTCAACACCGGTATCCACGCAATATAATTTTTTGGGTTCGCCGACCCTTTCGGTGGAGCAACTCTCAACATCGGTATCCACGCAGGTATTATATATTCAATTAAAATTAAGTAAAAAATTTCTTACCTTAGCAAGCAAGCTATTTATTTATTGGTGTCATTGCCCCTTTTAAACAATCCACGATCAAGAAGCACAATTTGTTAGAAATACATTAATAATCACCTCCACACATAATAGATGAATCTACTAGACAAAATTTATCTTAAATATATATATATATATATATATATATATATATATATATATATATATATATATATATATATATATATATATATATATATATTAAAATATATATATATATATATATATATATATATATATATATATATATATATATATATCATTAGAGATATATAGAATTTTAAATCTTAATGCGTAAATGCTAACTTAACAGTACGTGTAAAAAATCAAACTACTATTTTTCTATGTACCATTTATATTACTAAAATTTGAATACATGAAACCACTATTGTAATGACCCCAAGGGATAAACCTGGTATAAACAATCATCAATAAATATACACGAACCCTAATCCAAGATTTCATGTGGCATATTCTATCTTTAGAAAGCCTATACTTTATAACTAAACTTAAAATTTGATAACTAGGTTAACCTAATAATCGGGTATCTATAAATGTGAAATTTAACTAATATTTGTGATAAAATATACTAAAAGTTCATAGTTTAAATATCTGGACAAAATTATATTTTTATAAATATATATACATATTTATATATAAAATCCATAGTCAAGGTAATTCCTACCATGAACCAACTATGAATCATTACAAAATTCATATATCGATTTGTCTAAATCGTATCTAAACCTTATGTCCATAACATTGTACTTCAACACTTCTCAAAATATTTACAACCAACCATGAATTATTCATAGCCATATCTAGAAGTAAATTCTTTTGTGAGAATAATTAACAAGACATTATGTACTCATGGAATTCATGTGTATGTCATAATTATTAGGATCAGAACTATATATCCAATTTCATTATATGCTAAAATAAGAATTAAAATCAAACATTAAGCCACACCATAAATCAATTAGTAATGATAATAGAGATTGGAAAATTTAGGTTGAGGACTTGCCTTTGTTTGATGTAGACCTAGGTGTTCTCCCAACCTTTCCCTAACATAACCCAAATCAAAATTTTGAATTATAAATATAACCCAATCTTAACCTAAATCTGAAATTGAAAGAAAGGAAGAGAAAAATGGGGGGTTTTTACCTAGAGAGAAGATTGAAGAGGAGGAGAGGAAGGAGGAGGTGGTGCTGGAGGGTGGTGAGCCAGCGGCGGCGGGCTGCGTGGCCGACGGCGGCGGGTGGCGTGGCCAGCGGCGGCAGGAACGGCAGCAGCCGCAGCAGCAGGTAGCAGCAGTAGTAGCAAGTATGGTGGTGGTGGTGATTTAGAAGAAGAATAGGAGAGGGAGGAGGAGAAGAGAGGAGTGAAAAATGAAAGAAAAAAATAAAAGAAGTGAAGAAGAAGTAGAGGAAGAGAGAGAGAGAGAGAGAGGTGGCATAAATTAGGGACTTCTCCTCATGCAAGCACCCACATGGCACAACCATATGCCATGTGCCCAAAATTTGACACATAACCCCAATGATGTAGCAAGCCAAGTATAAAATTTCATAATTTGTCTAAGGGTTTCCATGCAAAATTTTATGCAAAATTTTGTGAAAGTATTTAATAAATTCATTGTTATTAATATAATTGTTAATTATATAATTATTAGGAAAAAAAATTATTAAGGCATAACAATTTCCCTATAACTTATTTACTGGGTCTTCTAGGGGGATAAATAGGGTTTCTAGATTAGTTTACGAAACTAAAAACGATGAAGCGTAGGCAGAAAAATTTGGATGGCAAGATGGTACCTCGTAGTCGTGTGTCCAAATAGGGGCCCTGTTCTCCTCGGGTTAGGCGGTGCTCCGGCGGCTTTTGGCTCGATACAAACACTCTAGTCGGCGGCTGCAGGCGACAGGAGTGCTCACCTAGGGCTGGTGGTGATCGGGTTCGTTATTTGAGTTGAAGAAAAATTTTCAGTTAAGGTTTCTCCCCAGGTTCTTCGACACAGCCGAACGCAATATACCCTCGGGTTTTTTTTTGAATTCGATTTAAATTGAATTCACAGATTTGATTGTAATCTAACTAAGATTTTGATTGGGAAGGATAGGATCAACCTCTTCTAAATATTAGGTTTGATTTGAATGATTTTTTTAATCCCCTTGAAGTATACACAGCCGTGTGTATACTGATCCATCGAGAGATTTCCCTATGGCTGACTCACGAGATTTTGTACTCCAAAATCTCGTGAGTTAAAAGATTTTTTTTTATAAAACTTGTATAAAGACTTAGTATTAAAAAATAAGAAATTTAGTAAAAATGATAAAAAATTTTAGACTAAAATCATAAAATAAATACATAAAATTTTTGAGAAAAATTTTCCTAATAAAAACAATACAGTATCTATATATATAATTCTTGATATATACTCATACATATGCCTATTTGTATTTATATATATAAATAGATTGATATATATTTACACTCCTATATATGGTAAAAACTTTACCTGTATATAAATAATCCAAAAATTTCTATAATATAACATCAAGTTCAAAACTTGGCTTGATGGAATTATTTTAAAAGATCGTTTAAATACATAATAATTTCTTGAAAGGAATATTATAAAAATTTAAAACAGAATAATAATAATTTATACTAATCAAAAATCATATATATATATATATATATTTTATATATATATATATATATATATATATATATATATATATATATATATATATATATGTGTGTGTGTGTGTGTGTGTGTGTGTGTGTGTGTGTGTGTGTGTTGTGTGTGTGTGTGTGTGTGTGTGTGTGTGTGTAAAGAAAAGTTTTCATTTCATATATTAAGCATAACATAGCTGATGTATAATAAAACCTTTTAACCCTATGTACATATATACCAAAATCTACAAAAATGCCTAAACTTGAATAAAAATACATTTGAAAATCAGGGCGCTTACATCCTACTCAACTTATAAGAATTTTGTCCTCGAAATTAAAATAAATCTTAATATAAGAGGACAAGGAAGCTAGACATGGAAGATAATTAGACGTGTCAAACCATACCAAACATTTGAATAGCTGGACGAAACACTCTACGATCGAACTCCTAGTTGGACGTCACCTTCTAAGAGAGAGGGAGTATGAAGTTCACTGCTCTACCTAACTTATGGAAATTGGTAAATCATGGAGGACACATTTATAGGACTTCTAAGTAATGTCAGATTTTAAGGAGACATACGAGAATATAAGGTACTTATGGCCATAGCCACGGACTCTAAGGGAAGCCTAGGTATTACCTGTTTAACATTGCTCATACATTGGCCATGTTCCATCGAGGCATTAGGAGAGGTCTTAGACGAGCATAACCGAAAACAAGTTGGCACAAGAGGTTTCCATTCATCGCATAACATATGCTACAAATAAATACAGTTAAAGAATTTATGGAAAGAGGACAAGTGACCCAGAGAGGACGACTACATAATAGGCGTAAGGACTTATTTCATGGGGTTTTGTTCTATGGCCCAAATATGGAGGTATGTGCTTAACTGGGTTTTAGTGACTTCTCCAATTGGACTTCGAATCTTGGGTTTAAATCTATATTGGCTGGACAAAATTTTGTAGAACCTATCTAAACTACCCCTATTGGGTTTAGAGTAACCTAGAACAGCTTCTAGCTCAAATGGTTTGGCTAGTTTCGGGTCGGGTTGGTTAATTAGGTATCGTAAGTCTAAAGATACACCTTCCACGACTTTTATGTATAAGTAGTAGATAGGACCTCAATTGAGTGGCACACTAGTGGCATGTGCATAGTGGACTTCGAGTAGAACACAACCATATATTGGGTCAAAATATTTGATAAAAATCGAGTCTACAATTGAAGTTGGAAAGTTCATCGGTATTACGGTAAAGTTTATAGTTGGCCTTTTTGACCCGAAAGTTGTATCATAATAATAGAGTACAAGGGGACGTGTTTGTGTGGCACATAATATGCCTAGATGAAGGTGGGATCGTCTAGGTCTCGCATGTGAAATTTGTTGGAAGAAAAAGACTAATATTGTGCTCCAAATTTCAAAGTCACAGTAGGAGTATCCATAGTGTTGCGGATAGAAGTGGACGTTATGAACTACTGGTTTATTTGCTCGGTTGGAGGAACCGTGTCAAGTCGAAGATTGTTCTTCGAATTTTGGACAATAGTGAAACGATTCCCCATGTCATCTTTACGCTTCCTCGTTGGTGAGGGATGCCAGGGTGACATACGTACCGAGGGTGTTGGATGATTCTCTCTTCTATAGCACAAGATGATTACTAATGGGCTAACAAATTATGAGATACATCATGCAAGGATCTCTAACTACTAAGTCATAAATTTCTGTAATAAGATTGCTAGACTATAGTCAATAGATTTCTAATGGTGTCGAAAGTACTGCATATGCATTATCGCTGGTAACTAGTAATTTATACTACGACAAGTATTATGATATGCATGTTGTCCAAGCTAATGAATATGTTGTTCTAATGTTATGCCATGTCTAAACAAATAAATGGTGTAACTAGAATAATACCTGCTAAATCTTCAACCTCAGGATGGGTACCTATCACAGCCATGCTAAATGTTTGCCCATGCCTTTGCCCATTTGTCTTTCGTCCATCATGTCTAACTTGTATAGATTGGTCAGCTAAGTATGATCCTCTAGGATAACCTCGATGTGATGGTTGAATGGGCTCTGCTATTGGTCCTGGTGCTACGGGTCCTTGCATCCGATGTTGTGCTGCCTTTAGTTGTTCTGTACAGTCTCGGGCCTTGTGATGATTGGAGCCACAAATCATGTATTATCCTAATCTGCGATGATAATCCTTCATGACATGACCTTTCCTATGACAGAAACGACATGTAAGAAGCTCATCAATCGAATAAGGTGATGCTCTTGTTGGTTGTTGTGTCATAGAATGTCTGATTGGTCCACCATGGTTATTACTTGGCCCAATTTCTGGAATATGACGTCTCTGAGCCTGTTGTACTTCCTTATTAAGGAGTTCCTGGCTTCTAGCTTCTTCTAATACTGCAGCATAAGAAACTCTAGACTGCACTGTGGTATGCTTCTTGAGCTCTGGTGTCAATCCTTGGTGAAATCTTTTGGCCCTTTCCTGCTCACTAGAAATCAGTGTCTCACCGAATCTGCTCAGTCGACTGAATTCTGCATCGTACTCATCTACGGTCATGTTTCCTTGCTTGAGGTGTAGGAACTGATCATAGAGGACATCGCGTACATGGATAGGAAAGAACCTCTCATTGAAGAGTTTGTAGAACTCTTCCCAAGTCTGATTGGCTCCCAAGCGTCTTTCTTCGGCTTTCCACCAATGATGGGCATTTACTTCCAAGAGCCAGTCTACTGCTGTCATCCAATCATTTGTTGGTAATTGGGACACCCTCAGTAGCTTCTCTGTGCTGATAAGCCACGCGGTGACCTCTAGTGGTTCCTCGATACCTCTGAAGGGCTTGGGGTTCATATCCATGAAGTCCTTGATAGAGCCCTCGTATGGATGTAGAGCTGGTGCTGGTACCAGTGTCGGAGGTGGAGGTGGGGGCCTAGTTAGTACTTTCGTCATTGTAGCACCCAGTTTCTAAAATATGGGTAATATTGAAATTTTGTAATTATAATCATTTAATAATGATATTTAAACCATATTATGATTTTTGGTAATTTTTAGTTAATTTAAAACTATTTAAAACCACGACTTGTGATTTTGATGGTTGACTAGTGTAACCCTAGAATTTGCTAAGCGTAGAGACTAACCATGACCATGGGAGCCTAGTCATGTGATTAGGATGACTAATTGCAACTTTTTAGCCTAAGGGTGTTTTGGTCATTTTGACAATTTTGTGAAATTGTAATTATATTAATTAAATGTGTGCTAGTTAATTATTGAGACTTAACCTAGAGTTTAGCCTAATCTAGGTTAGCCTTGAGCTTAGAGTATTGATTAAGGTAACCTAGTAATGACAAGGTTAATAATATCTAGATATTCTAAGTAGGATATTTTCCTTTAGGATATTTGTGAAAAGAAAGCCTAGAACCAATAGGAAGGCTTGAAATAGGGTGGAATGATCTTAGCCACTCATCTATACCTAAACAAACCCTAATTCCCTTAGATGACCAGCCATCAAGTGCCCCCTTCCTATAAAGCATCCTTAAGAAGGCCTTTGCCTCTTTTTATAATTTCTAGAACCCTAATAGTTCCTCCCCAAAATTCTTCCCTAAATATCCAAATCAAGTCCAAATTTAGCCTAGTCTTTTGCATTAGGCTCCCCTACAGTAGTAGAAACCATTGGAGGATAGCTAGCAAGGGTTTGGAAGCTTCGGGACCGTTGCAAATCGAGGAAGACATCGATACTAGCCCCTTTATATTGAGATTCTAACTCTCAATAGGTAAACCTATCCACACCCCATTGAAATCATGATTTTTCTTCATAGATGCATTCATTTAGGGTTTCCCTAGGTGTAGCCCAAGTTTGGTAGAAATTTGTGTCCATTTTGTGTCCGTATCAGACACGTATCGGTGTATTTAAATTGTTGTTTGATGAAATGCTTGAATGGAATAAATTTTACTAATTTCGAAAACTAAATACATGATTGTGTAGCCCTATATGTGTACTTTAAATCCCCCACTGACTGAGCACGATTTGGACTCGTGTATGTGTCCAAAATGGACACGAACACGCTGCACAACACCCCCGTGCTGTGTCCTGCTGCTCGGGTCCCCTATCTCACTGTACACGACACTTCAACACACCAAATTTGGTGTACACGTGGGGGCCATGACTGTCAGGACACCCACAAAATTTCAGATGAAATGATTGAGTATCGAGGGAGTTCTCGATCTCGCACGGGTCCGGCACTGTCACGTACACACTGTACACACGCAAAAATCCCCCACTGATACGCGCTTCATGCGTGGACACGCGACCACATGGACACATATCAGGCACCTAAACACCTAACCCTATACCTGGCGAACCCCTAGATACGACCACGAGGTGTCTCGTGTCGTGTGTCGTGTCTTGGACCGACTCGCACACGTGCACGAGGCTGTGCGTGCCTGTGTGTGTCTGTGCGTGTACGTGAGTGTCTGGACACGTTGTGTCCTATTGTAGGGACACCACACAACCTGTGATACACACTGACACATGTACGACACTTTACCAACCATTAAATTGGATTTTTAATTGATTTTCGGACTGGGATTGGGGTTTCCCCATTTTTCTGATACGGTAACAGTTTTCAGTTTTTTCTGATTCTTTTAATGCATTTTAATCGATTTAAATATAATTTTTGCAATGATTATATATGTGTATATGTCAGGGATATTAGACTTCATATCTGGGTTCAATGTGGAGAAGTTTGGTTGAGTTTTGGGTGTTTTCGAGTATGGGATTAGGAGTAGTACTTGGGACTTAGCCTTATTTTCATTTCCTGTCATTTTGAATTTTGAGTAACATGGCCACTTGGCCATGTTTGTAAAATACAGCGAGGAGGAGCTGGACAGTAGAAAGTGAGGGAAATGCAGTATGAATCAGACTTTTAGTTAGATATCTATATTACTTGAATGTATACATGAAATTTGAGAATGTATTATGTATATAGATGTATATACTTATAGTGCATAATGTGTTTGCCTTATAATAGTATGAGTGAGTTTACATTCAGATTTAGGGACTAAACTGGGATTGGAATTTAGGAATGAAAACTGAGATTTACCTATGTTTGTAAAACCTGAGATTTAGGGTTAGTGTAGTTTCATATGTGTAGGTTGTAATGTATACAATACTGAAATAAACATTAACTGATATGGACTTGGCATTTTGCAAAACTGAGTTTTGGGTTTTAAAAACGGAGATTAATGCACTAATATTCCTGTACACACACACTGAGGACACTTGACACCTATATCTAGGTTCCACACACACATGGAGATATAGACACCCACATGTACACATGAACATTAAAACTGTATGCACATTACACCCCCACCCTCTCATCACACACACACACACAACCTTTCTTAATTTCCTTTCCTTCTCTCTATATATATGGCTACCTATCTATATATATTTGTGTATTGTATGTTAGAGTCTAGGGGAGGGAACTTGAGAGTTTAGATTACATGTAGTAATGTATGCTAGTATGTATTTATATATATATATATATATATTGATGATTATATATATATAGGTTAGTCTATATAGTAGAGGCTATGTATATATTAGCCTCTATAATATAGGCCTATATAGTGTATACTTTTGTTTAGGCTATATGCCTCATAACTAGCTAGTGTAGATTATATGTAGGCATGGTATACTTGATATACATATGCATAGGATATATATGGTTTAGACCTAGATTTGACTAAACCTAGACTAAAGTGGACTAGCTTGGACTAGTAGTCCTAATTGACTATATAGTTTGACTTAGTTGACCCAAGATAGCCTTGTGGTTGACCTAGTTAGATTAGAGTTGACCTAGATTGGACTTGTTGACCTAGTTGACTAAGGAGTTGACCAGTTGACCAAAAGTCAACTGTGAGTCAACATTGACCCAGTTTGACATAGTTGACTTGGTTTGACTTTCTTTGACCTAGTTTGATTTAATTTAACTTTCTTAGACCTAGTTTGACCTAGTTTGACCTAGACAGTTGACCAAAGTTGACCAATAGTTGACTTTGATCTAGATTGCATCATACACTTCAATTACCTTATTTCTGAATACATCATAACCTATTTCTGAATACATCATAACCTGTTTTACTCTAAATATGACTTTGTGACACCAGTTCGGACATCTATTCATATCAGTCATTCAGGGTGATAGGCGAGTACATTCTCTGATCATTTCATACGTGTCAGGACTTATATTCTTGCTCTAGATTACTTTACTTGATACTGGCACGATTGTTATTACGGATTGGTACTATATGGATCTTCTCTTGCGATGTTATCTCCATTGTGTTCAACAGATACATATTGTGATATGCGTTTCATGAACATATTGTATTTATTGTACACCCCTATTCATGTATACTCATTGTGCATCTTGTACTCTCATGATCACATGAGCTTCATGGAGAACTATTGTACAAGGTAGCGTAACTGGATTGGATCCTTGTGTATTGATTGGGGAGGGTGAGTAGGAAATAGTTATGTAATCAAATCCCATTGTACGACTATTGTATGCATCCATTGTACACTCATGTATGATGGATTTACCTATTGTTATTGTATAACCTAAGCCGTTTACATAACCATATTGTGCTCTAAATCACTAGTACTTGCAGTTTTACTTATTCTGTATATATTTTCAGTTATAAATTCTCTTTCGTTTTCATGTACATCTTCTTACAGTTCATGTATCTTACTCTTTTGCATGATTTATATTTTCTAACATGTTATGAACTGCGTGAGATGTATTGTGCTCGCTCCTGTCCTGACTGGACTTGTTGAAAATATTACAGATAATGATGGTGACTGCCCTACCTTCTATGGGGCATATGAGGGTGACCTTCAGGAGCCTGAGGAGCATCTAGCTCAGTAGAGGGTGCCTAGTCTAGTATTTATAGTTTTTAGTTTGTTTCGGATTGTTCCGATTGTTAGTTGAGACTTAGTTATATTTCAGGACTTATATTTATTTGTGTTGGACATCTACTTTGTGGGGTGTGATAACTCTATTTATATTTCAGTTTCTTCCTTTTATCTGATTCCATATCGTGCTCTATCTTTCCTAGACTTGTGATTGAGATATAGAATTGAGATATAATATTATACCTCCATGCGGAGATGATATGTATTTATCATATTGTTGTTAGATGTTAGATATCATAGATGACCTATACAGCGTTCTACCGCCGACACTGCGGCATAGGCGACGTACCCACATTCTCGTTCCCTTCCTCAGGGTGTGGGTAGTGACAGTCATGCTCTGCCTCATCAGTTCAGCTTGTTGCCACTAAGTATGTATCATGGCATACATGAACTGTATAGTAGGGTTTCCATCCTTTGGTGGTGGAGGCATCTGTGGTTCGCACTGAGGTGGATACTGTTGAGTGAATGGTGGTGGAGGTGGTGGTATATTTTCTTCGATTGGTACCACGGTAGTCTTCCCAGTCTGGATGACTGGTGGTACTTGAGTTCCCTGTTGTACCATCGATGGGGTCATGGTGGCCTGCGATTGTCCTGGTTGATACGGGGTCACCGGGGTTATTGGTAGGACCTCTCCCTCTTGAGGGGCAGCATCACCAGGTGTGATCGTCGAGGTAGGAACGGGTTCGCTTCGAAGGTTCATCCTTACTGGCACGAAAATAGAATAATGTTAGAATAGATTCGAACAAGTTACAGGTCAAGCAGTTGAAAGAGAATAGTCAACGTAGTTGCGGATGAGATCTTGGGGAGCAGGTTAATTATATCTCATTCCATATAATAAAATAAAAAATTTATAAAGAGCGAACCAAGTACACTAGGTTGATCAGACCATCATGCACCGGTTCTGATAGACAATATGTTAGCAGGGTACCTCCAATAACATATATGTCATGAACAAGCTTGATAAAAGAATAAGCTTGCAAAACTATGTTATACTAGCAGCATTGGTCAAGTTGGTAAAACATAAGTACGCGAGATAATGATAAAAGAATACAAAATTTTCAAGTTCTTTAAGAATCAAATTTTGTTCGGGGTTCGTGTCTATACAGCCGTCCTACTGTCTTCTGGTCTGAGGCCATGGCTACGATCAAGGAAGTGTTAGGTAGTGAGCAATTCTACCCAACTTATAAAAGTTAAACTAGTAATGTTGGAACGATGGAACATGTCTACTTAGTACAAGTCATCGTCCTAACCTCTACTAAGCATGAATTAGTCTAATAGTATGAAGGGTCAGATATGAGGCAATACAGGTAATCAGAGAGAGTTTGAAAAGTTGGAGGTCAAAGGAGGCAATAATCATGGATAAGATACTATTCATATTCCTATATGCAGGCTTATTAGGCATAGTCATATAACCCAACAATATTTTCTAACCTGTATGGGCCACCACAAAAACATGTAACGCTCCGGTCCCAAAATACTTAGGACCAAGTACGTGGACATGTCAGCTGCATATATACGAAGAATACTCCAATATATGGAATCCTCGTATATATACATAAGCTGTAATAATATAAATCGCAGGCCAGAACATCATAAAACTATATCTCATCCACAGCATACACAGAAGATATAAGAAGTCCAAATAGAATAAATTAGTGAGTCAAAAGGTAGCCGGGTGGACATGCCCACAACAAATAGCTATGAAAATAATCTCAAATGCAATAGATGTCCACTATGAGTCTCAAAGAATAACATAAATCTAGATGTCAGCAGGAGATGCATCATCATCAAGGTATGAAGGATCCAGTGCAGAGCCATACTCCTGAGGGAAATCGTCTATACCTAGAAAGATCACCAGGTCCTCAGAGGGACGTAACAAGATACAAGAAGAATATGCCATATGAACTGGATATAAATGCACCATAAAATAAAGATAAAAGGAAAGTGTCCAAACCATAACACGATTCAATATCCTATCATCGAAACAGTGGGCTACCCCTACAACCAAACAAGGACAAGGGGTAACACACTATTCCGCAATGTGACATCTTCCCATGCTATGACTGGAATATGAAATTTACTAAGGTCTCCTAACCTTTCTAGTAGGCAATTTGGAAGACATCTTGATGTATGGGCAGGTGAAGGCTGACTCCCCAGGACAAAGTAACCACTCACAACACGCACACGTCAAGTACCAATGCTATCAGCCGGCATAACTCGAGGCTAGCGGCCCACGTGATCCATCAGTCCACATAGCTCGAGGCTAGTGACCTTCGCGACTCGACTACCGTAGTACGCAGTTACTACAGCCTTTGGATTTGGGGTAGCCCATACATTTAACTGTCTTCTCCCTCCCGAGGTCACTAACAGAAGGTAGTTCGCTATGACTAGGTTCATATGCATACAAAAAGGCAAGAATAAAAAATAACCGAAAGTAAAATAAAGTGAACTAAAAATAGCAAGTAATGGATCCAACTGAGAACAAATAATAAATATGCAGTAAATAAATAAATAAAGATGCATCTAATTATAAACAGTACATAAGGCAAGGTATCTTGCCTGAGGGTGGTGCGAGAAGCAACAAAATCAAACAATCAGAATCGTCAGCACGAAAGTCAAAATCTACAAGGAGCTCCGGATGCTGAAACAAACATCACGAACGTGTTTGGTATAAAAGATATGTCTAGGAAACGCATGTCCTAAAGTCCAATTCTGGAACAGGGGCAAAATCATAATTTCGAGTCAAAACGATATCTGCCGTTGAACCCATTTTGCACCAAAATACGTACAAGTATCTATGGTCTCTAAAGTCATCAAACTACATGTCTACGGGTCCGATTTGGGGAGACGAACCCATCGGTATGTCCAATTTTGGATTTCGATAAGCCGTGCACAAAATCGCCCGCCGGGTCGGGTTGCGGGCCCGTCAATTTGGCGTTCCGATCAACCTTATCAGAATCGGACCAAACTTGGCATTCAGGACCAAAAAAATCGATATGCTCCTGATGGCGTAAGTTTCGCGTCGATCCGACGAAGGTGCATGAAGTTATAGTCAAGTTTGCAAAACGTCGATACGGGGGTATCTCGATGGATACACACTGATTTCGTCACGCACACGCAACAAAATCGAGTTCCGTCAGTTCCCACACGTCGACAACATCAATACGCGCCTTTCGATGCATATAGTGTGCGACCAATTCGCCCGGTTTGTCGGGGCGCACGTCGTATCGGGAAAAAATTTCTGAAATTTGAAGTTAAAAACCCACTTTTTCCCTAAAATTAGAAACTATTTTAATTTCGATCTAAACAATGTAAAATAAACCTAAAAGAGAGGTTTCTATTACCTACATGTTGTTATTAACTATGTTCAAACAGTTTGTCAAACAGTCAAGGAATCGACCAAAAATGGCCTTCCAAATTGGGGTTTCGAACTCATGGAGTGCTCTATTTTTTAATAGATTGTCACCAACTTTGTGATGATTTCACAGGCCAGTTATTTGATTTCCCTATAACTTATTTACTGGGTCTTCTAGAGGGTTAAATACGGTTTCCAGATTAGTTTACGAAACTAAAAACGATGAAGCGTTGGCGGAGAAATTTGGATGGCAAGATGGTACCTCGTAGTCGTGTGTCCGAACAGGGGCCCTGTTCTCCTCGGGTTGGGTGGGGCTCCGGCGGCTTTTGGCTCGATACAAACACTCCAGTCGGCGGCTGCAGGCGACAGGAGTGCTCGCCTAGGGCTGGTGGTGATCGGGGTTCGTTGTTTGAGTTGAAGAACACTTTTCGGTTAAGGTTTCTCCCTAGGTTCTTCGACACAGCCGAACGCAATATACCCTCGGGTTTTTTTTTTGAATTCGATTTAAATTGAATTCACATATTTGATTGTAATCTAACTAAGATTTTGATTGGGAAGGATAGGATCAACCTCTTCTAAATATTAGGTTTGATTTGAATGAATTTTTTTTAATCCCCTTGAAGTATACACAGTCGTGTGTATACTGATCCATCGAGAGATTTCCCTATGGCTGACTCACGAGATTTTGCACTCCAAAATCTCGTGAGTTAAAAGATTTTTTTTATAAAACTTGTATAAAGACTTAGTATTAAAAATAAAAAAATTTAGTAAAAATGATAAAAAAATTTCAGACTAAAATCACAAAATAAATACTTTAAATTTTTAAGAAAAATTTTCCTAATAATTTCTTGAAAGGAATATTGTAAAAATTTAAAACAGAATAATAATAATTTATACTAATCAAAAATCATATATATATATATATATATATATATATATATATATATATATATATATATATATATATATATATATATATATATATATATATATATATATATATATATATATATATATATATATATATATATATGTATATATAAATAAATATACATGTGTGAGTGTGTGTGTGTAAAGAAAAGTTTCCATTTCATATATTAAGCATAACATAGCTGATGTATAATAAAACCTTTTAACCCTATGTACATATATACCAAAATCTACGAAAATGCCTAAACTTGAATAAAAATACATTTGGAAAATCAGGGCGCTATATATATATATATATATATATATATATATATATATATATATATAATATATATATATATATATATATATATATATATATATATATATATATATAAATATACATGTGTGTGTGTGTGTGTGTGTAAAGAAAAGTTTCCATTTCATATATTAAGCATAACATAGCTGATGTATAATAAAACCTTTTAACCCTATGTACATATATACCAAAATCTACGAAAATGCCTAAACTTGAATAAAAATACATTTGGAAAATCAGGGCGCTTACAGTGTAGATGCATGATTCTAACCGAAACGTGGTTAAAATATGGTATAGAATTGGGGTAGATTGGTAAAATCGAGTGTAGATGCGTGATTCTAACCGAAACGTGGTTAAAATGTGGCGTAGATTTGTGGAAACGAGTATAGAAATGTAATTTCAAATCGAAGTAAGGTTTAAAATTCTCCTAAAATGGTAAAAACGAGTATAAATGTGTGGTTCTTGTTGAAATATGGTACCGAACGAGCATACAAAGATGTAAACGAGTATTAGATGGGTAACTATAACTGAAATATGATATAAAATAGGCCTAGAATGGTGAAAACGAGTATTTGTGGGTGATTATAACCGAAATATGCTTTTGGTAGGCTAAGAATGGTGAAAACGACTATAGATAGGTGGTTTTAATCGAAATATTGTGTGAACTGGGGGTAGATTGGTGAAAAAGAGTGTAGATGCGTGATTATAACCGAAATATGGTAAAAAAAATAATTACGTAGATTTGTGGAAACAAGTATAAAAATATAATTTGTAAAGGTATCAAATTCTTGCAGAACGATAAAAACGAGTATAAATGAGTCATTCTAATTGAAATATGGTATAAAATGCGCGTACATTAATGAAGAAGAGTATTAGATGGGTGATTATAATTGAATTATGGTGTAGTGCGGGGAATGGTGAATACGAGTATTGATGGGTGATTCTAAGGAAAATATGGTGAAAATGGATGTAGAATGGTGAAAACGAGTATAGATGGATGGTTCTAATCAAGATATGGTGTAAATTAGGCGTAGATTGGTGAAACTGAGTGTACATGCGTGTTTCTAATCGAAATATGGTATAAAAAAGTGGCATTGATTAGCGAAAACGAGTATAGAAATATAATTTTTAACCAAAATAAGGTATAAAATACACATATTATGGTGAAAACGAGCATCATTAAGGGATTCTAATTGAAATATTGGATAAAATGCGCGTAGAATGATAAAAATGTGTATTCGGTGGGTAATTATAATTGAATTATGGCATAAAATAGGTGTGGAATTTTGAAACGAGTTTTTGTGGGTGATTATAAACGACCTATAGTAAAAATAGACATAGAATGGTGAAAATGAGTATAAATAGGTTGCTCTATTCAAAATATGGTGTAGAATGGGCGTACACTAGTGAAACCGAGTGTAGATGCGTGATTCTAACCGAAATATTATAAAAAAAAAGTGACGTAGATTTATGGAAACGAGTATAGAAATGTAATCTAGAAATAAATATGTGATTCTAGTTGAAATTCGGTATAAAATATGAGTACAATGATGAAAATGAGTATTAACGGGCAATTTGCATTGAATTATGGTACAAAGTAGGCATGGAATGGTGAAAACGAGTTTGGTGAGTGATTGTAACCGATATATTATAAAAATGGACGTAGAATGGTGAAAAGAGTATAGATGGGTGGTTCTATTCGAAATATGGTGTAGAATTGGGGTAGATTGGTAAAATCGAGTGTAGATGCGTGATTCTAACCGAAATGTGGTTTAAAAGTGGCTTAGATTTGTGGAAACAAGTATAGAAATATAATTTCAAATCGAAGTAAGGTTTAAAATTCTCGTAGAATGGTAAAAACGAGTATAAATGTGTGGTTCTTGTTGAAATATGGTACCAAACGAGCATACAAAGATGCAAACGAGTATTAGATGGGTAACTATAACTGAAATATGATATAAAATAGGCCTAGAATGGTGAAAACGAGTATTTGTGGTTGATTATAACCGAAATATGCTTTTGGTAGGCTAAGAATGGTAAAAACGAGTGTAGATAGGTGGTTCTAATCAAAATATGGTGTGAAGTAGGGGGTAGATTGGTGAAAAAGAGTATAGATAGGTGATTATAACCGAAATATGGTAAAAACAAATTGTATAGATTTGTGGAAACGAGTATAAAAATATAATTTGTAAGGTATCAAATTCTCGCAGAACGGTAAAAACGAGTATAAATAAGTCATTCTAATTGAAATATGGTATAAAATGCGCGTACAATGATGATGAAGAGTATTAGATGGGTGATTGTAATTGAATTATGGTGTAGTACGTGGAATGGTGAATACGAGTATTGATGGATGATTCTAAGGAAAATATGGATAAAAATGGATGTAGGATGGTGAAAACGAGTATAGATGGGTGGTTCTAATCAAAATATAGTGTAAATTAGGCATAGATTGGTGAAACCGAATGTACCTGCATGATTCTAACAAAAATATGGTATAAAAAAGTGGCATAGATTAGCGAAAACGAGTATAGAAATATAATTTGTAACCAAAATAAGGTATAAAATGCACGTATTATGGTGAAAACGAGCATCATTAAGGGATTCTAACTGAAATATTGGATAAAATGCGCGTAGAATGATAAAAATGTGTATTCGGTGGGTAATTATAATTGAATTATAGAATAAAATTGGCGTGGAATGGTGAAACGAGTTTTTATGGGTGATTATAAACGATCTATAGTAAAAATGGACATAGAATGGTGAACACGAGTATAAATAGGTTGCTCTATTCAAAATATGGTGTAGAACGGGCGTAGACTAGTGAAACCAAGTGTAGATGCGTGATTCTAACCGAAATGTGGTAAAAAAAAGTGACGTAGATTTGTAGAAACGAGTATAGAAATGTAATCTAGAAATAAATGTGTAATTCTAGTTGAAATTCGGTATAGAATGCGAGTACAATGATAAAAATGAGTATTAACGGACAATTTGCATTAAATTATGGTACAAAGTAGGCGTGGAATAGTGAGAACGAGTTTTGTGGGTGATTGTAACTGCTATATTGTAAAATGATGGACGTAGGAATGGTGAGAACGAGTGAATTCGGTATTGATGGGTGGTTCTATTCGAAATATGGTGTAGAATTGGGGTAGATTGGTAAAATCGAGTGTAGATACGTGATTCTAACCGAAACGTGGTTAAAAAGTGTCGTAGGTTTGTGGAAACGAGTGTAGAAATTTAATTTCAAATCGAAGTAAGGTTTAAAATTCTTGTAGAATGGTAAAAACGAGTATAAATGTGTGGTTCTTGTTGAAATATGGTATCGAACGAGCATACAAAGATGCAAACGAGTATTAGATGGGTAACTATAACTGAAATATGATATAAAATAGGCCTAGAATGGTGAAAACGAGTATTTGTGGGAGATTATAACCGAAATATGCTTTTGGTAGGCAAAGAATGTTGAAAACGAGTATATATTGGTGGTTCTAATCGAAATATGGTGTGAAGTGGGGGTAGATTAGTGAAAAAGAGTGTAGTTGCGTGATTATAACCAAAATGTGGTAAAAAAAATCGCGTAGATTTGTGGAAACGAGTATAGAAATATTATTTGTAAAGGTATCAAATTCTCGTAGAACAGTAAAAATAAGTATAAATGAGTCATTCTAATTGAAATATGGTATAAAATGTGCGTACAATGATGAAGAAGAGTATTAGATGGTTGATTATAATTGAATTATGGGGTAGTGCGTGGAATGGTGAATACGAGTATTGATGGGTGATTCTAAGGAAAATATGGTGAAAATGGATGTAGAATGGTGAAACGAGTATAGATTGGTGGTTCTAATCAAAATATGGTGTAAATTAGGCGTAGATTGGTGAAACCGAGTGTACATGCATGATTATAACCGAAATAGGGTATATAAAAAGTGGCATAGATTAGCGATAACGAGTATAGAAATATAATTTGTAAGCAAAATATGGTATAAAATGCTCGTATTATGGTGAAAACGAGCATCAATAAGGGATTCTAACTGAAGTATTGGATAAAATGCGCGTAGAATGATAAAAATGTGTATTCGTTGGATAATTATAATTAAATTATGGCATAAAATAGGCATGGAATAGTGAAACGAGTTTTTGTGGGTGATTATAAACGACCTATAGTAAAAATGGACGTAGAATGGTGAAAACAAGTATAGATAGGTTGCTCTATTCAAAATATGGTGTAGAACGGGCGTAGACTTGTGAAACCGAGTGTAGATGCGTGAATCTAACCGAAATGTGGTAAAAAAGTGGCGTAGATTTGTCGAAACGAGTATAGAAATGTAATCTAGAAATAAATGTGTGATTCTAGTTGAAATTTGGTATAAAATGCAAGTATAATGATGAAAATGAGTATTAACGGGCAATTTGCTTTGAATTATGGTACAAAGTAGGCATGGAATGGTAAAAACGAGTTTGGTGGGTGATTGTAACAGATATATTATAAAAATGGACATAGAATGGTGAAAATGAGTATAGATGGGTGGTTCTATTCAAAATATGGTGTAGAATTGGGGTAGATTGGTAAAATCGAGTGTAGATGCGTGATTCTAACTGAAACGTGGTCAAAAAGTGGCATAGATTTATGGAAACGAGTATAGAAATGTAATTTCAAATCGAAGTAAGATTTAAAATTCTCGTAGAAAGGTAAAAACGAGTATAAATGTGTGGTTTTGTTGAAATATGGTACCGAACGAGCATATAAAGATACAAACGAGTATTAGATGGGTAACTATAAGTGAAATATGATATAAAATAGGCCTGGAATGGTGAAAACGAGTATATGTGGGTGATTATAACCGAAACATGCTTTTGGTACGCTAAGAATGGTAAAAAGGAGTAAAGATAGGTGGTTCTAATCGAAATATGGTGTGTAGTGGGGGTAGATTGGTGAAAAAGAGTGTAGATGCATGATTATAACCGAAATATGGTAAAAAAAATTGCATAGATTTGTGGAAACGAGTATAAAAAATATAATTTGTGAAGGTATCAAATTCTCGCAAAATGGTAAAAACGAGTATAAATGAGTCATTCTAATTGAAATATGGTAGAAAATGCGCGTACAATGATGAAGAAGAGTATTAGATGGGTGATTATAATTGAATTATGGTGTAGTGCATGGAATAGTGAATACGACTATTGATGGGCGATTCTAAGGAAAATATGGTGAAAATGGATGTAGAATGGTGAAAACGAGTATAGATGGGTGGTTCTAATCAAAATATGGTGTAAATTAGGCGTAGATTGGTGAAACCGAGTGTACATGCGTGATTCTAACCGAAATATGGTATAAAAAAGTACATAGATTAGTGAAAACGAGTATAGAAATATAATTTGTACCCAAAATAAGGTATAAAATGCTCGTATTATGGTGAAAACGAGCATCAATAAGGGATTCTAACTGAAGTATTGGATAAATGCGCGTAGAATGATAAAAATATGTATTCATTGTATAATTAAAATTGAATTATGGCATAAAATAGGCATGAATGGTGA
>JANAVB010034420.1:11728322-11798322 GCA_029216955.1 Iris pallida
GTATAGATGGTGGTTATATTCGAAATGGTATAGAATTGGGTAGATTGGTAAATCGATTGTAGATGCGTGATTCTACCCGAAACATGTTAAAATAGCGTAGATTTGTGGAAACGAGTATAGAAATGTAATTTCAAATCGAGTAAGGTTTAAAATTCTCGTAGAATGGTAAACGAGTAAAATGTTTGGTTCTTGTTGAATATGGTACTAACGAGCATACAAAGATCTAGACGAGTATTAGATGGGTAACTATAACTTAAATATGATATAAATAGGCCTAGAATGGTGAAAACGAGTATTTGTGGGTGATTATACCGAAATTGTTTTTTGGTAGCTAAGAATGCTGAAACGAATATAATAGGTGTTAATCGAAATATGGTGTGAAGTCTGGGTAGATTGGTGAAAAGAGTGTAGATGCGTGATTATAACCGAAATATGATCTAAAAAATTACGTATATTTGGAAACGAGTATAGAAATATAATTTGTAAAGGTAATCAAATTCTCGTAGAACGGTAAAAACGTATAAATGAGTCATTCTAATTGAAATTGGTATAAAATACGCACAAAGATGAAGAAGAGTATAGATGTTGGTGATTATAATTGAATGGTGCAGTGCGTGGAATGTTGATACAATATTGATGGGTCATTCTAAGGAAAATATGTGAAATGGATGTAGAATGGGAAACGAGTATGATGGGTGGTTCTAATCAAAATATGTATAAATTAGGCGTAGATTGGTGAAACCAGTATACATGCTGATTCTAACCGAAATATGTATAAAGAGTGGCATAGTTAGTGAAAACGAGTATAGAAATAATTGTAACCAAAATAATGTTAAATGCTCGTATTAGGTGAAACAAGCATCATAAGGGATTCTAACTGAAATATTGTATACATGCGCGTAGAATGATAAAAATGTGTATTCGGTGGATAATTATAATTGAATTATGGCATAAAATAGGCCTAAATGGTGAAACGAGTTTTTGTGGGTGATTATAAACGACCTACAGTGAAATGGACTAGAATGGTGAAAACGAGCATAGATAGGTTGCTCTATTCAAAATGGTATAGAACGTACGTAGACTAGTGAAACCGAGTGTAGATGCGTGATTCTACCGAAATGTGTAAAAGCGTAGATTTGTGGAAACAGTATAAATGTAATCTAGAAATAATGTGTGATTCTTGTTGAAATTTGGTATAAAATGGAGTACAATGATGAAAATAAGTATGAACAAAAAAATTATTAATTATGGTACAAGTAGGCGTGGAATGGTAAAACGAGTTTTGTTGGGTGATTGTAACTGATATATTGTAAAAATGGACGTAGAATGGTGAACGAGTATAGATGGGTGGTTCTATCGAAATATGGTGTAAAATGGGTAGATTGGTAAAATCGATGTATATGCTGATTCTAACCGAAACGTAGTTAAAAAGTGACGTAGATTTGTGGAAACGAGTATAGAAATGATTTCAAATCGAAGTAAGGTTTAAAATTCTCGTAGAATGGTAAAAACGAGTATAAATGTGTGGTTCTTGTTGAAATATGGTACCAAACGAGCATACAAAGATGCAAACGAGTATTAGATGGGTAACCTATAACTGAAAGATATATAAAATAGGCCTAGAATGGTGAAAACGAGTATTTGTGGGTGATTTATAACCGAAATATTTTTTTGGTAGGCTAGGAATGGTGAAACGAGTATAGATAGGTGGTTCTATCGAAATATGGTGTAAGTGGGGTAGATTGGTGAAAAGAGTGTAGATACGTGATTATAACCGAAATATAATGAAAAAATTGTGTAGATTTGTGGAACGTGTAGAGAATATAATTTGTAAAGGTATCAATTCTCGTAGACGGTAAAACGAGTATAAATGAGTCATTCTAATTGAAATATGGTATAAAATGCGCGTACAACGATGAACAAGAGTATAGATGGGTGATTATATGAATTATGGTGTAGTGCGTTGAATGGTGAATACGAGTATTGATTGGTCATTCTAAGGAAATATGGTGAAATGGATGTAGGATGGTGAAAACGAGTATAGATGGTGGTCCTAATCAAAAATGGTGTATTAGGCTTAGATTGGTGAAACCGAGTATACATGCGTAATTCTAACCGAAATATGGTATAAAAAAAGTGGCATAGATTAGCGAAACAGTATAGAAGTATATTGTAACCAAAATAAGGTAAATGATCGTATTATGTGAAAACGAGCATCAATAGGGATTCTAACTGAAATATTGGATAACATACGCGTAGAATGATAAAAATGTGTATTCGGTGGTAATTATAATTGAATTATGGCATAAAATAGGTGTGGATGGTGAAACGAGTTTTTGTGGGTGATTATAAACGAACTATAGTGAAAATGGACGTAGAATGGTGAAAACGAGCATAGATAGTTGCTCTATTCAAAATATGGTGTAGAACGGACGTAGACTATGAAACAGAGTGTAGATGCGTGATTCTAAACGAAATGTGGTAAAAAAAAAGTGGCATAGATTTGTGGAAATGAGTATAGAAATGTAATCTAGAAATAAATGTGTGATTCGATTGAAATTTGGTATAAACAATGCAATACAATGAAAATGAGTATTAACGGGCAATTTGCATTGAATTATGGTACCAAAGTAGGCGTGGAATGGTGAAACGATTTGGTGGTGATCGTAACTGATATATTGTAAAAATGATGTAGAATGGTGAAAACGAGTATATGGGTGTTCTATTCGAATATGTGTTAATAGCAATAGATTGGTAAAAATCGAGTGTAGATGCTGATTCTAACCCTACGTGATTAAAAGTGGCGTAGATTTTGGAAACGAGTATAGAAATGTAATCTAGAAATAATCTGTGATTCTAATGAAATTTGGTATAAAATGCGAGTACAATGATGAAATGAGTATTAACGCTAATTTGCATAGATATGGTACAAAGTAGGCGTGGAATGTGAAAACGAGTTTGGTGTGTGATTGTAACTTATATTGTAAAAATGGACGTAGAATGGTGAAAACGAGTATAGATGGGTGGTTCTATTCGAATATGTGTTGATTGGGGTAGATTGGTAAATCGAGTGTAGATGCGATTCTAACCGAAACGTAGTTAAAAAGTGGCGTAAAATTTGTGGAAACGAGTATAGAATATAATTTCAAATCGAAGTAAGGTTTAAATTCTCGTAGAATGCTAAAACAAGTAAATTTTGGTTCTTTTTGAATATGGTACCGAACGAGCATACAAGATGCAAACGAGTATTAGATTGGTAACTGTAGTGAAATATGATATAAAATAGGCCTAGAATGGTGAAAACTAGTATTTGTGGGTGATTATAACCGAATATGCTTTTGGTTGGCTAAGAATGGTGAAACGAGTATAGATAGGTGGTTCTTGTCGAATATGGTGTGAAGTGGGGTAGATTTGGTGAAAAAGATGTAGATCTGATTTTAACCGAAATATGGTATAAAATTTTGTAGATTTGTGGAAACGAGTATAAAAATATAATTTGTAAGTGTATCAATTCTTGCAGAACGGTAAAAACAGAGGTAAATGAGTCATTATAATGGAAATATGGTATAAATGTGCCTACATGATGAAGAAGAGTACTAGATGGGAGATTATAATCGAATTATGGATTAGGGCGTGGAATGATGAATCGATATTGATGGTGACTCTAAGGAAATATGGTGAAAATGGATGTAGTAGTGAAACTAGTATAAATGGGTAGTTCTAATCAAAATATGGTGTAAATCGAACGTAGCTGGTGAACCGAGTGTACATGCATGATTCTAACCAAAATATGGTATAAAAAATGGCATAGATTAGTGAAAACGAGTATGGAAATATAATTTGTACCAAATAAGGTATAAAATGCTCGTATTATGGTGAAAACAGCATCAATAAGGGATTCTAAAGATATTGGATAAAATGCGCGTAAAATGGTAAAATGTGTATTCGGTGGTATTATAATTGAATTATGGCATAAAATAAGCGTAGAATAGTTGAAACGAGTTTTGTTGGTGATTATAAATGACCTATAGTGAAAATGGACGTAGAATGGTGAAAACAAGTATAGATAGGTTGCCCTATTCAAATATGGTGTAGAACGGACGTAGACTAGTAAAACCGAGTGTAGATGCGTGATTCTAACCAAATGTGGTTAAAAAAAGTGGCGTAGATTAGCGAAAACGAGTATAGAATATAATTTGTAACCAAAATAAAGTATAAAATGCTCGTATTATGGTGAAACGAGCATCATGAAGGGATTCTAACTGAAATATTGGATAAAATGTGCGTAGAATGATAAAATGTGTATTCGGTGGATAATTATAATTGAATTATGGCAAAAAAAATAGACATAGAATGGGTGAAACGAGTTTTTGTGGGTGATTATAAACAACCTAGTGAAAATTAGTATAGATGGGTGGTTCTATTCGAAATATGGTGTAGAATTGGGGTAGATTGGTAAAATCGAGTGTAGATGCGTGATTCTAACCGAAACGTGGCTTAAAAAGTAGCATAAATTTGTGGAAACGAGTATAGAGATATAATTTCAAATCGAAGTAAAGTTTAAAATTCTCATAGAATGGTAAAAACGAGTATAAATGTGTGGATCTTGTTGAAATATGATACAGAACGAGCATACAAAGATGCAAACGAGTATTAGATGGGTAACTATAACTGAAATATGATATAAATTGGCCTAGAATGGTTTAAAACGAGTATTTGTGGGTGATTATAACCGAAATATGCTTTTGGTAGGCAAAAATGTTGAAAACGAGTATAGATAGGTGGTTCTTATTGAATATGGTGTGAAGTGGGGGTAGATTGGTGAAAAAGAGTGTTCTGCGTTATTATAACCAATATGTGGTAAAAAAATCGCGTAGATTTGTGGAAACGAGTATAGAAATATAATTTGTAATGGTATCAAATTCTCGCAGAACGGTAAAAACGAGTATAAATGAGTCATTCTAATTGAAATATGATATAAAATACGCGTACAACGATGAAGAAGAGTACTAGATTGGAGATTATAATTGAATTGTGGGGTAGGGCGTGGAATGGTGAATATGAGTATTGATGGGTGATTCTAAGGAAAATATGGTGAAAATGGATGTACAATGGTGAAAACGAGTATAGATGGGTGGTTCTATTCAAAATATGGTGTAAATTAGGCGTAGATTAGTGAAACTGAGTGTACATGCGTGATTCTAACCAAAATATTGGATAAAAAAGTAGCATAGATTAGCGAAAATGAGTATAGAATATAATTTTTAACCAAACTAAGGTATAAAATGCTCGTATTATGGTGAAAACGAGCATCAATAAGGGATTCTAACTGAAGTATTGGATAAAATGAACGTAGAATGATAAAAATGTGTATTCGGTGGATAATTATAATTAAATTATGGCATAAAATAGGCATGGAATGGTGAAACGAGTTTTTGTGGGTGATTATAACGACCTATAGTGAAAATGGATGTAGAATGGTGAAAACGAGTATAGATAGGTTGCTCTATTCAAATATTGTGTTAAAACGGGCGTAGACAAGTGAAACCGAGTGTAGATGCGTGATTCTAACCAAAATGTGGTAAAAAAAAAGTTACGTACATTTGTGGAAACGAGTATAGAAATGTAATCTAGTAATAACTGTGTGATTCTAGTTGAAATTTGGTATAAAATACGAGTACAATGATGAAAATGAGTATTAACGAGCAATTCGCATTGAATTATGGTACAAAGTAGGTGTAGAATGGTGAAAACGAGTTTGGTGGGTGATTATAACTGATATATTATAAAAATATACGTAAAATGGTGAAAACGAGTATAGATGGGAAGTTCTATTCAAAATATGGTGTAGAATTGGGGAAGATTGGTAAAATCGAGTGTAGATGCATGATTCTAACCGAAACGTGATTAAAAAGTGGCATAGATTTGTGGAAACAAGTATAGAAATGTAATTTCAAATCGAAGTAAGGTTTAAAATTCTCGTAGAATGGTAAAAACGAGTATAAATGTGTAATATGGTACCGGACGAGCATACAAAGATGCAAACGAGTATTAGATGGGTAACTATAACTGAAATATAATATAAAATAGGCCTAGAATGGTGAAAACGAGTATTAGTGGGTGATTATAACCAAAATATGCTTTTAGTAGGCTAAGAATGGTGAAAACGAGTATAGATAGGTGGTTCTAATCAAAATATGGTGTGAAGTGGGGGTAGATTGGTAAAAAAGAGTGTTCTGCGTTATTATAACCAAAATGTGGTAAAAAATTGCGTAGATTTGTGGAAACGAGTGTAGAAATATAATTTGTAATGGTATCAAATTCTTGCAGAACGGTAAAAATGAGTATAAATGAGTCATTCTAATTGAAATATGGAATAAAATACGCGTACAACGATGAAGAAGAGTACTAGATGGGAGATTATAATTGAATTATGGGGTAGGGCGTGGAATGGTGAATATGAGTATTAATGGGTGATTCTAAGGAAAATATGGTGAAAATGGATGTAGAATGGTGAAAACGAGTATAGATGGGTGGTTCTATTCAAAATATGGTGTAAATTAGGCGTAGATTGGTGAAACTGAATGTACATGCGTGATTCTAACCGAAATATGGTATAAAAAAGTAGCATAGATTAGCGAAAATGAGTATAGAAATATAATTTGTAACCAAAATAAGGTATAAAATGCTCGTATTATGGTGAAAACGAGCATCAATAAGGGATTCTAACTGAAGTATTGGATAAAATGAACGTAGAATGATAAAAATGTGTATTCAGTGGATAATTATAATTGAATTATGGCATAAAATAGGCATGGAATGGTGAAACGAGTTTTTGTGGGTGATTATAAACGACCTATAGTGAAAATGGATGTAGAATGGTGAAAACGAGTATAGATAGGTTGCTCTATTCAAAATATTGTGTAAAACGGGCGTAGACTAGTGAAACCGAGTGTAGATGCGTGATTCTAACCAAAATGTGGTAAAAAAAAGTTATGTAGATTTGTGGAAACGAGTAAAGAAATGTAATCTAGAAATAAATGTGTGATTCTAGTTGAAATTTGGTATATAATACGAGTACAATGATGAAAATGAGTATTAACGAGCAATTTGCATTGAATTATGGTGCAAAGTAGGCGTGGAATGGTGAAAACGAGTTTGGTGGGTGATTGTAACTGATATATTATAAAAATAGACGTAGAATGGTGAAAACTAGTATAGATGGGAAGTTCTATTCGAAATATGGTGTAGAATTGGAGAAGATTGGTAAAATCGAGTGTAGATGCGTGATTCTAAACGAAACGTAGTTAAAAAGTGGCATAGATTTGTGGAAACGAGTATAAAAATGTAATTTCAAATCGAAGTAAGGTTTAAAATTCTCGTAGAATGGTAAAAACGAGTATAAATGTGTGGTTCTTGTTGAAATATGGTTCCGGACGAGCATACAAAGATGCAAACGAGTATTAGATGGGTAACTATAACTGAAATATGATATAAAATAGGCCTAGAATGGTGAAAACGAGTATTAGTGGGTGATTATAACCGAAATATGCTTTTGGTAGGCTAAGAATGGTGAAAACGAGTATAGATAGGTGGTTCTAATCGAAATATGGTGTGAAGTGGGGGTAGATTGGTGAAAAGGAGTGTAGATGCGTGATTATAACCGAAATATGATATAAAAAATTACGTAGATTTGTTGAAATGAGTATAGAAATATAATTTGTAAAGGTATCAAATTCTCGTAGAACGGTAAAAACAAGTATAAATGAGTCATTCTAATTAAAATATGGTATAAAATGCGCGTACAATGATGAAAAAGAGTATTAGATGGGTGATTATAATTGAATTGTGGTGCAGTGCGTAGAATGGTGAATACGAGTAGTAAAGGGTCATTCTAAGGAAAATATGGTGAAAATGGATGTTGAATGGTAAAAACGAGTATAGATGGGTGGTTCTAATCAAAATATGGTGTAAATTAGGCATAGATTAGTGAAACCGGGTATACATACATGATTCTAACCGAAATATGGTATAAAAAAGTGGCATAGATTAGCAAAAAAGAGTATGCAAATATAATTTGTACCCAAAATAAGGTATAAAATGCTCGTATTATCGTGAAAACGAGCATCAATAAGGGATTCTAACTGAAATATTGGATAACATGTGCGTAGAATGATAAAAATGTGTATTCGGTAGGTAATTATAATTGAATTATGGCATAAAATAGGCGTAGAATGGTGAAACGAGTTTTTGTGGGTGATTATAAACGACCTATAGGGAAAATGGACGTAGAATGGTGAAAACGAGTATAGATAGGTTGCTCTATTCAAAATATGGTACAGAACGGGCGTAAACTAGTGAAACCGAGTGTAGATGCGTGATTCTAACCGAAATATGGTAAAAAAAAAAGTGGCGTTGATTTGTGGAAACTAGTATAGAAATGTAATCTAGAAACAAATGTGTGATTCTAGTTGAAATTTGGTATAAAATGCGAGTACAATGATGAAAATGAGTATTAACGGACAATTTGTATTGAATTATGGTACAAAGTAGGCGTGGAATGGTGAAAACGAGTTTGGTGGGTGATTGTAACTGATATATTGTAAAAATCGACGTAGAATGGTATAAACGAGTATAGATGGGTGGTTCTATTCGAAATATGGTGTAAAATTGGGATAGATTGGTAAAATCGAGTGTAGATGCGTGATTCTAACCGAAACATAGTTAATAAGTGGCGTTGATTTGTGGAAACGTGTATAGAAATGTAATTTCAAATCGAAGAAAGGTTTAAAATTCTCGTAGAATGGTAAAAACGAGTATAAATGTGTGGTTCTTGTTGAAATATGGTACCGAACGAGCATACAAAGATGCAAACGAGTATTAGATGGGTAACTATAACTGAAATATGATATAAAATAGGCCTAGAATGGTGAAAACAAGTATTTGTGGGTCATTATAACCGAAATATGTTTTTGGTAGGCTAAGAATGGTGAAAATGAGTATAGATAGGTGGTTCTAATCGAAATATGGTGTGAAGTGGGGGTAGATTGGTAAAAAAAGAGTGTAGATGCGTGATTATAACCGAAATATGATTAAAAAAATTGTATAGATTTGTGGAAACGAGTATAGAAATATAATTTGTAAAGGTATCAAATTCTCGTAGAATGGTAAAAACGAGTATAAATGAGTCATTCTAAGAAAAATAGGCGTGGAATGTTGAAAACGAGTATAAATGCGCGTACAATGATAAAGAAGAGTATTAGATGGGTGATTATAATTAAATTATGGTACAGTGCGTGGATTGGTGAATACGAGTATTAAAGGGTCATTCTAAGGAAAATATGGTGAAAATGGATGTTGAATGGTGAAAACGAGTATAGATGGGTGGTTCTAATCAAAATATAGTGCAAATTAGGCGTAGATTGGTGAAACCGAGTATACATGCATGATTCTAACCGAAATATGGTATGAAAAAGTGGCATAGATTAGCAAAAACGAGTATAGAAATATAATTTGTAACCAAAATAAGGTATAAAATGCTCATATTATGGTGAAAACGAGCATCAATAAGGGATTCTAACAGAAATATTGGATAACATGCGCGTAGAATGATAAAAATGTGTATTCGGTAGGCAATTATAATTAAATTATGACATAAAATAGGCGTGGAATGGTGAAACAAGTTTTGTGGGTGATTATAAACGACTTATAGTGAAAATGGACGTAGAATGGTGAAAACGAGTATAGATAGGTTGCTCTATTCAAAATATGGTGTAGAACGGGTGTAGACTAGTGAAATCGAGTGTAGATGCGTGATTCTAACCGAAATATGATAAAAAAAAAGTGGCGTAGATTTGTGTAAACTAGTATAGAAATGTAATCTAGAATTAAATGTGTGATTCTAGTTGAAATTTGGTATAAAATGCGAGTACAATGATGAAAATGTGTATTAACGGACAATTTGCATTGAATTATGGTACAAAGTAGGCGTGGAATGGTGAAAACGAGTTTGGTGGGTGTTTGTAACTGATATATTGTAAAAATGGACGTAGAATGGTGAAAACGAGTATAGATGGGTGGTTCTATTCGAAATATGGTACAAAATTAGGGTAGATTGGTAAAATCGAGTGTAGATGCGTGATTCTAACCGAAACGTAGTTAAAAAGTGGCATAGATTTGTGGAAACGAGTATAGAAATGTAATTTCAAATCGTAGTACACTACAACAAAAAGGCCTATTAATAACGCTCGATAAAACGTATTGATGACACCTGATACCTAAGCGTTATTAAAGTTCGAAATACTTTTTTCTATGACGGTTTGGACTAATTCTGGGCTTTTTATAACGTTTATAAAACAAAGCGTTATTAAAAGTTTAGAGCGGTGGCAAACTTTTAATTAATAAACTTCCAACAAAACCCTTCACACCCGATCTTTTTCAGAGCTTCCCTCCTCCCCCTCTTCCCTCCTCTCCCTGAACCCGAAAATTTTCCAAAGCCCTTTCAGTTTCTTGCTCATTTCCATCTTCCTTAACCCTAAAATTTTCCTAAACTCTAATCTTCTCCTTCTCCTCCTTCTTTCAACCTCCCACAAACCCTAACCTTAGCCCCAACGCCCCCTCCCACAAACCCTAACCCTAGCCCCGACTTCATTTTCGGAGAGGCGGGCCGGGACGTGCTTGCTCAGCACGGAGAGCTCGTCGGGGCCGAAGAAGAAAGACCAGTGGACCATGCCGTCGAGGGGGACGATGGTGCCCCTCGTGTTGGGCACGATATCGTACTCGCGGTGGCGACGACGAGTCGGCCGCAGCTCAGCCGGGTCACCTGAACGAGAAGCAGCGGGCAGCCGAGCACCCCTCCGGATCCCTCCACGTCGTGGAACAGCTCTTCGAGGTGCGGGAATGGGGGGTGTAGCTGATCCTCATCCCCGAGCTGGTCGAGACGGACGTTGGCGTCGGCCACGACGAAGAGGACGCCCTCGCCGGTGCACTCGACCATGAGCTTCCGGTCCGCGGGCCTTTCCCTCAGCCGGCCGACGAGCGGATAGTAGCTGAGGACTGGCTGAATCCTTCTGCCATACTGGAGGCATTTGAAGCCAGGGCCGTCCGGCTGGCTGTAAGCTACGCTCAAAATATTAGCAAAGCATCCAACCCAGAAGAAGGTTCTTTTCATTTCTCAAATGTAGATTTTGTAGTTTCTAATGTCCCAACTTTGTGCCCTCTAATTGTTGACTTCCTCCTGCTTTCAAGATAAAAATTGATGGTTTGTATGATAAAATTTTCTCACTTACACCTATTTCCAAATTAGGTTTCGCGGAGCTCTCTGCTGACTTGGTGGAGGTAGCAGTAGCACATTGCCAATTGATTATTGTATCAAAGTAAGCACATTTCATCCATTGTGTTTACAACTTTACATGGCATTACTGATTCTTTATTTTAAACCATGTAAACATTTTATTCATTATTTTAAGCTATGTCAAGAACACCTCATAGCATCCTTGAGGAAACTTGCAAGAGAGAACTTGATGTGGGGATTAAACTTTATAGCACTCAGATGAAAATCTGGATTGAATACGAATCTGCCATATCTAATTTTGCTTGCTCGGTTTTAATGAACATGAACTCGATTCCTAACCAGTTTGATTCAATAGCTAATGGATTTGACATGTTTCCACAGGTTCATTAAAAAGGTACAAGGCGACATAGATGGACAAGGAGTTAAAGAACGGCTCCAAATCCTCTGCAACATCTATGCCCTTTCCCTGCTTCACAAGCATCTTGGCAATTTCCTCTCAATTAGTTGCATCACTCCAAAGCAAGGCGCTCTCGCCAATGACCAGCTCCGTGCTCTGTATTCCCAGGTATGCACTAGCAGAGATCTCAATAAAGGATGCAATTCTTATTTATCCATCATGATTGTTGCTCTGCAGTTGCGACCAAATGCTATTGCACTAGTGGATGCATTCAACTACACCGACCATTACTTGGGTTCCGTTCTGGGTCGCTACGATGGCAACGCCTACCCCCATCTCTATGAGGCGGCGCTGAAGGATCCCCTCAATGACTCGGTTGTCCCTGAAGGATACGAGGCGCACATTAAGCCTGTCCTCAAGCAGCAATTCAGAGTTTCTAGACTATGAGTGGATATTTTTGCTGGCTTCCCCACCTGAGTTCAGCTTATATATGAAAGTTCTAAATCCCAGGCATTAGTAACCGAGTCAAGTGTATCAATAAGGTGAATGCTAACTGTTTTCCACACAAGATCTCGTCAGTAAATTCAAAGTTGTACTGGCATTCCCGAGTTTCTCAGCTGCAAAAAGAAAATTTAATTTGTGTCAGAGGATTACCCATCCATGGACTTAGAATCATGGGATAAGAGCATTAGTTACTCTAGTGGAAAAAGAACAGGTCTCCATTTGAATTGCCCTGAGAGTACAGTTATTTCATCCATTAGATTTGCAAGCTATGGAAGTCCAAGTGGAACATGTGGAACATACAGCCCTGGAACGTGTCATCATCCTAACTCAATTTCTGTGGTCGAGAAGGTAAATAACATTTATCTATCAGTCCTTAAAATGATGATTGATATTTGTGGATTTGTTTGTCATGTCATATAGATTCTTTTATAGATTGTGGACTACAAGATTATAGTGATCTTACTTAAGATATGACACTTCTCCATGTTCATCCATGTCGAGACACGACATCATGCCCATCTTCATCTAACACTCTGTTGCACGTGTACAAATATCTCCACCTTTATCAATTTGAATCTGCAAAAATGAAGCATGTATCCACTTCCCTAGCAAATATTATATTATTTTCAAATAGTTTGTGTCATTGTTTTAGTATTTCTTTGTCAATTAACAAAACCATGCAGTATTCTCCCCTTATCTATTTTTTATGGAGTTTTCTGTGTCAGAATCATTACTTGTATTGTGAATAGCCTATAATGTACTTTATTTAGTACAGACCACACCGTGTCCTCAAGAAAAGTGGGTCATGTTCATGCATTATAAAACACCCACACTAAAATCTGACGCATTTACTAGATCTTGAATCCATGTTTTGTTATTGTTATGACAGGCCTGTCTCAGTAAGAGGGAGTGCAGTATCCAATTTTCAGAAGAAAGCTTCTCTAAAGATTTATGTCTAGGCATTACCAAATCACTGGCTGTTGAAGCACTATGTAGCTAAATATCAAGCAGTCGACGATCCTGGACATCTCTTACAATTTTGTCGATCGATTGTTGCTTTCTAATGGTTGGAACATCATTATGTAACCTATTTTGAGATAATATAATAAAGATGGTGATATAATATTTCGATGTTTTCTTGTGAATATAGTTCAAAGTGGTTAATTGAGAAGTTTTTGGAAAGTAATATATAATGTGCAGTATTAAGCGTTATAAATATGATGAGTTCAGCAATATTGAGTGTTATAAATGTTCTCCATTGAGCTTATACAGATTATCTATTCATAAAGCTTTCAAAATGTCCTGAATTGTGCACTATATATTAACTATTTATAACGCTTTTATAGAGACTATTCATGACGGTTTTTTTATAACGCTTTTAAAAAATATTTATAACACCTATTTTCATAACGGTTTCTTTGAAGAAAAAAAAGCTTCATGGTTCGTCATTAATGACGCTTTTTAGCCGTCATTAAAAGGGTTTTTTGTTGTAGTGGTAAGGTTTAAAATTCTCGTAGAATGGTAAAAACGAGTATAAATGGGTGGTTCTTGTTGAAATATGGTACCGAACGAGCATTCAAAGATGCAAAGGAGTGTTAGATGGGTAACTATAACTAAAATATGATATAAAATAGGCCTACAATGGTGAAAATGAGTATTTGTGGATGATTATAACCGAAATATATTTTTGGTAGGCTAAGAATGGTGAAAACGAGTATAGATAGGTGGTTCTAATCGAAATATGGTATGAAGTGGGGGTAGATTGGTGAAAAAGAGTGTAGATGCGTAATTATAACCAAAATATGATAAAAACAATTGTGTAGATTTGTGGAAACGAGTATAGAAATATAATTTGTAAAGGTATCAAATTCTCGTAGAACGGTAAAAACGAGTATAAATGAGTAATTCTAATTGAAATATGGTATAAAATGCATGTACAATGATGAAGAAGAGTATTAGATGCATGATAATAATTGAATTATGGTGCAGTACGTGGAATGGTGAATACGAGTATTGATGGGTCATTCTAAGGAAAATATGGTGAAAATAGATGTAGGATGGTGAAAACGAGTATATATGGGTGGTTCTAATCAAAATATGGTGTAAATTAGGCATAGATTGGTGAAACCGAGTATACATGTGTGATTCTAACCGAAATATGGCATAAAAAAAGTGGCATAGATTAGCGAAAACGAGTATAGAAATATAATTTGTAACCGAAATAAGGTATAAAATGCTCGTATTATGGTGAAAACGAGCATCAATAAGGGATTCTAACTGAAATATTGGATAACATGCGCGTAGAATGATAAAAATGTGTATTCGGTGGATAATTATAATTGAATTATGGCATAAAATAGGCGTGGAATGGTGAAACGAGTTTTTGTGGGTCATTATAAACGACCTATAGTGAAAATGGACATAGAATGGTGAAAACGAGCATAGATAGGTTGCTCTATTCAAAATATGGTGTAGAACGGACGTAGACTAGTGAAACAGAGTGTAGATGCATGATTCTAACCGAAATATGACAAAAAAAAGTGGCATAGATTTGTGGAAACGAGTATAGAAATGTAATCTAGAAATAAATGTGTGATTCTAGTTGAAATTTGGTATAAAATGCGAGTACAATGATGAAAATGAGTATTAACGAGCAATTTGCATTAAATTATGGTACAAAGTAGGCATGGAATGGTGAAAACGAGTTTGGTGGGTGATTGTAACTGATATATTGTAAAAATGGATATAGAATGGTGAAACGAGTATAGGTGGGTGGTTTTATTCGAAATATGGTGTAGAATTGCAATAGATTGGTAAAATCGAGTGTAGATGCGTGATTCTAACCGAAACGTGGTTAAAAGTGGCGTAGATTTATGGAAACGAGTATAGAAATGTAATTTCAATTCGAGGTAAGGTTTAAAGTTCTCGTAGACTGGAAAAAACGAGTATAAATGTGTGGTTCTTGTTGAACTATGGTATCGAATGAGCAAACAAAGATTCAAACGAGTATTGGATGAGTAACTATAACTGAAATATGATATAAAATAGGCCTAGAATGGTGAAAACGAGTATTTGTGGGTGATTATAACCGAAATATATTTTTGGTAGGCTAAGAATGGTGAATACGAGTATAGATAGGTGGTTCTAATCGAAATATGTTGTGAAGTGGGGGTAGATTGGTGAAAAAGAGTGTAGATGCGTGATTATAACCGAAATATGGTTAAGAAAATTGCATAGATTTGTAGAAACGAGTATAGAAATATAATTTATAAAGGTATCAAATTCTCGTAGAGTGGTAAAAAACGAGTATAAATGAGTCATTCTATTTGAAATATGGTATAAAATGCACGTATAATGATGAAGAAGAGTATTAGATGGGAGATTATAATTGAATTATGGTGAAGTGCATGGAATGGTGAATACGAGTATTGATGGGTGATTCCAAGGAAAATATGGTAAAAAGGATGTAGAATGGTGAAAACGAGTATAGATGGATGGTTTTAATCAAAATATGGTGCAAATTAGGTGTAGACTGGTGAAACCGAGTGTACATGCATGATTCTAACCGAAATATGGTATTAAAAAAAGTGGCAGAGATTAGCAAAAACTAGTATAGAAATATAATTTGTAACCAAAATAAGGTATAAAATGCTCGTATTATGGTGAAAACGAGCATCAATAAGGGATTCTAACTGAAATATTGGATAAAATGCACGTAGAATGATAAAAATGTATATTCGGTGGTAATTATAATTGAATTATGGCATAAAATAGGCATGGCATGGTGAAACGAGTTTTTGTGGGTGATTATAAATGACCTATAGTGAAAATGGATGTAGAATGGAGAAAACGAGTATAGATAGATTGCTCTATTCAAAATATGGTGTAGAACGGACGTAGACTAGTGAAACCAAATGTAGAAGCGTTATTCTAACCGAAATGTGGTAAAAAAAATGGCGTAGATTTGTGGAAACGAGTATAGAAGTGTAATCTAGAAATAAATGTGTGATTCTAGTTGAAATTTGTTTTAAAATGCAAGTACAATGATAAAAATGAGTATTAACAGGCAATTTGCATTGAATTATGGTACAAAGTAGGCGTGGAATAGTGAAAACGAGTTTGTTGGGTGATTCTAACTGTTATATTGTAAAAATGGACGTAGAATGGTGAAAACGAGTATAGATGGGTGGTTCTATTCAAAATATGGTGTCGAATTGGGGTAGATTGCTAAAATCGAGTGTAGATGCGTGATTATAACCGAAATGTGGTTAAAAAGTGGCGTAGATTTGTGGAAACGAGTATAGAAATGTAATTTCAAATCGAAATAAGGTTTAAAATTCTCGTAGAATGGTAAAAACGAGTATCATTGTGTGGTTCTTTTTGAAATATGGTACCGAACGAGCATACAAAGATGCAAACGAGTATTAGATGGGTAGCTATAACTGAAATATGAAATATAATAGGCCTAGAATGGTGAAAACGAGTATTTGTGGGTGATAATAACTGAAATATGCTTTTGGTAGGCTAAGAATGGTGAAAACGAGTGAAGATAGGTGGTTCTAATCGAAATATGATGTAAAGTGGGGGTAGAGTGGTGAAAAAGAGTGTAGATGTGTGATTATAACCGAAATATGGTATAAAAAATTGCGTAGATTTGTGAAAACGAGTATAGAAATATAATTTGTAAAGGTATCAAATTCACGTAGAACGGTAAAAATGAGTATAAATGAATCATTCTAATTGAAATATGGTATAAAAATGCGCGTACAATGATAAAGATGAGTATTAGATGGGTGATTATAATTGAATTATGGTTTAGTGCGTGGAATGGTGAATACGAGTATTAAAGGGTCATTCTAAGGAAAATATGGTGAAAATGGATGTTGAATGGTGAAAACGAGTATAGATGGGTGGTTCTAATCAAAATATGGTGTAAATTAGGCGTAGATTAGAGAAACCGAGTATACATGCGTGATTCTAACCGAAATATGGTATAAAAAATTGGCATAGATTAGCGAAAACGAGTATGGAAATATAATTTGTACCCAAAATAAGGTATTAAATGCTCGTATTATCGTGAAAACGAGCATCAATAAGGGATTCTAACTGAAATATTGGATAACATGTGCGTAAAATGATAAAAATGTGTATTCGGTGGGTAATTATAATTAAATTATGGCATAAAATAGGCGTGGAATAGTGAAACGAGTTTTTGTGGGTGATTATAAACGACCTATAGTTAAAATAGACGTAGAATGGTGAAAACGAGTATAGATAGGTTGCTCTATTCAAAATATGGTGCAGAACGGGCGTAGACTAGTGAAACTGAGTGTAGTGCATGATTCTAACCGAAATATGGTAAAAAAAAGTGGCATAGATTTGTAGAAACTAGTATAGAAATGTAATCTAGAAACAAATGTGTGATTCTAGTTGAAATTTGGTATAAAATACGAGTACAATGATGAAAATAAGTATTAACGGACAATTTGCATTGAATTATGGTACAAAGTACGCGTGGAATGGTAAAAACGAGTTTGGTGGGTGATTGTAACTGATATATTGTAAAAATGGATGTAGAATGGTGAAAACGAGTATAGATGGGTGGTTCTATTCGAAATATGGTGTAAAATTCGGATAGATTGGTAAAATCGAGTGTAGATGCGTGATTCTAACCGAAACGTAGTTAAAAAGTGGCATAGATTTGTGGAAACGTGTATAGAAATATAATTTCAAATTGAAGAAAGGTTTAAAATTCTCGTAGAATGGTAAAAACGAGTATAAATGTGTGGTTCTTGTTGAAATATGGTACCGAACGAGCATACAAAGATGCAAACGAGTAATAGATGGGTAACTATAACTGAAATATGATATAAAATAGGCCTAGAATGGTGAAAACGAGTATTTGTGGGTTATTATAACCGAAATATATTTTTGGTAGGCTAAGAATGGTGAAAACGAGTATAGATAGGTGGTTCTAATCGAAATATGGTTTGAAGTGGAGGTAGATTGGTAAAAAAAAGAGTGTAGATGCGTGATTATAACCGAAATATGGTTAAAAAAATTGCGTAGAATTGTGGAAAAATGTATAGAAATATAATTTGTAAAGGTATCAAATTCTCGTAGAACGGTAAAAACGAGTATAAATGAGTCATTCTAATTGAAATATGTTATAAAATGCGCGTACAATGATGAAAAAGAGTATTAGATGGGTGATTATAATTGAATTATGGTGTAGTGCGTGGAATGGTGAATACGAGTATTGGTGGGTCATTCTAAGGAAAATATGGTGAAAATGGATGTAGAATGGTGAAAACGAGTATTGATGGGTGGTTCTAATCAAAATATGGTGTAAATTAGGCATAGATTGGTGAAACCGAGTATACATGCATGATTCTAACCGAAATATGGTATGAAAAAAGTGGCATAGATTAGCGAAAACGAGTATAGAAATATAATTTGTAACCAAAATAAGGTATAAAATGCTCATATTATGGTGAAAACGAGCATCAATAAGGGATTCTAACTGAAATATTGGATAACATGCGCGTAGAATGATAAAAATGTGTATTCGGTGGGCAATTATAATTAAATTATGGCATAAAATAGGCGTGGAATGGTGAAACAAGTTTTTGTGGGTGATTATAAACGACCTATAGTGAAAATGGACGTAGAATGGTGAAAATGAGTATAAATGAGTCATTCTAATTGAAATATGGTATAAAATGCGCGTACAATGATGAAAAAGAGTATTAGATGGGTGATTATAATTGAATTATGGTGTAGTGCGTGGAATGGTGAATACGAGTATTGATGGGTCATTCTAAGTAAAATATGATGAAAATGGATGTAGTATGGTGAAAACGAGTATAGACGGGTGGTTCTAATCAAA
This sequence comes from Iris pallida, assembly GCA_029216955.1. NCBI lineage: Eukaryota > Viridiplantae > Streptophyta > Magnoliopsida > Asparagales > Iridaceae > Iris > Iris pallida. The sequence continues at coordinate 11,747,406 of JANAVB010034420.1, forward strand.
ATATGGTGTAAATTAGGCGTAGATTGGTGAAATCGAGTATACATGCGTGATTCTAACCGAAATATGGTATGAAAAAAGTGGCATAGATTAACGAAAACGAGTATAGAAATATAAATTGTAACCAAAATAAGGTATAAAAAGCTCATATTATGGTGAAAACGAGCATCAATAAGGGATTCTAACTGAAATATTGGATAACATGCGCGTAGAATGATAAAAATGTGTATTCATTGGGCAACTATAATTAAATTATGGCATAAAATAGGCGTGCAATGGTGAAACAAGTTTTTGTGGATGATGATAAATGACCTATAGTGAAAATGAACGTAGAATGGTGAAAACGAGTATAGATAGGTTGCCCTTTTCAAAATATGGTGTAGAACGGGCGTAGACTAGTGAAATCGATTGTAGATGCGTAATTCTAACAGAAATATGGTAAAAAAAAAGTGGCATAGATTTGTGGAAACTAGTATAGAAATGTAATCTAGAATTAAATGTGTGATTCTAGTTGAAATTTGGTATAAAATGCGAGTACAATGATGAAAATGTGTATTAACGGATAATTTGCATTGAATTATGGTACAAAGTAGGCGTGGAATGGTGAAAACGAGTTTGGTGGGTGATTGTAACTGATATATTGTAAAAATGGACGTAGAATGTGAAAACGAGTATAGATGGGTGGTTCTATTCGAAATATGGTGTAAAATTGGGATAGATTGGTAAAATTGAGTGTAGATGTGTGATTCTAACCGAAACATAGTTAAAAAGTAGCGTAGATTTGTGGAAACGTGTATAGAAATGTAATTTCAAATCAAAGAAAGGTTTAAAATTCTCGTAGAATGGTAAAAACGAGTATAAATGTGTGGTTCTTGTTGAAATATGCTACCGAACGAGCATACACAGATGCAAACGAGTATTAGATGGGTAACTATAACTGAAATATGATATAAAATAGGCCTAGAATGGTGAAAACGAGTATTTGTGGGTGATTATAACCAAAATATGTTTTTGGTAGGCTAAGAATGGTGAAAACGAGTATAGATAGGTGGTTCTAATCGAAATATGGTGTGAAGTAGGGGTAGATTCGTAAAAAAGAGTGTAGATGCGTGATTATAACCGAAATATGATTAAAAAAAATTGCATAGATTTGTCGAAACGAGTATAGAAATATTATTTGTAAAGGTATCAAATTCTCATAGAACGGTAAAAATGAGTATAAATGAGTCATTCTAATTAAAATATGGCATAAAATACGCGTACAATGATGAAGAAAAGTATTAGATGGGTGATTATAATTGAATTATGGTGCAGTGCGTGGAATGGTGAATACGAGTATTGATGGGTCATTCTAAGGAAAATATGGTGAAAATGGATGTAGAATGGTGGAAACGAGTATTGATGGGTGGTTCTACTCAAAATATGGTGTAAATTAGGCCTAGATTGGTGAAACCGAGTATACATGCGTGATTCTAACCGAAATATGGTATGAAAAAAGTGGCATAGATTAGCGAAAACGAGTATAGAAATATAATTTGTAACCAAAATAAGGTATAAAATGCTCATATTATGGTGAAAACGAGCATCAATAGGGGATTCTAACTGAAATATTGGATAACATGCGCGTAGAATGATAAAAAAGTGTATTCGGTGGGCAATTATAATTAAATTATGGCATAAAATAGGCGTAGAATGGTGAAACAAGTTTTGTGGGTGATTATAAACGACCTATAGTGAAAATGGACGTAGAATGGTGAAAACGAGTATAGATAGGTTGCTCTATTCAAAATATGGTGTAGAACGGGTGTAGACTAGTGAAATCGAGTGTAGATGCGTGATTCTAACCGAAATATGGTTAAAAAAAGTGTCGTAGATTTGTGGAAACTAGTATAGAAATGTAATCTAGAATTAAATGTGTGATTCTAGTTGAAATTTGGTATAAAATGCGAGTACAATGATGAAAATGCGTATTAACGGACAATTTACATTGAATTATGGTACAAAGTAGGCGTGGAATGGTGAAAACGAATTTGGTGGGCGATTGTAACTGATATATTATAAAAATGGACGTAGAATGGTGAAAACGAGTATAGATGGGTGGTTCTATTCGAAATATGGTGCAAAATTAGGGTAGATTAGTAAAATCGAGTGTAGATGCGTGATTGTAACTGAAACGTAGTTAAAAAGTGGCGTAGATTTGTGGAAACGAGTATAGAAATATAATTTTAAATCGTAGTAAGGTTTAAAATTCTTGTAGAATGGTAAAAACGAGTATAAATGGGTGGTTCTTGTTGAAATATGGTACCGAACGAGCATTCAAAGATGCAAAGGAGTGTTAGATGGGTAATTATAACTAAAATATGATATAAAATAGGCCTAGAATGGTGAAAACGAGTATTTAGGGGTGATTATAACCGAAATATATTTTTGGTAGGCTAAGAATGGTGAAAATGAGTATAGATAGGTGGTTCTAATCGAAATATGATATGAAGTGGGGGTAGATTGGTGAAAAAGAGTGTAGATGCATGATTATAACCGAAATGTGATAAAAATTGTGTAGATTTATGGAAACGAGTATAGAAATATAATTTGTAAAGGTATCAAATTCTCGTAGAATGGTAAAAACGAGTATAAATGAGTCATTCTAATTGAAATATGGTATAAAATGTGCGTACAATGATGAAGAAGAGTATTAGATGCATGATTATAATTGAATTATGGTGCAGTGCGTGGAATGGTGAATACGAGTATTGATGGGTCATTCTAAGGAAAATATGGTGAAAATGGATGTAGGATGGTGAAAACGAGTATTGATGGGTGGTTCTAATCAAAATATGGTATAAATTAGGCGTAGATTGGTGAAACCGAGTATACATGCGTGATTCTAACCGAAATATGGTATAAAAAAAGAGGCATAGATTAGCGAAAACAAGTATAGAAATATAATTTGTAACCAAAATAAGGTATAAAATGCTCGTATTATGGTGAAAATGAGCATCAATAAGGGATTCTAACTGAAGCGCGTAGAATGATAAAAATGTGTATTCGGTGGATAATTATAATTGAATTATGGCATAAAATAGGCGTGGAATGGTGAAACGAGTTTTTGTGGGTGATTATAAATGACCTATAGTGAAAATGGACATAGAATGATGAAAACGAGCATAGATAGGTTGCTCTATTCAAAATATGGTGTAGAACGGGCGTAGACTAGTGAAACAGAGTGTAGATGCGTGATTCTAACCGAAATATGGTAAAAAAAAAGTGGCATAGATTTGTGGAAACGAGTATAGAAATATAATCTAGAAGTAAATATGTTATTCTAGTTGAAATTTGGTACAAAGTTGAAAATGAGTATTAACGGGCAATTTGCATTGAATTATGGTACAAAGTAGGCGTAGAATGGTGAAAACGAGTTTGGTGGGTGATTGTAATTTATATATTGTAAAAATGGACGTAGAATGGTGAAAATGAGTATAGATGGGTGGTTCTATTCGAAATATGGTGTAGCATTGGGGTAGATTGGTAAAATCGAGTGTAGATGCATGATTCTAACCGAAACATGGTTAAAAAGTGACGTTGATTTGTGGAAACGAGTATAAAAATGTAATTTCAAATCGAAGTAAGGTTTAAAATTGTTGTAGAATGGTAAAAACGAGTATAAATGTGTGGTTCTTGTTGAAATATGGTACCGAACGAGCATACAAAGATGCAAACGAGTATTAGATGGGTATTTATTACTGAAATATGATATAAAATAGGCCTAGAATGGTGAAAACGAGTATTTGTGGGTGATTATAACCAAAATATGCTTTTGGTACGCTAGGAATGGTGAAAATGAATACAGATAGGCGATTCTAATCGAAATATGGTATGAAGTCGGGGTAGCTTGGTGAAAAAGAGTGTAGATGCGTGATTATAACCGAAATGTGGTAAAAAAAATTGCATAGATTTGTGGAAACGAGTATAGAAATATAATTTGTAAAGGTATCAAATTCTCGTGAACAGTAAAAACGAGTCTAAATGAGTCATTCTAATTGAAATATGGTATAAAATGCGCGTACAATGATGAAGAAGAGTATTAGATGGGTGATTATAATTGAATTATGGTGCATTAAGTAGAATAGTGAATACGAGTATTGATGGGTGATTCTAAGAAAAATATGGTGAATATGGATGTAGAATGGTGAAAACGAGTATAGATGGGTGGTTCTAATCAAAATATGGTATAAATTAGGCGTAGATTGGTGACACCGAGTGCACATGCATGATTCTAACCGAAATATGGTATAAAAAAGTGGCATAGATTATCGAAAACGAGTATAGAAATATAATTTGTAACCAAAGTAAGGTATAAAATACTCGTATTATGGTGAAAACGAGCATCAATAAGGGATTCTAACTGAAAAATTGGATAAAATGCGCGTAGAATGATAAAAATGTATATTCGGTGGGTAATTATAATTGAATTATGGCATAAAATAGGCGTGGAATGGTGAAACAAGTTTTTGTGGGTGATTATAAATGACCTATAGTGAAAATGGACATAGAATGGTGAAAACGAGTATAGATAGATTGCTCTATTCAAAATATGGTGTAGAATGGGCATAGACTAGTGAAACCAAGTGTAGATGCGTGATTCTAACCGAAATGTGGTAAAAAAAAGTGGTATAGATTTGTGGAAACGAGTATAGAAATGTAATCTAGAAATAAATGTGTGATTCTAGTTGAAATTTGGTATAAAATGCGAGTACAATGATGAAAATAAGTATTAACGGGCAATTTACATTGAATTACGGTACAAAGTAGGCGTGGAATGGTAAAAACGAGTTTGGTGGGTGATTGTAACTGATATATTGTAAAAATAGACGTAGAATGGTGAAAACGAGTATAGATGTGTGGTTCTATTCGAAATATGGTGTAGCATTGGGGTAGATTAGTAAAATCTAGTGTAGATGTGTGATTCTAACCGAAACGTGGTTAAAAAGTGGCATAGATTTGTGGAAACGAGTATATAAATATAATTTCAAATCGACGTAAGGTTTAAAATTGTCGGAGATTGGTAAAAAGGAGTATAAATGTGTGGTTCTTGTTGAAATATGGTACGGAACGAGCATACAAAAATGCAAACAAGTATTAGATGGGTAACTATAACTGAAATATGATATAAATAGGCTTAGAATGGTGAAAACGAGTATTTGTGGGTGATTATAACCGAAATATGCTTTTGGTAGGTTAAGAATGGTGAAAACGAGTATAGATAGGTGGTTCTAATCGAAATATGGTGTGAAGTAGGGGTTGTCACGACCCGCACCCAATATTTGGGCATGAGCCGTGGGTACGTCCAACCTACGCCACAGTATCGGCGGTAGAACGCTGTCTAGTCATCTCCATAATTTATCAAATTCAACCACGCAATTTATAGATTTCCATATCCCGTCCACAATAGCAAGATGTACACAATATTTGCAGTGGAAAAGGAGATAATGAATGATATGAATAGCCTCCAAAGTAGAGACCAAAATAAGATAGATAAGACAATCTCAAGAAACAAAATGTACCAAAAGGATGTCCACTACTCCACTCTGATAATCCACAAATAAAATGAAATACAATAAAGAAAGAGTTTCTGTGAGCTACTCATGCTCTATTGCAATATGTCTAGCTAAAAGTCTCCTGCGGAGGGTAGCCCCGCATTCAAGTCCTCCTGTAGGCTCAAATCAGGGTCTTCAGTCTGCTCATAATAAGTAGTACATAACTCCTCTAACTCATCACCTAAAAATGTTAGTTTTCTATTCAGGAATGGAATAAGTACACATATGACAGCTATCCGGAACACAATAGAATCGCTAAACATGTATATAACATATGAGAATGAGACTAGAAAGTAACTAGCATCATGGTACAAAGGAAAAGACATGAAACTCTATCAATGAGAATATAGTCACTAGAAAGCAATATGTAAATCATGGTGACGTAGCAAGTGGTGAAGGCATGATGAAATAATGGGAATAATAACTATCTACGTTCCTTGAAATATCAGTTTCGATGTGTGAACGGCTAAGGGATAAATTCGGCACCCTGCTCGTGTCGTGTGCAGCTGCTATTATTCAAGAATAGACTTATGGGATAGATTGGGTTGTTCACATGCCTACTAAGATATTTTTCCGCCCAACTAGTACTCATGGAATCAATCGCAAGTAGGGTAAGCATGTGAAAGCAGTCAAGATGTAAAATAAATCCATGATACTATCCCGTGTGACGATCGTGTCCATAAGCAGCAAGACATATGTATAGCATGTAAAGGAAACTATCGGAAACGGTAACAATCAGTATATGCACTTGCATGTCGTCCCGAGCTGCAAGTACTGATCAAGTGCTGAGTTGAAGTCCAAGTAACCTGTTTTTAGCATTTCTTGTGTTAACAGATGTGATATGGAAGTAAGGACAATTCTATATATCTCTTCTTTTAGTCTCACAAGTACCCTTCACACACTTGCTACCCACCATAGTCTCTACCAGTACTATACTTTACTGCTATTTACCTATTTCATGTACATGGTTCTATGATTTGGATATCTCTTCATTGATGTCATTACCCTTTTTATACTCTAGATTGGGCTCCCTCTGCAATTATTTCTAATGTACTGCTTGTACCTAGATTGAACTCCCTTCCTTCTATCCTAGCTTGCTTTCTTGACCATCATCTATATTGGGTTTAAGGGTTAAGTAATCCTACACAGATGGGAAACGAATATAGGTATTTAGTATCAACTAATTGGGACAGAGTTTAAAATAAGGGAAGGCAATATTAAATGGTGTATTTGGGTGCTCACAGGGGCTGACCCCTGTCCAGCTGGACTGAAACCAGGTTTTGGTGTTGTTGCTATAGAAATGAAGGATTAACTCTGCTAACAACCGATCCCTTACCTTCTTGTTAACTGAATAACCTATTCAGTTCGAGCATAACTTAACTATGGCTGCTTAGAAGATATTACAGGGTAAAAGAGGTCTGTTCTTAGGACTTAAAGTCTGAACATATGCCTATAAGTTTATCCTAACAGGGTATCTGATGCCACTACTGCATTTGCTCCTTTTCCTTAGGGTACCTCACTATAGGACCTGAATACTCCCTACATAACCTATACTCCTTCACTGGTACTACTATGTAGTACTGCCTGCATGATCTGGTCTTTACTGCAGGACATACCCTCATGTACCCTACACTTCATACATTGCAATTTGCTAACTGTAGACATGTACTGGGATAATAACCCAAATGGACTTGATGTTAACATTGCTTACACTCTAACATATCTTGATTTGACTATCTGTCCTGCCTTCAAGAGTGTGGGTATACACATGTACTTGTTTAGGTACAACTGGATCTCTGGATATAAGCACTAGCAACCTGCCATTGGTTTTCTTTTCTATCTTGCCATCTACTCTACTGATGCTAGGCTCTAGTCCTGGAAGCCTACGTTTAAACCTAAGGGTTCATTCGTACAGTTGCCTGAATTTCATGTCCCAGGTTGTACCAGTACAGTGCACGATAGCTAGACTGATTCCTGATTACTCAACCAGGAGGAACAAGGCCTCATGACTGCCGTTACTCCACTTCAGTGGTTCCCTGGAACCCCATAAAATAGACTGCAAGTTAGTCCCCTCCTGTGTTGTTGTTGATGCAACATCAGTATTAAGATACATGGTGAGCAATTGGTCTCATTTCTAAGGGCTTAAACAAAATGATAAGCTAAGAACCAACCAGGAATGCAGGCAAACATGAGGTACCACTTCTAACCCCATTACTAATACTAAAGTCCCAAGGGTCTGAACACATTTAGAGGGAACTTGATATCAGCCATCTGTCATCCGAGAAGGCTGAACTGGAAAATGATTGGGCCTATTTGGGACTGATACATATGTGGTGTATAATCTGTCCAAGCCAACTAATGGCTAATACTGCAATGGTCTGATACTCTCTATTAAGAGTATTTGAATTCATATCCCCTGTCCTTATTCCAGTTAATTAACATCCCAAACTAATCATGGGGACCCCTACATATGCAGGTGATGAATGACACACTAGTTACTTACTGTTCCCTATAGGACAGCATTTGCAACTCATGCATAAGCCTACATGCTCATATAACTACAAAGTATACATGTAGATTTGGTGTGACAGGTCTAGGGGTCTAACTAAAATGGGGGTATGGTCTAGACTCCAACAAGGGTTCCTAGTATGTTGGTGTTAGGATGGGCATGATATTTTGATACCAGGTCACAGAAATAATGTCAGCCTGACTGGTACACAAATGTGTAATGGTCTGAAATGCCATAACCCATACAAATGAGGGAAATATTGCAAGCTATAGGCAGGGCACATAGTTCATTTGGTGCAAGGCACCATTACCTGTCATGTGTACTCACTGAATCAGAGGCGATCTAAGATGATATGGCAGGGGTATTGATCCCATGTTAACTAAATATCCCATGTGTTGTATCAATCTCAATACTAGATGGCACCAGCCAAATCAATATTGGGTTGGTGCAAGGATGGATCTAATTACCAGTATCGGTCGATACTAGATACCCCCACCTCTGTGTATACTCTTGCAGTAATCGACCAAACCTGGGACTTAACAGGGTGAGTAATACAAGGCAAGGTGCTAACTATAGTGGCCTAACATTAAGAAGAATGGCCTATGCGGGTTATGCTTGTGCTCAGGTCATCACAGATAGTGCTCGTATGGCACATAAAGTCCTAGGTGATCCCATCTTTGCGTATGGGCACTGGACCTTAGGATGTCCCCTACTGGGCTGACTCAGAGGTGTCCTGCTACTCAGGTAGGGGTTTGCATCAAAGAGGGTGAACAACATCTTAGGTGCAGGATGAAGGAGTATGCAGTAAAGGTTTTGGCTAATGAGGCAGGACTGAGGTCTAGTACATGAAGGGCATGTGTCTCTACAGTGTAGTGTGAGGCATAGGTGTCCCCAGTTCTAGAATTAGCTAGGGCATCCCATATCAATTACCCACTGCTGATCCTCAAGTCTAATGAATGTTGATTGGTGTCCATATCAGTTAACAGTAGAAGGTAATTACACCTATATCTACTCCTACTATAAATAACAGTACAACATATGATATAGCTATGTATTCCTATGCATATTTATCCATCTGTATAGTACATTGCTTATAGATATAATACAGTACAAGAATTTATATGGTAGTATATAGCACATGTATATGACATTCAACCAACCTGGTAGTCTGTCTCCTGAATCTGACAGGTCAGGTACTCTTAGAGGCTATACTAGTATACATCCTCTATTGTCTTCTCAACTCTCGTGACATATGTCTAAGTACCCTACTTCTTGGCCTATGCATTTAATATCTAGGAAACCTCCATATGAACCCAAGTTGCTGACCTATGAGTAAAGAGAACCCCCCCCCCCCCCTCTGTTAATATTCCATATTTACCCAGTCTCAGACTTGACACACATAACCAACCCTGCCACCCTCTTAGGTTATCATGTAGTCGAAAATACCCATGCCAAGCCTAGTCTAATGGCCATCTATGTTTGTTTCACCTGGGATTCCCCTTATATTACTACACATCCCACTTGTCATTGGTCTACCCTGTCCACCACGAATGCTACTCCTATGAAAGTCCTTTTAAGCATTAATCCAAACACATCTTGTACACAGCAGGGATTACAAATCATGACAGGGGAATACCTGGTATTTCGGAAGCAAAGTTTGAGTGATTCCTCAGTCCTCTCTCTTGATATTCTTACGGCAGGAGAGAATTTGGGATTGCTAGGGTTTGGAGAATGGCAAGGTCGGCTGCCTCGCATTTATATACTCGATTTCCTGATAGGATCAAATTCCTTCACAGAGATTGAAAATCGAAATCCAAATTCGAAGCAATCTCGACTTCGAGATTTGAATTGGGGTTTGGCTTTATCAATAGCCGCTTATATTTGATTTAAACATGGAAATTTTGTAGTTTAGTCCCTCGTATCTGTGATATTTGGGAAAACCCCTTCTTTCCCTTTTTATTTACAAAGAAATAACAATATATGTATATATTACATATATATTTGATTATTCGATTACATATATGCATAAATTAATAATTCAGCAAAAATAATAACAAAAAATAGGGATTTCGGGTCAAGGGCCCACAGGGGTAGATTGGTAAAAAAGAGTGTAGATACGTGCTTATAACCGAAATATGGTAAAAAAAATCACGTAGATTTGTGGAAACGAGCATACAAATATAATTTGTAAAGGTATCAAATTCTCGTAGTATGGTAAAAACGAGTATAAATGAGTTATTCTAATTGAAATATGGTATAAAATGCGCGTACAATGATGAAGAAGAGTATTAGATGGGTGATTATAATTGAATTATGGTGCAGTGCGTGGAATGGTGAATACGAGTATTGATAGGTGATTCTAAGAAAAATATGGTAAAAAGGATGTAGAATGGTGAAAACGAGTATAGTGGGTGGTTTTAAATCAAAATATGGTACAAATTAGACGTAGATGGGTGGAACCGAGTGTACATGCATTATTCTAACCGAAATATGATATTAGAAAAAGTGGAATAGATTAGCGAAAACGAGTATAGAAATATAATTTGTAACCAAAATAAGGTATAAAATGCTCGTATTATGGTGAAAACGAGCATCAATAAAGGATTCTAACTGAAATATTGGATAAAATGCGCGTAGAATGATAAAAATATGTATTCGGTGGGTATTATAATTGAATTATGGCATAAAATAGGCGTGGAATGGTGAAACGAGTTTTGTGGGTGATTATAAACGACCTATAGTGAAAATGGACGTAGTATGGTGAAAACGAGTATAGATAGGTTGCTCTATTCAAAATATGGTGTAGAACGGACGTAGACTAGTAAAACCGAGTGTAGATGCATGATTCTAACCGAAATGTGGTAAAAAAAAAGTGGCATAGATTTGTGGAAACGAGTATAGAAATGTAATCTAGAAATAAATGTGTGTTTCTAGTTGAAATTTGGTATAAAATGTAAGTACAATGATGAAAATGAGTATTAACGGGCAATTTGTATTGAATTATAGTACAAAGTAGCCGTGGAATGGAGAAAACGAGTTTGTTGGGTGATTGTAACTGATATATTGTAAAAATGGACGTAGAATGGTGAAAACGAGTATAGATGGGTGGTTCTCTTCGAAATATGGTGTAGGATTGGTGTAGATTGGTAAAATCGAGTGTAGATGCGTGATTATAACCGAAACGTGGTTAAAAAATGGCGTAGATTTGTGGAAACGAGTATAGAAATATAATTTCAAATCGAAGTAAGGTTTAAAATTATCGTAGAATGGTAAAAATGAGTATAAATGTGTGGTTCTTATTGAAATATGGTACCGAACGAGCATACAAAGATGCAAACGAGTATTAGATGGGTAACTATAACTGAAACATGATATAAAATAGGCCTAGAATGGTGAAAACGAGTATTTGTGGGTGATTATAACCGAAATATGCTTTTGGTATGCTAAGAATGGTGAAGGGGAGGTAGATTGGTGAAAAAGAGTGTAGATGCGTGATTATAACCGAAACGTGGTAAAAAATAGCGTAGATTTGTGAAAACGAGTATAAAAATATAATTTGTAAAGGTATCAAATTCGCGTAGAACGGTAAAAACGAGTATAAATGAGTCATTCTAATTGAAATATGGTATAAAATTTGCGTACAATGATAAAGAAGAGTATTAGATGGGTGATTATAATTGAATTATGGTGCAGTACGTGGAATGGTGAATACGAGTATTGATGGGTTATTCTAAGAAAAAAATGGTAAAAATGGATGTAGAATGGTGTAAACGAGTATGGATGGGTGGTTCTAATCAAAATATGGTGTAAATTAGGCGAAGATTGGTGACACCGAGTGTACATACGTAATTATAACCGAAATATGGTATAAAAAAGTGGTATAGATTAGCGAAAATGAGTATAGAAATATAATTTGTAACCAAAATAAGGTATAAAATGCTCGTATTATGGTGAAAACGAGCATCAATAAAGGATCCTAACTAAAATATTGGATAAAATGCATGTAGAATGATAAAAAAATGTGTATTCGGTGGGTAATTATAATTGAATTATGGCATAAAATAGGCGTGGAATGGTGAAACGAGTTTTTGTGGGTGATTATAAACGACCTATAGTGAAAATGGACGTAGAATGGTGAAAACGAGTATAGATAGGTTGCTCTATTCAAAATATGGTGTAGAACGGACGTAGACTAGTGAAACCGAGTCTAGATGCGTGATTCTAACCGAAATGTGGTAAAAGAAAGTGGCGTAGATTTGTGGAAACGAGTATAGAAATGTAATCTAGAAATGAATGTGTGATTCTAGTTGAAATTTGGTATAAAATGTGAGTACAATGATGAAAATAAGTATTAACGAGCAATTTGCATTGAATTATGGTACAAAGTAGGCGTAGAATGGTGAAAACGAGTTTGGTAGGTGATTGTAACTGATATATTATAAAAATGGATGTAGAATGATGAAAACGAGTATAGGTGGGTGGTTCTATTCGAAATATGGTGTAGAATTGGGATAGATTGGTAAAATCGAGTGTAGATGCGTGATTCTAACCGAAACGGGGTTAAAAAGTGGCGTAGATTTGTGGAAACGAGTATAGAAATGTAATTCAAATCGAAGTAAGGTTTAAAAATCTCGTTGAATGGTAGAAACGAGTATAAATATGTGGTTCTTGTTGAAATATGGTACCAAACGAGCATACAAAGATGCAAACGAGTATTAGATGGGTAACTATAACTGAAATATAATATAAAATAGGCCTAGAATGGTGAAAAAGAGTATTTGTGGGTGATTATAACCGAAATATGCTTTTGGTATATGTGGTTCTAATCAAAATATGGTGTGAAGTGGGGGTAGATTGGTGAAAAAGAGTGTAGATGCGTGATTATAACCAAAATATGGTAAAAAAATCGTATAGATTTGTGGAAACGAGTATAGAAATATAATTTGTAAAGGTATAAAATTCTCGTAGAACGGTAAAAATGAGTCATTCTAATTGAAATATGGTATAAAATACGCGTACAATGATGAAGAAGAGTATTAGACGGTTGATTATAATTGAATTATGGTGTAGTGCGTGGAATGGTGAATACGAGTATTGATGGGTGATTCTAAGGAAATATTGTGAAAATGGATATAGAATGGTAAAAACGAGTATAGATGGGTGGTTCTTGTCATGCCCCGATTCGTAGAGTCATTTATTCACATATTTTATCTCTTGGAATCGATCATCCTTGCTTGGGCGTGATGCCGTACAAGTCTGGTATTGCACTTGTACAAGGCAAAAATGGTACATAATTGATTATCTTCAAATAGGAACACATCGCAACGGCAAAAGCAGATAAATTGAAGTTAATGAGGACAATCTTTCTCATTGAATAGAAATACATCACTTCTTTGTAGCAGCGGAGATAAAAGGATAACTTGAAGTCACACAGAGATATATAGAACTTTATTCTCTTTATTGATAATTGAAGAAGAGTACAAGACTTGTATTAAAGTACAATGCTTACAACCAATCTCACTTTATATTAAAAGCCAACTGAACAGTGCTACACAACTTACATTTGATACTTGGATACATTGGATTACAACTCAATATACCGACTTGGCTTACAACTCACTGGTACAACTGATTACAATGTTCCATACATTATGCCCTTTATAAACAGAAGACATCATCTTGTACAAGGAGAGCTTCTGCATGCCCAACAAATCTTTGATGCCGCGGGACCGATCAAGCCAATCTCCGTGTGTAGAACATCCCAAGCACGAGTACCTGCCCATAAAAAATGTGGGACAGCACATCATCTATGTACTGGCGAGCAGAATCCAACCCACTCGCCTAAACCAACATATAGTGATCGATTTTAGTTAATATTAAATAGAATGATCTTTCTACTTTGGGGGCCTAGCATCAGTTTACAGTTCATGGGCATTAATCATAGTGAATCATGTAAACTTGTTATCTCATTTCTTATAAAAAGGCAACAGTGAAACATACTTTGGCGTTATCAAGTTCTGACAGTGTACATTTAGGGGCATCTTTTAAGCGTCGTTGAGTTAACATTAGCCAAATATGTTATAGGTATTCTTTTAGCAAGGCAACATTGTAAGCCCCGAATTTTTTAAAAATAGTTTTTATAATAGAATTTATATATTTAAAATAAATTAATATAATTACCAGTATACCAGAGTATACCGACGACATACCGTCCAGACAGATTTTCCATATTTTAGATATTTTCGATTTCAGATATTTTCATGAATAGTATTTTCGATATTTTCATGAATAGTGTTTTGGATATTTTGATGAATAGTGTTTAGATATTTTCGTGAATAGTGTAGATGCACCCTATTACCCATTAGATATTTGGTTTTGTTTCGATGGTTAGGATTGACTTAGATCTTCACATGGATCATGATCCAACGGCTAAGATTAATTCCCCCTTCTATATATACCATTTCACTTTCTCTCTCATCTCTCTTTTCATTCTCTTCACTCTCTCTTCATTTTTTCTTCCCTTCTCTTCCCTTGGAGCTTGCCAAAAGCTTGGCCTTGAGGCCTTGGGTGTGGTGTCTAACCCCCCTAGGAGGAGGAATAGAAGATTAGGCTTGGAGCTTAACCTAGGCAAGTACATCTTGCCAAATCCATGAACCATATTATTTTGTTGTCATTTTATTTTCCTTGGAGTTAAATGCTTAGAATTGTCCTAAATTCATTTTGTTAAAAATATTTTTCTTGTGATTCTCGTCTATATGCATGTTTCTAAAATTAGTTTTAATTAGGTTTTGATTTTCTGATAAAACCCAATATTGAGTTAGTAGAAAACTCGGTATCAAGAGTGATACTGGTGTTACCATCATGGATCTTGGTCACATATGCATATATGAGGCCCTCACCTAGTTTGTATACCATGGATTTTGAATTTGGTGGATATCGGAACCCGTTTCGGTATCCCGAGAACCTATTTTTGGAGTATTTTGATATATTGATCTATCAAATGTTTTGATTTGTGAAAACTAATAATCCCATGTTGTAGGGAATTAAATTTCATGCGATTCTGACTTTTGAAAATTCGGATTTTGATTTAAAACGAAGTTTTTATGGCCGAAATAAGTTTGAGTTTTCAAAAATTAACTTTCTGTGACGGTTCGGAAAATCCGTCGGAAAATCCGAACTTGCACCACAAAACTTGCTGTGACACTTCGGAAAATCCGCCGGTAATCCGCAGTAATCTGCCGGATTATCCGGTTAGGCTGTTTTTGTCTGTTTTTGCCCGTTTCTGCCCGTTTCTGTTCGTTTTTTATATTTTCTTCGATTGTAATAATTTCTTAACATGATTAGATGATCTTGCATAGTTAGAGAATGATTGTACACCCTATATACACTTGACACTAGCACATGTTCAATCATTTTTCTTTTTCAGCATTTAATAAGTACTTTTGGTATTTTATAAAAATAGGAAAACAGAACTCATTTTCAGGATACATATGTTTGCTAATTTTTTTATATATTTATGAAGGTTTATAAATTCCAGACAAATTAGTATAAATTTCTATAATTAACAAGGATCATTTTGGTACTTTATTTTATATAAAATTAAGCTTTTTGTCTATCTCAAAAATTGTTGGAACACAGTGTACAGTTTGATTTATTTATTGAATAGTTACGACTTGCAATGTTTTGTGTTGTTTTGAGTTATAGTCGTAGTATACCTCACCCTACACTAGTGTAAAGACCCTAGAAAGTTAGTTTGGGTATTGTGTCACCCCACATTGGTCTCCTATGCTAAAGTCACCATTTGGCTAGGTGTCCAGTCAGAAAGTTGTATCACATAACTAGTGTCTTAGTGTTTAACTTAGTATAAAAACTAAGTTTATGTGTTATTTCTACAGTGACGAGTCACCAGGCATCTATAGCATTTCTATCACTGCTTTGCTTTGCTAACGGCAAGTACTTCTACAAACTTTACATACTGTTACAACAATGAACTGAGATTCCAACCATGTTAAATGCTGATCCTTGGAGTAGCAAGTCAAATCTTCATATGTTGTATTATTTTCAGTCCCTACCATGTTTAGAACAGTTTTATATCTCTCACATGATTAGAATCTGGGTTATGGGGAAACTAATAGTTGAGTACGTGATCATGCCCCCTTCTCCGTATGTATTTACCGAGCAAAGTTTCATTTTATATGATTACTGCGCCGTAGGCTTTATCTCAAAGCGAATTTGTGCGTATGTACATCTATCGCCGTATCACTTGTACGGAAGTACATTTTATTATGTGCCCCTGCACATTGTACACCTATTGACGATCTCGTACCTGCTACAGTTTTAAACATTACATATACATCTGTCTTTATGACATATGTGTCCTTGCCATGATAGGTTATGTTGTGCCATGATTCTAGTTTATTACATTCCTGTTCACTTCATGTACGTATATTTAGTTTGCTAGAATTAGTACTTGCTCCCGTCCTGACAGGATAACGTTGAAGGTATTCTTACTGAGGAGGAGTTGCTTTGTGATTTATATTATGAAGTTACTGCCGAGGACCAGGCTTTATCTTACGATGATGTACCTGCGGGGAAACTCATCTAATTTGCGTAGTTGCTTGGGGTTCCGAGAGTAGTCATATTGTTAGACTATGTATTTTGTGTCTGGACCTGTATCCAGCTTTACATTTTGGACTTGTACTTGGAACTTACTATTATACGAGATGACTTTTGTGTTTGGGACATTCATGACTCCTTATTACATATAGAACTGTTAGCACATTTTAGTCTTATTTTGTTATCTTTAGAACAGCTTACTACATTTTATCTCAAGCGTAGGCTGGACATGACTCAGTCCGGCCCAACAATTTGGGTAGCGGATCGTGACATGTTTTTAGTGGTGGCCCATGCAGGTCCTAGACTAAATTGTTTGGTTACGTCATTGTACCAAGCATGCCTGCAATTAGGAAATTAAGGTAACTAGACAACATTAGGAATGACGCTTAGAACACCTAGAGGAATACTAGGACTGCAACATAGGAAACGCATCACATCATATGCTCGCTATTATAATTAGATTTTCTTGTTTATGATTGTTTACTTTAAAGAGTCCTTATAAGTCCTTTTATTTTATTTAGATGGTGCTCACCCGCTCATCCCAGTATGCCACACCTGAGAATGGCACACTTCCTATCCAGTCGGTTGACCAGTTGACCGATGTACCTCTACCTACCATACTCTCCCACTCCACAAATCCACCAACCCAAATGCCTCCACCACCTTCCACATCACAGTCCCAGCAGGACCCGATACTCCCACCACCACCTATTACTATACCTGTCCAGGCTTCCGTCACACTCGATGGGAACCAACTGCTCACTCTGATCCAGGGGTTCCTAACAACCCATCAGGAGCAGACCACCCTACTCCGCCAGAGCATGGAGCGTTCTGAGGAACGTACCGTGGTCCCATCACTTGTAGAGCCACGGCAGAGAGCAGGGACAATCAAGGACTTCATGGGTCTAAACCCCAAGGAGTTCTTAGGGACCGAGGGCATCGTAGTAGCAGATGACTGGCTAGACTCGGTAGAGAGGAAGCTCCTTGGATCTAGGTTGCCGAATGACCTCCAGGTCGAGGCAGCGGGATTTCTGCTGATAGACTTGGCAGGAGTTTGGTTCCGGAATGAGCCGCTATTCGCGAGAGGGAAGGCCACTTGGGATCAGTTCAAGATCCAATTTAAGAAGAAATTCTTCTCGACCACCGCTAGGGTAGCCATGGGGCTACGATTCCAGAACATCCAACAGGGGAATCGTTCTGTTAACGAGTATGCAGCAAAGTTTAGTCGTTTGAGCCGTTTCGCTCCTAGTCTAGTTGCAGACCCTGAGGAGATGACGCGTAGGTTTTGCCATGGTCTAGTTCCAGACATTGGCATTCTTATAGTGGCGAACGGTACGACTGACTTCTACCAGAGCCTAGAGTTGGCCCGGAGCATAGAGGAGCGTCTTCTGTCTTACAAGAGGCCGGCTTCTGCACACCTCAAGGGACCATCTAAGCGTCAGGCTTTCCAGCCGAGAGCACCGGCACCACACCAGCAGACTTACCGTCCCCCTACACCACATCACCCAACCCCACCAGTTAGAGCCCCGGGACCTCAGCCGCAGAAGGGAGCTCTGTGTATATTTTGTCGAAGACTAGGGCATAATTACTCCATCTGCAGAAAGAGGTTGAAGCAGTGCTCAGCTTGCGAGTCTGCCACCCACCAGCTTCGGGAGTGCCCAATAGCAAGAGTACCAGGTGCCGGACCACCGTCTAGAGGACCACCGCTTCCGACTCAGCAGCAGAGGTTTGGACAACATCTGCAGCAGCAGAAGGGACCCCAGGGGAAGGCTTATAGCCTAGCTCTTGAGCCGGAGCCGGAGCAGGTTTCGGAGCCCAATTATTTGGCTGATGTCATCACAGGTCATGCTTATTTGCATACTTTTCTAGCTCTATGCTTGTTTGATTCCGGTGCATCTCATAGCTTCCTGTCATTAGAGTTTATGCATAAACACCACTTAGTAGCTACACCTACCGAGGAGATGAGTAGAGTAATGACGGAAGGCGGACCAGTGCCCATTAGAGCTATCTATCGATGCTCTATTACTATAGCTGGAAGAGAGTTTAGGGGACGATTCTTTGTGATGCCACTCCCCGGGTATGATATCATATTGGGGATGGACTGGCTTAGCTATGCCCATGCAGCTATAGACTGTCATGAGGGTAGTATTCTGTTCAGTCCCCCAGGCATGGCACCATTCAGTGTCAGGAGGACAGGGCCGGAGATCAGCCTAGAGCCGAACCGTTGTGCGACAGTTGGGGAGATAGCACCGCCACACCCTATCATTAGAGAATTTATGGATGTATTCCCAGAGGATTTTCCAGGACTTCCGCCTGACAGAGATGTGGAGTTCACTATAGATTTAGTACCGGGTTCATCACCAGTATCCCGGGCTTGCTATAGAGTGAACCCCAAGGAGGCCGTTGAGATGAAGGAGCATATTGATGACCTGTTGAAAAAGGGTTTCATTCGATCTAGTGCTTCTCCATGGGGAGCGCCAGTTCGGTTGTGCCTAAAAAAGATGGTACAGTTCGGTTGTGTATTGACTACCGGGCATTGAATACCATCACCATTAAGAACAAATATCCTCTGTCCAGGATAGATGATTTGTTCGACCAGTTGAGTGGGGCGAAGGTGTTTTCCAGGATAGATTTGAGATCCGGGTACCATCAGGTGAAAGTCAGGGCTGCAGACATCCAGAAGACGGCATTCAACACGAAGTACGGGCAGTACGAGTTTTTGGTGATGCCATTTGGTCTCACAAATGCGCCAGCTGTCTTTATGAATTTGATGAATAAGACATTTCACCAGTATCTAGACAAGTTCGTCGTAGTATTTATCGACGACATCCTGATATACTCGAAGACGCCGGAGGAGCACGCAGAGCACTTGCAGACAGTTTTGGGGATTCTGAGGCAGGAGAGGTTGTTTTCCAAATTGTCGAAGTACGAGTTCTTTTTGGACCGAGTGGAGTTTCTCGGTCATGTAGTTACTGGAGAGGGGATCTCGGTGGATCCCAGGAAGATTGCTGCCGTTGAGACATGGAAGGCTCCGACGTCAGTTTCAGAGATTAGGAGCTTTCTGGGTTTAGCCGGCTATTATAGGAAGTTCGTCCAGGACTTTGCTAGGATAGTTGAACCCATGACAAAACTGACGCAGAAGGACGCAGAGTACATCTGGTCAGAGGACTGCCAGGCAACATTTGAGGAGCTGAAGAGGAGGCTGAGGACCGCTCCAGTTCTGACATTACCTTTAGGGTCTGGAGGTTTTACCATATACAGCGATGCTTCGGGAAAGGGGCTAGGATGTGTCCTACAGCAGCATGGAAAAGTGATTGCTTATGTATCTAGGCAATTACGGACTCATGAGCGGAACTATCCTACCCACGATCTAGAGTTAGCTGCGGTGATCTTTGCACTCAAGTTATGGAAACATTACTTATACGAAGAGCGTGTGGAAATCTTTACTGACCACAAGAGCTTGAAGTATGTGTTCACGCAGAAAGAGCTAAACATAAGGCAAAGATGATGGTTGGAGTTGATGAAGGACTTCGACATCGATTTACAGTATCACCCCGGGAAGGCAAATGTGGTGGCGGATGTGCTGAGCAGGCATCCGATGGCATGGTATCTGATGATAGATCGGTATTTGTAGGAAGATCTGGAGAAGCTCGGTATCGAGATAGTTCGGCCAGGATCAGTGATACAGATGATGGCGCTTGACATTCAGTCAGGTTTGATAGAGCAGATCAAGGAGGCACAGTCTACAGATGAGAGCCTTCGCAGACTTTGAGCCCAGGCTTTAGCTGGATTGCTAGATGACTTCACCGTAGCAGAGGATGGATCCGTGAGGCATGGCAGCCGGTTGTGCATGCCGAAGGGAGAGTTGATAGAGGCAGTCTTGTAGGAGGCGCACCGATCGAGATATTCTATTCACCCTGGTGCTAAAAAGATGTACCATGACTTGCGGGAACATCTTTGGTGGCACAGGATGAAGAGAGATGTATCACATTTTATTTCGAGATGCCTAGTTTGCCAGCAGGTCAAGGCGGAGCGCCAGAGGCCAGCTGGTATATTGCAGCCGTTACCCATTCTCGAGTGGAAGTGGGAACACATTATGATGGACTTCGTCTCAGGGCTTCCTCGTTCCCAAGGAGGGAAGGATGCCATTTGGGTCATCGTGGATAGGCTGACGAAGTGTGCGCACTTCATACCCTTCAAGGTGGGGCTTTCTACCGAGAAGTTGGCGGAGCTATACATGCAGCAGATAGTTCGCTTGCACGGAGTACCAATTAGCATCGTGTCGGACCGAGACAGCAGATTCACGTCCCACTACTGGAGGAGCTTGCAGGAGGAGTTGGGCAGTCGGCTCAAGTTCAGTACAGCGTACCACCCGCAGACAGATGGGCAGTCCAAAAAGACGATACAGACGCTAGAGGACATGCTGAAGACCTGTGTGCTGGACTTTGACGATACAGACGCTAGAGGACAGCTACCAAGCCAGTATCGGTATGTCTCCTTTCGAGGCACTATATGGACGACGATGCCGTACACCGCTTTTTTGGGACGACGTTGGGGACAGAGTTATGCTTAGGCCAGAGATGATCACAGATACAGCAAAGAAGGTCGGGATGATCAAAGACAGGCTCAGAGTCGCTCAAGACAGGCAGAAACACTGGGCCGATGCTAGTCGCAGACCGATGGAGTTCACCGACGGAGATATGGTATTGGTGAAGATATCACCTACTAGAGGGATGATCCGGTTCGGACGAGAAGGCAAGTTGAGCCCCAGATACATCGGGCCATTCGAGATACTTGGCAGGATCGGAGAGGTAGCTTATAGGGTTGCACTTCCGTCTAACCTAGCAGGAGTTCACGATGTATTTCATGTGTCTCAGCTGAGGAGATATGTTCCGGACCCCAGCCATGTGCTAGACCATTCAGAGTTGGAGATCGGACCGAGCCTTGCAGTCACTGAGCAGCCAGTGGAGATATTGGATAGGAGGGAGAAGAGGCTGAGGAACAAAGTTATACCCTTAGTATGAGTAACTTGGAGCCGTCACTCTCCGGGTGAATCTACTTGGGAGAGGGAGTCGGACATGAGGGAGAGGTATCCTTACTTGTTCGACCCAACAGCTGCGAGGGAACCACCCGTTCCCGCTTGATACCTTAGAGGTTAGTCTTAATATAGCCTTAGTCTTTTGTTTGCATTGCTTGCTATATTAGAATGTTTGTAGGGTCTTCTATCCTTGTGAATTTCGAGGACAAAATTTTTCAAGGAGGAAAGATTTGTAAGCCCCAAATTTTTTAAAAATAGTTTTTATATTAGCATTTATATATTTAAAATAAATTAATATAATTACCAGTATACCGGAGTATACCGACGACATACCGTCCAGACAGATTTTTCATATTTTAGATATTTTCGATTTCAGATATTTTCATGAATAGTATTTTCGATAGTTTGATGAATAGTGTTTTGGATATTTTGATGAATAGTGTTTAGATATTTTCGTTAATAGTATAGATGCACCCTATTACCCATTAGATATTTGGTTTTGTTTCGATGGTTAGGATTGACTTAGATCTTCACATGGATCATGATCCAACGGCTAAGATTAATTCCCCCTTCTATATATACCATTTTACTCTCTCTCATCTCTCTTTTCATTCTCTTCACTCTCTCTTCATTTCTTCTTCCCTTCTCTCCCCCTTGGAGCTTGCCAAAAGCTTGGCCTTGAGGCCTTGGGTGTGGTGTCTAACCCCCCTAGGAGGGGGAGTAGAAGATTAGGCTTAGAGCTTAACCTAGGCAAGTACATCTTGCCAAATCCATGAACCATATTATTTTGTTGTCATTTTATTTTTCTTGGAGTTAAATGCTTAGAATTGTCCTAAATTCATTTTGTTAAAAATATTTTCCTTGTGATTCTCGTCTATATGCATGTTTCTAAAATTGGTTTTAATTAGGTTTTGATTTTCTGATAAAATCCAATATTGACTTAGTAGAAAACTCGGTATCAAGAGTGATATTGGTGTTACCATCATGGATCTTGGTCACATATGCATATATGAGGCCCTCACCTAGTTTGTATACCATGAATTTTGAGTTTGGTGGATATCGGAACCCGTTTCGGTATCCCGAGAACCTATTTTTGGAGTATTTTGATATATTGATCTATCAAATGTTTTGATTTGTGAAAACTAATAATCCCATGTTGTAGGGAATTAAATTTCATGCGATTTTGACTTTTGAAAATCCGGATTTCGATTTAAAACGAAGTTTTTATGGCCGAAACAAGTTTTGAGTTTTCAAAAATTAACTTCATAGGGTATGGGATGTGCCTTTCACCAGGTTGCGAGCCCGAATGAAGGTCCCAATACCGCGTGCCACCAAAGCACGCCGATTCCCTCCTAGGCCGACTCGATCCTACCGCCGCGGGTACCGTTCGAGGAAATAATACCTTGAATACAAGTTTGCCCATGGTCATGCGAATGCATGTCCGACTCGATCGTGTATCGAAGTCGCATGATAAAATATTAAGATAAGTAAAGGCAACATTTCATTATCTTATCTTTCCAACATTACCACCTGTTCACTTGGTGATCTCAACGATCCCAAGCTTCATCATTTCTCATTGCATCAATCATTGCAATATTTCTCATATCGTTCCTTTCAAAGAGGAACGAACAATATTTCATTCATCTCGATAGGACCTGCAGCATTTCATTCATTTCATAGGGACATTATTCTTTCTTTTATTACTTATAAGAAAATCGGCAACAACAACAGTTATGCAGAAGGTACATGATTCTAGTGTTCTTTCTTTTATTGCTTATAAGAAAACCGGCAACAGCAACAGTTATGCAGAAGGTACATCATTCAGTTCATTGAGTCGATAGCATAGCCAGTTCATTTTTTATTCTATCATTCATAAGGCATCTCATTATTCAAGTGTTCTACTTGTTCATGCAAAGCATAAAGGGCGTTATCAATTCATTCTCGGGCATCAAGTCACATTAGCAGTTCAAATGTGATTCATTCAGTAGTTCAATATTCATGTCTTATCATTTCAATAATTCTCAGCATAAGCATCTCTATTATTCAGCAACTAAACATGGAACATTTAGGAACAATTCATAGCATCACGTTATTCCATTTATTAAGCATGCAGGAATAAGGAGGAAGGAGGACAGTTCCACTTGCCTGCATAAAAGGGCCTTCTTATTCTGGTTGCACACATTCCCCCTAAGCGTAGCTCTACCAGCGAGCCACGTTCCCACACTTAATCCGTCCAGCCAGCTAAGAGAGACTGCATCAGTCTCAACTCTCTTGATATCCAACACAAGTCACGGTCCAACATTCTGATCCCATCCAACAAGCCAACCAAATGCCTCGTGCGGAGCGGGGCATTACAGTTCTAATCAAAATATGGTGTAAATTAGGCATAGATTGGTGAAACCGAATGTACATGCGTGATTCTGACCGAAATATGGTATAAAAAAGTGGCATAGATTATCAAAAACGAGTATAGAAATATAATTTCTAAACAAAATAAGGTATAAATTGCTCGTATTATGGTGAAAATGAGCATCAATAAGGGATTCTAACTGAAATATTGGATAAAATGCGCGTAGAATGATAAAATGTGTATTCGGTGGGTAATTATAATTGAATTATGGCATAAAATAGGCGTGGAATGGTGAAACGAGTTTTTGTGGGTGATTATAAATAACCTATAGTGAAAATGGACGTAGAATGGTGAAAACGAGTATAGATAGATTGCTCTATTCACGATATGGTGTAGAACAGGCGTAGACTAGTGAAACCAAGTGTAGATGCATGATTCTAACCGAAACATGGTAAAAAAAAAGTGGCATAGATTTGTGGAAACGAGTATAGAAATGTAATCTAGAAATAAATGTGTGATTCTAGTTGAAATTTGGTGTAAAATGCGAGTACAATGATGAAAATGAGTATTAACGGGCAATTTGCATTGAATTATGGTACAAAGTAGGCGTGGAATGGTGAAAACGAGTTTGATGGGTGGTTGTAACTGATATATTGTAAAAATAGACGTAGAATGGTGAAAACGAGTATAGATGGGTGGTTCTATTTGAAATATGGTGTAGCATTGGGGTGGATTGGTAAAATCGAGTGTAAATACGTGATTCTAACCGAAACGTGGTTAAAAAGTGGCGTAGATTTATGGAAACGAGTATAGAAATGTAAATTGCCCATATTATGGTAAAAAAAAGTAGAAATGAGTCATTCTAATTGAAATATGGTATAAAATGTGCGAACAATGATGAAGAAGAGTATTAGATGGGTGATTATAATTGATTTATGGTATAGTGCGTGGAATAGTGAATACGAGTATTGATGGGTGATTCTAAGGAAAATATGATAAAAATAGATGTAGAATGGTGAAAACGAGTATAGATGGATGGTTCTAATCAAATATGGTGTAAATTAGACGTAGATTGGTGAAACCGAGTGTACATGCGTGATTCTAACCGAAATAGGGTATAAAAAAGTGGCATAAATTAGCGAAAACGAGTATAGAAATATAATTTGTAACCAAAATAAGGTATAAAATGCTCGTATTATGTTCAAAACGAGCATCAATAAGGGATTCTAACAGAAATATTGGATAAAATGCACATAGAATGATAAAAATGTGTATTCGGTGGGTAATTATAATTGAATTATGGCATAAAATAGGCGTGGAATGGTGAAACGAGTTTTTGTGGGTGATTATAAATGACCTATAGTGAAAATGGACGTAAAATGGTGAAAACGAGTATAGATAGGTTGCTCTATTCAAAATATGGTGTAGAACGGGCGTAGACTAGTGAAACCGAGTGTAGATGCGTGATTCTAACCGAAATATGGTAAAAAAAAACTGGCATAGATTTTTGAAAACGAGTATAGAAATGTAATCTAGAAATAATTGTGTGATTCTAGTTGAAATTTGGTATAAAATGCGAGTACAATGATGAAAATGAGTATTAACGGGAAATTTACATTGAATTATGGTACAAAGTAGGCGTGGAATGGTGAAAACCAGTTTGGTGGGTGATTGTAACTGATATATTGTAAAAATGGACGTAGAATGGTAAAAACGAGTATAGATGGGTGGTTCTATTCGAAATATGGTGTAGCATTGGGGTAGATTGGTAAAATCGAGTGTAGATGCGTGATTCTAACCAAAACGTGGTTAAAAAGTGGCGTAGATTTGTGGAAACGAGTATAGAAATATAATTTCAAATCGAAGTAAGGTTTAAAGTTCTCGTAGAATGGTAAAAACGAGTATAAATGTGTGGTTCTTGTTGAAATATGGAACCGAACGAGCATACAAAGATGCAAACGAGTATTAGATGGGTAACTATAATTGAAATATGATATAAAATAGGCCTAGAATGGTGAAAACGAGTATTTGTGGGTGATTATAACCGAAATATGCTTTTGGTACGCTAAGAATGGTGAAAACGAGCACAGATAGGCGGTTCTAATCGAAATATGGTGTGAAGTAGGGATAGATTGGTGAAAAAAAGTGTAGATGCGTGATTATAACCGAAATGTGGCAAAAAATTGTGTTGATTTGTGAAAACGAGTATAGAAATATAATTTGTAAAGGTATCAAATTCTCGTAGAACGGTAAAAACGAGTATAGATGACTCATTCTAATTGAAATATGGTATAAAATGCGCGTACAGTGATGAAGAAGAGTGTGAGATGGGTGATTATAATTGAATTATGGTGCAGTGCGTGGAATGGTGAATACGAGTATTGATGGGTGATTCTAAGGAAAATATGATAAAAATGGATGTAGAATGGCAAAAACGAGTATAGAAGGGTGGTTCTAATCAAAATATGGTATAAATTAGGCATAGATTGGTGAAACCGAGTATACATACGTGATTCTAGCCGAAATATGGTATAAAAAAGTGGCATAGATTAGCGAAAACCAGTATAGAAATATAATTTGTAACCAAAATAAGGTATAAAATGCTCGTATTATGGTGAAAACGAGCATCAATAAGGGATTCTAACTTAAATATTGGATAACATGCGCGTAGAATGATAAAAATGTGTATTCGGTGGGTAATTATAATTAAATTATGGCATAAAATAGGCGTAGAATGGTGAAACAAGTTTTTGTGGGTGATTATAAATGACCTATTGTAAAAGTGGCCGTAGAATGGTGAAAACGAGTACATATAGGTTGCTCTATTCAAAATATGGTATAGAACGGGCGTAGACTAGTGAAACCGAGTGTCGATTCGTGATTCTAACCGAAATGTGGTAAAAAAAAGTGGCGTAGATTTGTTGAAACTATTATAGAAATGTAATATAGAAATAAATGTGTGATTCTAATTGAAATTTGGTATAAAATGCGAGTACAATGAGGATAATGAGTATTAACGGACAATTTGCATTGAATTATGGTACAAAGTAGGTGTGGAATGGTGAAAACGAGTTTGGTGGGTGATTGTAACTTATATATTGTAAAAATGGATGTGGAATGGTGAAAACGAGTATAGATGGGTGGTTCTATTCGAAATATGGTGTAAATTGGGGTAGATTGGTAAATCGAGTGTAGATGCGTGATTCTAACTGAAACGTAGTTAGAAAGTGGCGTAGATTTGTGGAAACGAGTATAGAAATGTAATTTCAAATCGAAGTAAGGTTTAAAATTCTCGTAGAATGGTAAAAACGAGTATAAATGTGTGGTTCTTGTTGAAATATGGAATCGAACGAGCATACAAAGATGCAAACGAGTATTAAATGAGTAACTATAACTGAAATATGTTATAAAATAACCCTAGAATGGTGAAAACGAGTATTTGTGGGTGATTATAACCAAAATATGCTTTTGGTACGCTAAGAATGGTGAAAACGAGCATAGATAGGCGGTTCTAATCGAAATATGGTGTGAAGCAGAGGAAGATTGGTGAAAAGAGTGTAGATGCGTGATTATAACCGAAATGTGATAAAAAATTGCGTAGATTTGTGAAAATGAGTATAGAAATATAATTTGTAAAGGTATCAAATTCTCGTAGAATGGTATAAACGAGTATAAATGAGTCATTCTAATTGAAATATGGTATAAAATACGCGTACAATGATGAAGAAGAGTATTAGATGGGTGATTATAATTGAACTATGGTATAATGCGTGGAATTGTGAATACGAGTATTGATGGGTGATTCTAAGGAAAATATGATAAAAATGGATGTACAATGGTGAAAACGAATATAGATAGGTGGTTCTAATCAAAATATGGTATAAATTAGGCGTAGATTGGTGAAACCGAGTGTACATGTGTGATTCTAACCGAAATAGGGTATAAAAAAGTGGTATAGATTAGCGAAAACGAGTATAGAAATATAATTTGTAACCAAAATAAGGTATAAAATGCTCGTATTATGGTGAAAACGAGCATCAATAAGGGATTCTAACTGAAATATTGGATAAAATGCGCATAGAATGATAAAAATGTGTATTCGGTGGGTAATTATAATTGAATTATGGCATAAAATAGGCGTGGAATGGTGAAACGAGTTTTTGTGGGTGATTATAAACGACCTATAGTGAAAATGGACGTAGAATGGTGAAAACGAGCATAGATAGGTTGCTCTATTCAAAATATGTTGTAGAACGGGCGTAGACTAGTGAAACCGAGTGTAGATGAGTGATTCTAACCGAAATGTGGTAAAAAGAAAGTGGCGTAGATTTGTGGAAACTAGTATAGAAATGTAATCTAGAAATAAATGTGTGATTCTAGTTGAAATTTGGTATAAAATGCGAGTACAATGAGGAAAATGAGTATTAACGGATAATTTGCATTGAATTATGGTACAAAGTAGGCGTAGAATGGTGAAAACGAGTTTGGTAGGTGATTGTAACTGATATATTGTAAAAATGGACGTAGAATGGTGAAAACGAGTATAGATGGGTGGTTCTATTCGAAATATGGTGTAAAATTGGGGTAGATTGGTAAAATCGAGTGTAGATGCGTGATTCTAACCGAAACATAGTTAGAAAGTAGCATAGATTTGTGAAAACGAGTATAAAAATGTAATTTCAAATCGAAGTAAGGTTTAAAATTCTCGTAGAATGGTAAAAACGAGTATAAATGTGTGGTTCTTGTAGAAATATGGTACCGAACGAGCATACAAAGCTGCAAACGAGTATTAGATGGGTAACTATAACTGAAATATGATATAAAATAGGCCTAGAATGGTGAAACGAGTATTTGTGGGTGATTATAACCGAAATATGCTTTTGGTACGCTAAGGATGGTGAAAACGAGAATAGATAGGCGGTTCTAATCGAAATATGGTATGAAGTAGGGGTAGATTGGTGAAAAAGAGTGTAGATGCGTGATTATAACCAAAATGTGGCAAAAAAAAATTGTGTAGATTTGTGAAAACGAGTATAGAAATATAATTTGTAAAGGTATCAAATTCTCGTAGAACGGTAAAAACGAGTATAAATGAGTCATTCTAATTGAAATATGGTATAAAATGCGCGTGCAATGATGAAGAAGAGTGTGAGATGGGTGATTATAATTGAATTATGGTGCAGTGCGTGGAATGGTGAATACGAGTATTGGTGGGTGATTCTAAGGAAAATATGGTAAAAATGGATGTAGAATGGCAAAAACGAGTATAAATGGGTGGTTCTAATCAAAATATGGTGTAAATTAGGCGTAGATTGGTGAAATCGAGTATACATGCGTGATTCTAACCGAAATATGGTATAAAAAAGTTGCATAGATTAGCGAAAACTAGTATAGAAATATAATTTGTAACGAAAATAAGGTATAAAATGCTCGTATTATGGTGAAAACGAGCATCAATAAGGGATTCTAACTGAAATATTGGATAACATGCGCGTAGAATGATAAAAATGAGTATTCGATGGGTAACTATAATTAAATTATGGCATAAAATAGGCGTGGAATGGTGAAACAAGTTTTTGTGGGTGATTATAAACGACCTATTGTGAAAATGGACGTAGAATGGTAAAAACGAGTATAGATAGGTTGCTCTATTCAAAATATGGTGTAGAACGGGCGTATACTAGTGAAACCGAGTGTAGATGCGTGATTCTAACTGAAATGTGGTAAAAAAAAGTGGCGTAGATTTGTGGAAACTAGTATAGAAATGTAATCTAGAAATAAATGTGTGATTCTAGTTGAAATTTGGTATAAAATACAAGTACAATGAGGAAAATGAGTATTAACGGACAATTTGCATTGAATTATGGTACAAAGTAGGCGTAGAATGGTGAAAACGAGTTTGGTAGGTGATTGTAACTGATATATTGAAAAAATGGACATAGAATGGTGAAAACGAGTATAGATGGGTGGTTCTATTCGAAATATGGTGTAAAATTCGGGTAGATTGGTAAAATCGAGTGTAGATGCGTGATTCTAACCGAAACATAGTTAGAAAG
Organism: Iris pallida; assembly: GCA_029216955.1. Lineage (NCBI taxonomy): Eukaryota > Viridiplantae > Streptophyta > Magnoliopsida > Asparagales > Iridaceae > Iris > Iris pallida. The sequence goes on from JANAVB010034420.1 coordinate 11,777,566, forward strand.
TAGCATAGATTTGTGAAAACGAGTATAGAAATATAATTTCAAAGCGAAGTAAGGTTTAAAATTCTCGTAGAATGGTAAAAAATGAGTATAAATATGTGGTTCTTGTAGAAATATGGTACCGAACGAGCATACAAAGCTGCAAACGAGTATTAGATGGGTAACTATAACTGAAATATGATATAAAATAGGCCTAGAATGGTGAAAACGAGTATTTGTGGGTGATTATAACCGAAATATGTTTTTGGTAGGCTAAGAATGGTGAAAACGAGTATAGATAGGTGGTTCTAATCGAAATATGGTGTGAAGTGGAGGTAGATTGGTGAAAAAGAGTGTAGATCCGTGATTATAACCGAAATATGGTTAAAAAATTGCGTAGATTTATGGAAATGAGTATAGAAATATAATTTGTAAAGGTATCAAATTCTCGTAGAACGGTAAAAAGGAGGATAAATGAGTCGTTCTAATTAAAATATGGTATAAAATGTGTGTACAATGATGAAAAAGAGTATTAGATGGGTGATAATAATTGAATTATGGTGCATTATATGGAATGGTGAATATGAGTGGGTGATTCCAAGGAAAATATGGTGAAAATGGATGTAGAATGGTAAAAACGAGTATAGATGGGTCGCTCTAATCAAAATATGGTATAAATTAGGCGTAGATTGGTGAAACCGAGTGTACATGCGTGATTCTAACCGAAATATGGTATAAAAAAGTGGCATAGATTATGAAAACGAGTATAGAAATATAATTTGTAACCAAAATAAGTATAAAATGTTCGTATTATGGTGAAAACGAGCATCAATAAGGGATTCTAACTGAAATATTGGATAAAATGTTCATAGAATGATAAAAATGTGTATTCGGTGGGTAATTATAATTGAATTATGGCATAAAATAGACGTGGAATGGTAAAACGAGTTTTTGTGGGTGATTATTATGGCCTATAGTGAAAATGGACATAGAATGGTGAAAACGAGTATAGATAGGTTGCTATATTCAAAATATGGTGTAGAACGGGCATAGACTAGTGAAACCGAGTGTAGATGTGTGATTCTAACCGAAATGTGGTAATAAAAAAGTGGCGTAGATTTGTGGATGTAGGACCGTTGAGCACCTCTAGAGGGGGGTGAATAGAGTGAGTGCGAGTGCAGCAGAAATAATCACCAATTAAAAATTATAAACAGATAACTATGGCAGTAAATAAGAGACAGTAAATAAATAAAGTAAGAGATAGAGAGATCAAACTCAGTGACACAGCGATGTATACTGGTATCCCTCTTAGAGGACTAATCCAGTATCGAGTACTCTTCCTCGATGTTAATCCACTAAGGCACAAGCTAATTGAGAGTTTGCAGTCTCTTACAATACCGTACTTGGTGACAAGTGCACGACCAACTTCACAACACTGTGCTTGGTGACGAGCGCACGACCGGCTCCACAACAGAGATAATTTTTGTACTTTGAACAACCTCTTTACAACTCTTAAGAACCAAAAGACTCTAGATCGAAATAGATATTACTGGCTTTAGGCTAAGAGGAGTGTAGGTGTGATATGAAAATTTTTGATCGGATGAAAACACTTAATGAATAGAGAAGAGAAGAAAGAATGATTGAGTGATTTGAAATAAGAAATTCTCTTCTATTTATAGGTGTTTTCTGGGACCGAACTCGGGCAGAGTTCTGGTAGAGTTCTGATGTAAAGATTTCGCATATGAACGTTGCATACAGATTTGGAGGCAACAAATATTTAAATTTAAACTTACCGAACTCGGGCAGAGTTCGGACCGAACTCGGTTTGAGTTCTGTCTAGGAAAAATGTTAAACATTTGTAAAATATTGTTGCAGAATGGAATAGAACTCTTTGGTAGATGGAATAAGGATAGGTAGGCTGTATAGAAAAGCGGACTAAGATTAACCTAAGCCAGTATTACCCAGTCGATCTTACAATTTATATCCTAGACTCAATAAAGATAAAATACATAATAAATTATAAAATGGCTCAGACTAGATTCCAATGAAGGTAAGCTTCTGACTGATGATTTACGTGCTTGATGATGCAGTATATGCTTGTTGATATTTATTTCACAAGACCTGAAATGATTAGCAGCAGTTTGTATATTTTGTGTATTGACTTAAGTTCATGTCGATTATTAAAATCGGGTGTGACCATGGAATGGGCCAACAATCTCCTCCATTTTGATAATTGACAAACTTGAGTCTATACCAAAATATATCTAAATAGAACAAACAAAATTACCTGAAAAAATAGTTTTGGTAGTCTTTCTTTTGAATGTTGATTTTGGTATTGTGCTCTTTTTCCCCCTTTGTCAATAAAAAACTGGTTTTGGCTCCCCCGTAATGTGTGAAGCCAACAATGTTCATGAAACAGACAAAGTAATACTAGAGAGATAACAACAATTCCACAAATAACAAGTGCATAAAAAGAAATAACTAGTAGTAAAATACTGAAAATGTCATGCATATAGAAAGATACAACCAAAATGTCTAACTGAAAAGATACAACCACAAAGTGCTAATAAATGTCTAGCTGAAAAGTTTAGACATAAAAAAACTACATCATAGATCATCATCTATCAGCCCTATCCAAAATCCACTAGCTCAAGTCCTCATCACATCGGAGTATCGTCACCTCCAGGAGCATTCGGTAGAAAATATGCAGCAGTAGGATCGAAGTGAGGAAATGTCGCCTCATCGTCGAACCTGGGTCCAGGGAAGCTGGGGTGAGGGAGTATGGTAACTGGATGTGATGGGTCATGGGAGAGACTCCAGTGAAGATCAGCAATGCTGTTCTGCAACACCTGAGCCAGGGTGATATGGCGAAACTCTGAGTCAAGATAGCCCTGATGACGTTGCGCAGAGAGGGCAACGAAATTATCAAAACGCTGATAGAAGCCAAGGTCAAAACCTGGAGCAGGGGCTGGAGCAGCAGTAGGAGGAGGAGCCTCGGGGTCAGCATCTGGAACAGGCTCAGCACTAGGAGGCAAAGGAGGAGTAGGGTATAACCTAGACCTACTAAGCTCTATGGCAGTGGAGGAATAAGAACAGGTTTGAAGATCGATTTCAAACCTTCTAAAGATATAGGCCAAATGCATAGGATAGACGAGGTTGCGTCCTGTATTTCTGCAGTTGAGCATCCAAGCCATCATAGTCTTGGGAACAGAAAATGGAATACCAAAGTGAATGTGGTACATGGCTGACAACTCCAGGAAGGTAATCTCATCAGAGGATCCCTTCTTCGGAAGAAGAATAGAGAATACAAACCTGTGGAGTTCATAGAAGTTTTGGTTGAGATATTTGGAGTTGACTCTTCTAGGAACAGGTTTGGGATGGCACAAAAGTTCTTTGAAGGAGTTAAGAGTGACACCTTTAGGGAATTGGATGTGATGGATATCCACTAAAGCTTCACCTACATCAGGAACATAGAAGTAGTCACTGATGTCGGTGTCGCTGAATTCTAGTTCTTGCCCAGCAACGCAAGAATAGAAATTTCCGTTAGCTTTTACTTGCAGGTTACAGTAAAATATACGGACAGCGTTATCATAAATATTCTCAGCTACTTCAAAAAAGTCACGAAAGCCAAGACGGTCGAACGTGGGAGCATATTCAGAAAAGATATACACGTGCTCCAAAACAAATTCTACGACCTAAAAAAGAGTCAAACCAAAGGTCCAAAAATTCTTTTTCGGGAAATAGATCGGAATCAAAATCATCGGATCATATAGGTCTAGCTGGACTAAAGACATTAGTGGGAACATAGTCAGAAGAGGAAGATCCTGCATGTGAGGAATCAACCTTTCTCTTTTGGTTCTTGGGTGCCATAGATGAAAAGAATGAGATATTGGAATATCTTAGAAAGAAGGAAGAAGATGGAGATGAACAGCCCACTAGACTCCTGAGAAGCTTGAAAGGAAGGAGGAGGAAGAGCTCTTGGGAATAATAGAGGGTTTTTCTCGTTGGGTGATGAGAAAAAGTGGAAGGAAGAGGGAGTTTAAATAGAGCTAGGGCCGGCTGTTCAGTTCTAGAATCTAAAAAGTGCCGACCGAACTCGATCCGAACTCGGTCAGAGTTTGGTCCGAGTTCGGCTGCTTGTATTTCCAATGCCATAAATGCAGTATTGATTAAAATTTTGAATTTATAGCTGTCGACTTCTTCATTTAATAACTTATTTTACTTTGGGTTAGCTGTAGGGGCCGGATCCCAGCTAGCGGTAGTCCGAAGACTAGTGCACCGTGTCACTTTAGGCTATTTACACCTGTATGATAGAAGGACCCTTTCGGTTTGTACCCAAAATAATTTTCGTTAAATAAATTACGAAGTTTCGAGCTATAAAAATAAATTTAGTAAACATACTACATTATGAATTAGAAAATTCAAGTATGCCGAGCTCTCGCCTCATAATGTTAAATCGGTCTTCAGCCAGTAGTTTTATGAAGATGTCTGCTAGTTGATGATCTGTGTCAATAAACTCTAGGCAGATGTCTCCGTGTTGTTGGTGATCACGTAAAAAGTGATGACAAATCTCAATGTATTTTGTGCGTGAGTGACATACAAGGTTCTTAGTCAGGTTAATAGTGCTAGTGTTATCACAATAAATGAGAATCTTAGTGTAGTGCAGATTGTAGTCTTCTAGGGTTTGCTTCATCCATAAAATTTGAGCACAGCAATGTCCTGCGGCGATATACTCAGCCTCAGTAGTTGATAATGCTACAAATTTTGTTTCTTGCTGAACCATGAGACTAAGGCCTTTCCTAGGAAATGACACATACCGCTGGTACTTTTACGGTCTACTTGCATCCTGTAAAATCTGCATCCGAGTAACCGATCAGGTCAAAGGATTTGGTTTTAGGATACCACAAGCCGACTGTAGAAGTTCCCTTAAGGTATCGGAAGATACGCTTAATGGCACTTGGTGTGATTCCTTAGGATTTGTCTGGTATCGTGCACAGATGCAAACACTGAACATAATATCAGGACGACTAGCAGTTAAATATAATAAGCTACCAATCATACCTCGATACTTACGCTGGTCGACAGGTTTGCCACTTTCATCACTGTCAAGCTTTATAGATGTAGCCATTGGAGTTCCGATAGGTTTTATATTATCGAACTCGTACTTTTCAGTATGTCCTTCGTATATTTGGCTTGATTGATGAATGTTCCCTTTGAGTGTTGTTTGATCTGGAGTCCTAGGAAGAAGTTCAGCTCTCCCATCATACTCATCTCAAATTCACTCTGCATACACTTAGCAAACTCTTGACACAGTTTTTCATTAGTAGAATCGAATATAATGTCATCAACATATATTTACACAAGAAGAATGTCATCATCTAAGGATTTGATAAACAAAGTTGTATCAACTCTTCCTTTTGAAAAACCATTATCAAGTAAGAAGGCACTTAGGCATTCATACCAAGCACGAGGTGCATGTTTGAGTCCATAGAGTGCTTTCTTAAGCTTGAAGACGTGATCAGGTTTTTGAAAATCTTCAAAGCCAGGGGGTTATTTCAAAAAAACTTCTTCTTTTAGAAATATGTTCAAAAATGCACTTTTTACGTCCATTTGAAATAATTTAAAATCATTAAAACATGCAAATGCATAAAATATGCGAATAGCTTCTAATCTAGCAACAGTAGCATATGTCTCATCATAATCAATACCTTCTTCTTGATTATAATCTTGTGCTACTAGACGTGCTTTGTTGCGTAGAACTTATCCATCTTCACTAAGTTTATTTCGGAACACCCATTTGGTACCAATTATCGATTGACCAATAAGTTTAGGAACGAGTTCCCAAACTTGGTTTCTCTCAAATTGATTAAGTTCCTCTTGCATGGCATTAATCCAAAACTCATCAGTAAAGGCGTCTTCTATATTCTTAGGTTCTATTTGAAAAATAAAAGCTACATTTGCTGCTATTTTAGAATCTCTAAAAGAGGAGCATGTACTTACACCTTTTGATACATCACCTATAATGAGTGTCTCTGGATGATCTGGTAAAAACTTCAATGATTCAAATTTATGAGTCAGATCTTCCACAGTACTCTTATCAGTTTTTGTTTGTACACCTTCATTATCACTGTCGCTAGATCTGTGACTATTGTGCTCATCAAAAGTAACGTTAATAGATTCTTCAACAATTATATACCTTTTATTGAAAATTCTATATCCCTTACTCTTAGCAGCATATCCGAGAAATATCCCTTCATCTGCTTTAGAGTTGAACTTACCCAAGTTGTCCTTGGTGTTCAGGATAAAACAGCGACATCCAAAAACTTTGAAATAAGAAATGTTTGGAATCTTTCCAAACCAAAGTTCATAAGGTGTTTTCTTCGAGATGGGTCGAATTAACACCCTATTTCAAAAATGACAGGCTGTACTAATAGCTTCTGCCCAAAAATATTTAGGAAGATTATGCTGATTCAGCATGATTCTAGCCATCTCGCTTAGAGTACGGTTCTTCCGCTCCACAACACCAGTCCGTTGAGGAGTTCTAGGACAAGAAAATTCGTAGTAGTACCCACTATCATCACAAAACTTTTTGAAATCAGTATTTACGAATTTGCCACCATGATCACTTCGGATACGAGTAATCATGAAGCCTTTTTTGTTTTGTACCTTTTTGCAAAATAACTGAAATTCAAAAATAGCATCACTTTTGTTTGATAAAAAGTAAACCCAAGTAAAATGAGAGAAATCATCAACAATGACAAAAGCGTAGAGCTTACCGCCAAGAGTAACGTATCATATATGGTACATTTATTAGTACCATATTTGCATGTCCTAGTCTCATATGCCATAGCCAGCTTTCATCTAGATTAGCTACTAGGCATCTTCCTGCATTATTAGTACTCTCCAAAAAGAAAACATAAATATTATCTTCTTTAATCCCTTCATATATGGGATTACCAGATAACATATCATATATGGTACATTTATCTTTTACAAAGTTGATACCATAACCATTATCAGCCAAATAACTTATGCTTAGTAGGTTATGTTTCAATTCTATAACTAGACAAACATCTTTTATTACAGGATAAGGAGATATACCAACAGTGCCATTGCCAATGATTTCAGCTCTCAGATTATTTTCGAAGGAGACGTATCCTTCTTTCTTCATCGATAGCGTGGCGAACAAAGATGCATCACCAGTCATGTGCCGCGAACATCCGCTATCAAGGATCCACTTGCTTTTAGCATGAGAGGATTGAGGGTCCACCTACAAAACAAGTAGATGAATCCTTTGGTACCCATTTACTGAAGCATCCATATTGATTAGTCTTAGGTCTCTAAAATAAAGTGTGATTGTCAACAAGTTTCCTTGCTAAACAATACTGTGATATGTGTCCATGAGTACCACAATATGTGCAAGTGAGTTTAGAAACAGTGGTAGTTGAAACTGTGTTGACATGCCTATTTGGTTTCTTTGAAAACCTATAAGTGAAAGCATGGTGATAATCGTGTTTCTTTCGTGCTTTCTGAGTTTTAGTCCTATTGGGTGTATGCTTAGCATTAGGACTAAACTTAGGCTGTGCCACATGTATTGCCTATTTGCCGAACTTGATTTCTAACTTTTTAGAAACCGCAAAAGATACTTCATATTTAGCAGTCATGTCTGAGAGTCTTTGTTCTGTGACAAAGTGCTTCTTCTTCTCTATGTCATATAACTCTTATATTTTGACATAGTCTCTTTCTTTCTTATCAACTTTAAGGATAGTCTCATGATAGTCTACTTTGAGTTTGGCTATCTCTTCCGTGTTACCGGTAGTAGACGTCTCTTTAATGTCTTCAATAAGACTGGACAGTCTAGCTATCTCGGTTGTGTATGCCTTAATCTCTTTTCGAGATTGCTTATACTTGTCAAGCACATTTATGTGTTCTTCAAGTAGTTCACTAAAGGCAGTTTCTAATTCATCGAAAGTAAAATCGTCATACAAAGGGTTTGATGATACCTTATCAAAAGCCATAAGACAGACATTGGCATTTCTGCAGGGTCTGTCTTCTTCCTCTGTATTACTGGCATCACTTTTATGCCAGATACTTGTGTTAGCATACTTTCGGCTGGTTGTTACTTTTTTGCTTGATCTTGATCTATCGTATGGACAGCTTTTCTTCAAAGTTGGACAGTCCTTCTTCATGTGCCCTGATTTCTTGCATCCAAAGCATATTGTTTCATCTTCATTGCTTTCTTGGATATCTCTCTTCCTTCTGTTTGATTTGTCAAACTTTAGGAATTTTTTGAAGTTTTTCACTAGTAGGGCTTGTTCGTCACCACTTGATGATTCTTTCTCAGAATCATTGCATGTAGATTTTCTGGCTTGAGCTTTAAAGGCGATAGACTTTTCTTTTGGGGTTGCTTCTTCAAACTCTTGCAGATCAAGCTCATGGGTCATAAGCTTGCCCATCAGTGTTTTCAGAGACATGATGGTGAGATCGTTTCCTTCAATAATTGTTGTTGCCGTTGGGTTCCAGTTCTTGGTTAGAGCCCATAGCACTTTTCTAATTTTTTAATGATTACTGTAATCCTTACCAAGAGATTGCAAAGGATTAATAATATCAACGAAACATGTGAACATCTGTGTAATTGACTCACCGGATTTTATTTTAAAAGATTCATACTCCTGTGTTAGTCTACTGATTTTGGATTCCTTCACTTGGGAAGTACCTTCATGAGTTACCTCAAGAAGTTTCCAAATCACGTGAGAAGTTTTACAGGTTGAAACTCTGTTGAATTCCGTTTTGTCAATTGCACAGAACAGTGCGTTGATGGCACGAGCATCTAGACTAGCCTTTGCTATTTTAGCCTCTATATATTTGTCATGAGGCTTGTCTACAAGCAGGCCATCAACTACTGTAGGTGCCGGTTTCTTATAACCGTCAACAACTATAGACCAAAGATCAAAGTTAAGAGACTTTAAGAAGAAAGTCATCCGTGTTTTCCAGTAGGTATAATTTGTACCATCAAATAGTGGGGGTCTATTTGTGGATTGCCCTTCACCGTTGAATATTGATTTCACGGCTGCCATATATACTCTCTGAGGTTTGTTATATTTGAATATAACCTGCTCTGATACCAATTGTAGGACCGTTGAGCACCTCTAGAGGGGGGGTGAATAGAGTGAGTACAAGTGCAGCGAAAAATAATCACCAATTAAAAATTATAAACAGATAACTATGGCAGTAAATAAGAGACAGTAAATAAATAAAACAAGAGATAGAGAGATCAAACTCAGTGACACAGCGATGTATACTGGTATTCCTCTGAGAGGACTAAACCAGTCTCGAGTACTCTTGCTCAATGTTAATCCACTAAGGCACAAGCTAATTGAGAGCTTGCAGTCTCTTACAATATCGTGCTTGGAGACAAGTGCACGATCAGCTTCACAACACCATGCTTGGTGACGAGCGTACGACCGACTCCACAACAGAGATAATTTCTGTACTTTGAACAACCTCTTTACAACTCTTGAGAACCAAAAGACTCTAGATCAAAATAGATATTACTGGCTTTTGGCTAAGAGGAGTGTAGGTATAATATGAAAACTTTTGATCGGATGAAAACACTTAATGAATAGAGAAGAGAAGAAAGAATGATTGAGTGATTTAAAATGAGAAATTCTCTTCTATTTATAGGTGTTTTCTGGGACCAAACTCGGGCAGAGTTCTGATGCAAAGATTTTGCATATGAACGTTGCATGCAGATTTGGAGGCAACAAATATTTAAATTTAAACTGACCGAACTCGGGCAGAGTTCGGACCGAACTCGGGTCGAACTCGGTTTGAGTTCTGTCTAGGAAAAATTGTAACACCCAGTTTTCTAAATGAGGGTAATTTTAAAATTTTGTGATTTTAATTATTTATTTATGATATTTAAATCGTAATTTTTGGTGATTTTTAATCATTTTAAAACTATTTAAAAATCATGACTTGTGATTTTAATGTGCAGCTAGTGAAACCCTAGAGACTGTCTGACCTAGAACCTAACCATGTGATTGGGATATTTATTTATCATTGTTAGCCTAGGGGTAATTTAGTCATTTTGACTTATTGGAATTATTTGATTAATTATTGGAATGATGATTGTTAATTTTGACTTTTACTAGTTGCGACTTAAGAGACCAACCTAGATGTTGACTCTAGCTATGGTGACTTGAATAGCATGGTGGGACCCTAATCTAACTTAAGTCAACCCAAGTTAAGTCATTTAGAATCAAGTTTCATATAAGAGAATAAATGATTATGTTCATAGACTTTTGACTTAAGGAGTTATTCATTTACCATTGAAACTTGGCCCAAGCCCATTAGTTTTAACCCTAACCCTAATTTCTCCTTTTATGACCAGCCACATAGGGATCCCCACCCTATATAATCTCTTTTCCTATTGTTCTTGCCTCTTTTGTATCAAATCAACTTTTGGAAAAGGAAAGGTATTGTCATTCTTTCCCAATCGCTAACTATTCCATTTTAATTCCTTTTTGACTCTAGTTTCTTGCATTAGAGTCTAATCCTACTCTATTTTCTGATTATGGAGAGAAATCTCAGCTTTTGAACAATTTGGAGATTTGGGCTAGCAAGGAGAATCACTCTATTTTGGGGCTTTTCTTGCCATTTGACACACTATAGGTAAACCCTCTAAGTTATGTTTTAATTCTGATTTATTTGCATGGGTGTGTAGATCTAGGTGTCCCCTAGCTGTCCCTCAAGTTTGGTAGGAAACCGTGTCCATTTGGTGTCCGTATCGGATACGTGTCAATGTGTATGTGTAAGTGTTTGTGGAAATGCCACATAGGAAATTATTTTAGTAAATTACAAAACTAAATACATGGTTGTGTAGCCTAACATGTGTATAACCTAACCCTAATCGACTGAGTCAAATTCTGGGAGTTTTTCGTGTCCAAAATGGACATGCACACACGCGTACAGACCCTCGTGCACTGTCCTGCTACCCGTGTCCTGTTTCTCTGTGGACACGCCACGTAGATACTTTATTTTTGACACAGAGGTGGGGGCCATCACTGACAGACCCCCCTTGAGTCTCATAGACTCTCGTGTCATGTCGGACACAGAATCCATCGTGCACTGGGTTTGAACTACATGTGCACAGTCGGATTTTAGGTTCTGATACTCACTTCGTGTCCTGTTCTGACACGACTTGGACACGAATCAGGCCCCTAGACACGAAGCCCTAGACCCCCTCTAACTCTAGACACGTGCACGAGATACACGATTGAGTGTGTCGTGTCCTTTTGCACTCGACATGTGTGCACGAGCCTGTGTGCGCACAGTTCTGAAACTGTGCTGTCTTTGTAGTTTTGGACACCTTCATGTCCATTGTTTGGACACGTGGACACCTCTAACACGTGCACACATGGTTGACACATACCTGACACCACTGTACACGAATGTAGTTGGTTTTCGAATTGTTTTGATAATTGAATTTGGGTTGGGATGAGTTGTCAATTTCTGATACATATGAACTGAGATACTGTGTTCGAATGTGGATTGATATGTTTTAACTGAATTTAAATTGTTTAAATACATATTGTACATGTTATAAATACATTGATAGATGTGTAGATAACTGGGAATTTGAATGGAATGTGTTGTATACGAATTTCACAAGTTGCATGACTGAAACAGTAGAAAACCTGAGAATGGGTTTAGAGCATTTTAACCTGAGAATTATTCCTACATGTAAACTAAAATTAATGATTTTAAACTTGTGTATTGATTGGTTTGAAGAATAGGTAGGCGACTCTAGAGGGGGGTGAATAGAGTTTATGACAATAATAGCCAAATAAAAAATTAAACTCTTTTCACCAACAGTAAATAATCAGAGTAAATGCGGAAATGTAAAGATCAAGAGAGCATACGCAAACACAGCCGATTTTAACCTGGTTTCCCTCGTGGAGGACTAGTCCAGGCCTGAGAACTCTAGCTCAGGATTAAATCCACTATTTGTGAAATAGTATTTACACCCCGTGCCTTTTCTTCAGAAGAGCACGTCAACTTCTTACAATGATCGCTGTGGCGATGCTTGAAATTTTCCAAGCGACTTTCTTAACTCTTGCACAAACTCCTAACTGAATAGCACTGAACACTTTGAGGCTTAGGAAGCTTGTGGCTAGTAGATGAGAAGGTTAAGGCTTGTATGAGGCTTTGTAGAGAAGAGAAGAGAAGATTGGATGATTTGAAATGAGAAAATTCAAGGCCTATTTATAGGGTTCTGGGTAGGCAAAATTCTGTGTCAAGAATTCAAATTTTTGGCCGTTGGACAACTAGCATACAGCAAACCCTAAAAATTAGGGTCCTATAATTTAGGGACAGAGTTCGGCCCGAACTCTGTGTGGAGGCAGAGTTCGGCCCGAACTCTATCTCCAGAGGACAGAATTGCTCAAATGGGCTTTGTAGGCTAGTTTGGTTTGGTGGAGCTTTTGGTTTGTGGTTTGGAGATAGGTATAGGCCCAAACTACTCAGTGCGACTAAGTTCACATTTATCTAGACCTCAATAAATATAAAAATACAGACTCAAAAACTGAGTACGCTGCAGGAGAAAACCGACGTCCGTCTTGCACTGAGTTCTTGTCTTGATGTGTCATATTGAATTATGACAAGTATCATATTGTCAATTTGATCAATATTTGGTTGACTGTGATTTTGTGTCAACAATCTCCCCCATATTGATAATTGATAAAATAATATTTGTATATTCAATGTTCATACCTGGACACATGTATAGAAGCAATAGCTCCTCCGTAATTAGTGTATAGAAACAATAGCTCCCCCGTAAACATTGCTTCACTGTAAGCCAATGTTCCTGTTTCCTGATAAACACAATCTCTACCAAAGCATAGATAACATAGATAGTAATATGATATGAATATCAAATAATTCTCCCCCTTTTGTCATTTAGCAAACTCAAACAAACAGAATATTGTAAATGAAAGGACATGGCAAGCACACCAAAGTAATAATAAACTGCATAAAGAGTCTGAAGAGTCAAATAACATAGAGTGAACTAATACAATAAAAGCAACTAATAAAATAGAAGTCCATAGTGCATAAAAACTAAACATAAGATCCTCAGCAGCAGCAGCAGGTAGTAGACCACATCCATCATGGAGCTCGAGATGGTCCAACGCTGTCAGATGGATCAGTAGCTGAACGTCGAGGATCTACGAAAGCCGCATCCGGATCCAGATAGCGCATGACCCAAGGGTCGTCTATACGGTACCCGTCGCGAGCAGGATCCCGCTCCATAGGAAGTGGCATAGAAGGATGCCGAGACATAGTGTACCGAATGTCATACAGTGAGTTGCTGATGGCACTCATCTGCAAGGTGGTACGATAGTCGAGCTGGGTCCAGTGATCGTCCTCCAACATGAAACGATCACGAAGCATCGTCTGAATAGACTCAAGAGTAGCAGGAGGAGCGGGTGCAGGCTGCCCAAGAGCAGGTGCATCAGCCTGAGCATCAAGGGGCTCGGACTCAGCAGGAGATTCGACAGCTGCCTGAAGCCGCCTTGCCTTACATAGGAAGACAGGGGCTGGAAGGAATTGGCACTCATCAAGAGGGACATGAAAAGCATGAAAAACCATAGGAAGATAGAGAGCATAGACCAAAGATCGTGGCCTCTTCCTAGCATTGATCATCCAGTCCATCATGGTACGTAGAAGATTGAACGGGACATGAAAGTGAAGGTGATACATAGCAGAAATCTTAAAATATGAAACTTCATCAGTCGATCCCGCTTTGGACAGGATCGTTGAAAAGACAATACGATGAAGCTCATAAAAATAGGGGTTAAGAAATTTTGCAAGAAGCTTGCGTGGACGTGTGTTTGGGGTACACAAATCGTCCTTGAAGCTTTCAAGGGAGGACCCATCGGGGAATTGAAACTTGCGTGCATCGAAAAGTTTCTCCCATGAGTTGGGCTCCAGAATTTCAAGATATTTCGCAAGTTCAAAGTCATCGAATGATATGTCAATTCCAGCAACACGAGAATATAAACGTGTATCATCAAAAGTGAGATTGCAATAAAACATTTGAATTGCATTCAAATAGATAAGTGAAGTAGTAAAAACTAGTTCATCAAGACACAAATCATGAAATAAGGAGTCATAAGTAGAAAAGATGGTAAAGTTGATAGGATGGCCCGCACACACGGGATGTGATCGAAAATCATTGAACCATTCGTTTGAGGCTTCTAATGACACAAATATTCGATCATCGAACGTGTCGGGGTCAATAGGACGTGGTAGATTGAAAAGAGGGTGAATAGATTGGTGAATAGGTTGATCATCACGAGGAGAAGGATTCGATGAGGACGCACCCTCAATTCGAGCCGACTTTCCTCGATTAAACAACCTAGGTGCCATGAACAATGAAGAGAAAAATATGAAATTGAGATGGAAAGAAAGAAAAAATTATACCTCAATAAAATAGTAGAGGATGAAAGAGAATGATACAATAAGTCTTCTCTTTGAATTTGGAGAAGAAATCCTCACAAGAAAGAAAAACTAGGGTTAGGGTTTGAAGAGGAAGGGTTTGGAGAAGTTTTGGAGGAGGCAATGGAGGAGAGAGAGAGAGGGATAACCCGTTTTTAAGAAGGGGGTTCAAATGGTCGGGTAAAATCTGGACCCTTGGATGAAACATAGATCTGCGGCTGAGCCCGACTGAAGTTCTGAAATGAACAGACCGAATTCGGCCCGAACTCTGTGTTAGACAGAGTTCGGCCCGAGTTCTGTATTCTGGGACCAGAACTGAAGCCAGGCTGAAATAGGGTTGAAAACAATGCTTTAAAAAATAAATAAAATAGTAGAATTTTCAAAGTTGAAATCAAGTAGAAATTTTCAAAATGAAAGCTGAATCAAATGAACAAAAATGAAGTTCAAAAATTTTGAATTTAGCAAGCTATAAATAAACGTAAACCATGTAATAAACAAGGAGTTATGACACAATTCAGTATGATGAAACTGCCATGGGGTAGCTGCAGGGGCCGGATCCCAGCTAGCGGTAGTCCGAAGACTAGTGCACCGTGTCGCTTAGGCTTTTACGCCTTGTTGTCAGAAGGACCCTTTCGGCTTGTACCCATAGCAAAGTCATCATAAGGAACCATGACATAATCGATATCTATGCAGGTCACTTTAATGAATAACCGCTTCATCCAAAATTCCTAGTTCACGACAAAGAAAGTTGAAACGCTCTTCGGATACTGGTTTAGTAAAGAAATATGCTAGCTGATGATCAGTGTCAATAAATTCTAAGTTTATAGTGCCTTATCATGAGATTCCTGCTTATTGATTCAGTTTAGAGACTCTTGTTATATTCTTTGGAGTCTTATCGGACATATATGCTAGTGGGCTGCAGACCACGACCCATAGTGTTCATTCATGTTTCGTACACTTATTGTGCATTTGAGATATAGATTTGTTTTGCCATGATTTGGCAGTTCACCATGCTCTTGACAGTGTTTACGAATTCGAGTCGGACTGGAGGCCGCTTGGTGCGTAGCTGGCTTGCGCACGTACTTGCATCCAAAAAGCGGGTGCGGGTCGTGACAGATTGCTTAACTCACACATCGTGCTCGTGTGAGTTTTGCCGGACCGGCTTATGCCATATCAGTTGCATTTATTTTACGGTCATATTTTAGTCGATCATGTGTCTACTAGCTTTTCAAAGCTGTACTTTACCTATCTAGCCTGAATATGTTTTACAAGTATCTCCTAAACATGTTATCTTTGTTTTACAAGTATCTCTTGAACATATTGTCTTTACTTTATAGAACCTCATGAGTATGTTATTTTTATTTTTCAACCAAGCATGTTGCCTTTTCTTTCAAAC
Source organism: Iris pallida (assembly GCA_029216955.1). Taxonomy (NCBI): domain Eukaryota; kingdom Viridiplantae; phylum Streptophyta; class Magnoliopsida; order Asparagales; family Iridaceae; genus Iris; species Iris pallida. Next base: position 11,793,437 of record JANAVB010034420.1, read on the forward strand.
CAATCTTGTCTTCTTTATCAGTTCATTCTTATCATGCCATGTATCAGTAGCATAAATTATAGGGTTGTACTTTGCTCCATTCCTGATTGGATCGTTGCAGGTGAATTGATAGAGGAGGAGTTGCTTTGCAATTCATACTATGGATCTGCCATTTATACGCTAGCCCACATCCCAAAGGATGACCCTGCTGGAAAATACCCAATAGCTTACCTTACATTTTGTTTTTGAATTTGGTTTGTAATAATTAGTTAACATTCATTTGGTTGGATTTGTCTCCAGTTACTTTTGCTTTGGAAATGTAACTAAGTGACATTTTGGACCTATTCTAGTTTTTCTCGATATAGATGATGTGATTAATTTGATTCAATATAATATAATTTTAGAAGATGATTGAAGGTTTAGAACAGCTTACTACGCGATGTCTCATAGCGTAGGCTGGATGTGTCCGAATCGTATCCGAATATTCGGGAGCGGGTCGTGACATGTTTTTAGTGGTGGCCCGTGCAAGTCTGTTTTTACAAAATTGTGCGAACTCATGATAGTACTTAAGTTAGTCGTACTATTGCAAGCCTGAGATTAGGAAAGTGCTCATTCACAATTAGGATTGATTTGATTTTAGGAGAACGACTAGGACTAGGAGACCCTTATTCAATTTGTATATTGGGTAGTTAAGGTTGCTACATAGGCCATGTGATTTAGCCGAGGATTTTTGAATTCTAGACCCTATTAGATATTTAAGGAATTAATTTTCATAGAATGATATACTATTGTATTTTAATACGATGATATGATTAAAGGTGGGTAGACTATTTCTTTGGTAAAGTAGGACTTCCTATTATTCAATTCCTAATCTTGATCATCTTTGCCCTCTCTAACTATCATCATATCGTAAGCCCGAATTGCTTATTTATTTCCCATTTTTTCATAAGGAATTATTTTTATAATTTTTGATTCTATTATCCATATATGAATCTCGAGTTAGTATTTGATTCAAAGTTTTTCCCTCAATCATTTGAATATCCATGAAATATAGATTAGAATGTTTATACTTCTCTTGTCTTCAGTTATTTCCTCCCTAATCGATCATTTTATTTTCAAGAATTGAGACTTATAGGACAGATACTTACACTTTTTCTATCTTGATCGTCTTGAAACTTGTTTGAATTTCTAGAAGCTCCTTTAAATTTTTTATGGATATAGTTGGAATAATTTTCTATGACTTACAATGGCAAGGCAGTTGTGCATTGTCGCCATTTATTTGAATTATAGAGACTGCGGGTTCACCGCAGCCAACATCGCACTGGAAAGGCATGATCCCTAAGTTGAAGTAGTTTCAGGTAAGCATAAGTTATCAAATTTTATTAAAACTATGTCCAGTTGCTCTATTTTGATCTTTGAGTTGTTATGTCAATAATGGATAGAGCTAATAGAATATTCGATACCATATCATATTTAAGTCATGAAACCAAGGGTTTACTGCAGCCAGATGTACACTGGCGAGGAATAAATTCTCGATAAAATGACTTCGGATATGATTACGATTTTCGAATATTATAGAGACTATATCCTTTTTGGCATATGACTATTGATTTTCATGGTTCGTGCCTATTCGTATTGATTGATCGTATCATCTTTTGATTATATTCTTAGTCGTGCCTAGTCGTATCCTTTAAAATTTTGAGGACAAAATTTTTCTAAGGAGTATAGATTTGTAACCCCCAAATCCTAATTTAAATTCATTTCTCCAAAACTAGTTAGTTTAATTAAGTTTATTAAGAGTATAATTTTCAAATAAGCTTTTATTTAGGAGAATGGATTTAGTTACTATTAACGGCTATAGGAATTCTAATATTCTTATTAGGCTGACCAAGCTCAGCTATTTGTCTTCTCTTTGTCTTGGCCTTATATAAAGTAGTGGATCACCATCAGCAGTGAGATTTAGGTATAGAAAGGTGGATTGTTAATTAGTATTTAAAAGTTTCTAGATTTAGGACCAAGTAGCATGTGATTATTGAGATGGTTAGCCAATTTATTTCTAGAAATTTTCAAAGTTAGTTAAAGGTTGAACATAGTTAATTAAATAGCCCAGATTAATTATCCACATGTTCTTGGACCTATGGCTTGGGACCAAGCCTATAAATACCCTATTTTTTCCATTCATTTTATTCCCACCAATATTATACAAGCCTAAACCCATTTTTCTCTTCACATCCAAACCCAAAACTCAATCCCAGAAACCTATTCCTATTAAGTAACTTCCAACCTCTTACATTTCGTAACTTCCAACCTCTTACATTACGTAACTCCCAACCTCTTAAATTTCGTAACTTTCAACCTTTTCCATTTTGTAACATCCGACCCTTCCCATTCGTAACTTCTCTTCATTTCTCTATAAAAGAGAAATGTTGAGACAAAACTAAAGTATTACCATCTTCTTCTTTTGGAGCAACCTAGCGACCCGTGCCGCACTCGCCATCCCCGAGCCACCGGAGCCGCACCGACGAGCCGAGCTTCGTCGACAACCTACGAACCACCTTACCGATCCCGACGAGTACGATTCCGACGAGCCGACGACGATCTCGACGTAACTGCGACAACCTTCTTCTTCTTCCTCGGTAAGAAACTAAACTCTAGCCTTGATATAGTTTAAATCCAAGTGGATCCCTTATGTTAATACCAAACCAATCTTGGCCTAGTGGTCACTTAACAGACCCTATGATCCAGTCCTGATAGACTCGAGTTCGAATCCCATGTTAAGCTTATTTTTGGGAAATATATATTATATTATTTATGGTATTATTGTATGTAGTATTTATGTATTTATGTATTTTCTTGTATTGATAATTATATATTGTATTTATGTGATGTAAAATACTGGTAAATTGTACTTTTATTTGTAGTATTTATTTATATATTTTTCAGAATTATTTATTTAATAATTATATTTTTAAATAAATATAGTAAATACATTTATATATATTTATAGTATTTTTAATTTCAATAAATAATAAATGATTTCTGAAAATTAATTAAAATTATATTTAAATACTAGATTTTATTTAGTCCAAGTTAGTATATTTACATGTAGATTTTGGGATTATTTTGATATAATAAAAATTATTTTTTGTTAACAATTAATTATAAATAATTATTATTAAATTAGTTTTTGATACAAATAGTTCTACAAATACATGTAGTAGCCCGAAAATTGTGAAAACTAAATACCTTTCCTATTTTGACCTAATTTACCCATGAAAAATAGCAACTTGGTATTTGGAGACCTCTAACTATTAAAACGAGCGGAGGCCTGCCTCATTTAATGTAATATTTTCTTAATAAAGAAAATAAATTCTTTTGGTTAATATTAAATCCAAGAAAAATATGGCAACCCTTGACTTGTAGATTTAACATGTTTAAAAGTATTTTGATGTGTATTACCTTTATATAATTATTGTGCTAAACTTTATGACCAAGGTCAAGCATAGTGTGGCATGACTTTGTGACCCAAACCTAGTGTAACTTGACCTAGTTAGAGAGCACAACATCTAGTTAGCACTTAATCTTTAAACTAAGAAACATTATACCTTATTACAGCTTGAGGACTTTGGACATCATATCAACATTTAACATCAATCCTTCGGTAAATCAAGGCAAGTACACTACAACATACAAATTGTACATGATATGATTTGCATGATTTTGTTACCAATTGTATCTTCTTTTCATTGCATGTTGTCTTTAAATTCCAAGATTGCAAGTATAACTTGTTTCTCATGCAACAAGCCTCTTTAATAAGAATTCTATCACATGTTGCAAGTTGTACACATTACCGACAGTAGGAAGGGGAAATTGTCTAGTTAATATGTGATCAAAGCCTACAATATAATATGAGTGGATAGCTTAACTCACACATCGTGCACGTGTGGGTTTTGCGGACCGGCTTATGCCATATTAGTTGTATTTATTTTACCATCCTATTTTAGCTGATCACGTGTCTACTAGCTTTTCAAAGCCGCACTTTACCTATCTAGCATGAACATGTTTTACAAGTATCTCCTAAACACGTTATCTTTGTTTTACAAGTATCTCTTGAACATGTTGTCTTTACTTTATAGAACCTCCTGAGTATGTTGTTTTATTTTTCAACCAAGCATGTTGCCTTTTCTTTCAAACAAACCATGTCTTCTTTATCAGTTCATTATTATCATGCCATGTATTAGTAGCGTAAATTGTAGGGTTGTACTTTACTCCATTCCTGATTGGATCGTTGTAGGTCAATTGACCGAAGAGGAGTTGCTTTGCAATTCTTACTATGGACCTGCCACTGATACGCTAGCACCCATCCCAAAGGATAACCTTGCTGGGGAATACCCAATAGCTTACCTTACATTTTGCTTTTGAATTTGGTTTGTAATAATTAGTTAACATTCATTTGGTTGGATTTGTCTCCAGTTACTTTTGCTTTGGGAATGTAACTAAGTGACATTTTGGACCTATTCTAGTTTCTCTCGATATAGATGATGTTATTAATCTGATTCAATATAATATAATTTTAGAAGATGATTGAATGTTTAGAACAGCTTACTACGCGATGTCTTATAGCGTAGGCTGGATGTGTCCGACTCGTATCCGAATATTCGGGAGTGGGTCGTGACATGTATCAGGATAAGCATGGAATCAAGCCTGACATGAAAGAATAGCAATACAGAAATGCATGTAAATACTGTAAAGTTTGGCAAGGTGTACTTGCCTAGTGGTAGCACGTAGAACCAATAATTTTCAATCATTTAGTGAGCCATAAAAGTCTAACTCCTGCAAATGCCTCCGAATGCTGAAACAGATGTCACCAATATTCTTGTCATAAAAGTAATATCTAAATTTGACTA
>JANAVB010034420.1:11800822-11945822 GCA_029216955.1 Iris pallida
CGGTCATGGACAACTTGTCGACAAGGTAAAACTTTCCTCGAACGGCACCCCGGGGCCACGGGACTACTTCGACCTAGGAGGAAACACGGTATAGCTGTGCTAGACAATATCACGGGTTATACGGGGACTTTTAGCGGGACTCGCTACATGCGTTGAAAGGGCCCCGACTAACAAAGCTATAAGTCCAGGATGGCTTATGGTGTCAGCGACCAATCACACATAAATTTGCACACGCTATGCTAGCGATAACAATTGACAAGAAAGAACATGGTAAGTCTCACATTGCGCGGCACGTTCTGCTGTGGGTAAGTTCTAGCGTAATTTATTTATGCCTGTCATATGCTTGTCTAAAATTCATTAGGATCATTAGAAAGATCACAAACTAAGTCATATAAACTCTTCAACCAAATAAGAGCATGGAACTTAATTTGCCACGCACCAGTAAAAGGTGTAATGTACTGATCCTCGCTCACCACAGGTACCCCGAACCAAGAAGGACGTGCCACTTAAGCTCAAGGCGACGCAAGTACATTTGAAGCCTCGTCTGTGTATTGAAGGCTTGTTTTGAATCTTTTTAAAGACTCCACATTCAATCCAGAAGAAGAGATGTCTCGACTCCCCACGATACTGGGTCGAATGAAATGTTTTGCTTGTAAATAGGGATGTAATGTATGGAATGACTATCTCATCAGCATTCATTTTGTAATCGAGTCATTAGGCTATTTTAAATATGTATATATATATAATATTTTTTACTTTATATATATATATATATATATATATATATATATATATATATATATATATATATATATATATATATATATATTTATAAAAAAAAAAAATATATATATATATATATATATTTATATATATATTCAACCAACCATGTCATAAATTCATATAAAAGGCGCAAAATGTCGTAGCCTTTACAAGTAAGCTCGAGAACAGAAAAAAAAAAGGAGCGGGGAAGCAAGATCCCGCTCGAAGGCTGAACACCTCAAACAAAACAACAAACTCGACATTACAGAAATTTTCAGAAGCCCTCCTTGACGTGCTTGTAATGTCTGCTAACCTTGTGAATCTATCTGTCGATCTCAAGAATCAGTTGAGCAGAGTTGTACTAGTGTCCTTCATATCTGTATTTGTTGCGGTTCTTCCAAATGACCCACGTGATGGCAGCTGCGACGATCTGGTGGTCGTGAGAGGCTTTGCCCCAGGTGGCTAGATGATCGTTGAAGCCCCCAATTGTCGGGTCTGGAAGGCACGATGTAGAAAACCTGATCTATACCTCAGAAGCCAGGTCACCCGCTGATAGAATGTGGTCCGCTGTTTTGGGCTGGCGCTCCGTGCAACAATAACATGCTGATGCTAAACTGAAGCCTATAGTGGCGAGGGCGTCGTCGGTTGGAAGTTTCTTGCGATACGCTCTCTAAAACAGAAAGGACCACTTCTTAGGGATAGAAGACTGCCATAAAGGTACAATTATGGGGGCAGGCGGACCATTATAGCGGGCTGCTCGTCTAGCCGATGCTAGGAAGAAGGAGCCGTTAGCTGTCAGGATCCACAAAAGTGAGTCAGGGTCCATCCCAACCACCAAGCCGGAGGCAGCTAAACCTGAAGCAGCCTCCTTGCCGATCCATGAATACACCCTCCCCCAGTTCCAATCTTCGTCATTAGCCCACAGGTCTCTTATCACGCTGGTGGTGGGGGCCTCTGGAGAGGGGGGAAGAAGATCATCCCCGGACCACCTTTCAAAAAAGAGAGACGATTCTTCCGAGCCCAGCCAGAGATGAATCAATAGTTTGGCGTGCCACCGGCCGATCAGGATGCGACGCCAAGAAGCAGAAGATCTGCTATTGTGAGAGGCGAAAGTCGGGTGAGAATGCTTGAAATATCTGGCCTTCATGAACCGAGCCCAAATAGAGCGGCTCGTACGGAGCTTCCACCACGTCTTCATCGAGCATGCGTCAACAACGTGTTTCAGCCTGCAGAATCCTAGACCACCCTCGAACGTAGGTCTAGCCATTGAGTCCTAGCAGGCCCAATGATGCTTATCCTTGCCGTCGTAGTGACCCCAGAAGAAGTTGTCAAAGAGGTTTTCTATGGTGGTGAGGACTTTCTTAGGGGGGAAGCAGGCAGCCAGGGTGTATATCGGGATGGAAGAAAGCACATGCTGGATCAGGATTATCTTACCGCCAGGCGATAAGATAGCGTTGTGCCACCCCTCAATCTTTTTTCTGATTTTACCCACTAACCCATCGAAAAGTCCCACATTAGATCTGCCATACATCAGCGGACACCCTAAATAGGAGAAGGGGGTACGTGACAGAGAAGGATGTAATATTAGTGAGCATGGTAGTGTGGGCTCTATCAGCTTTGTGGTGAGCATAGATAACACTCTTATTTGGGTTGATACACTGTCCGGAGCATCTGGTGTATCTCTTCAGCGTGTTGTTAACCACCACGACGGATCCAGCATCGTCGGATAAGAAGATAAGAATGTTGTCAGTGTAGGCCAGGCGGGTGATAATCGGACAGCCGCTAGTGGTGTGAAAGTGCTGGAAAATGGGGGTACCGACCATTTGGTTCAGATTTCTGCTCAATGCTTCAGCAGCGATGATGAAGATGGTGGACGATAATGGATCTCCTTGTCTGACACCACGATTCGATTTGAAAAATCCATCAGCTTGACCGTTGACGATAGTGGAGAACTATGTATTACTGATCGATCTCCAAATGATGTCGATCAAAGTCTTTGAAAACCCGAAGGCCCTAAACACCCAGATTATGAATTGCCAATCAAATCTGTCATACGCCTTCTCCATGTCCAACTTAATAGAAATGTTCCCTCCCTTGATCGGGAATTTCATGCAGCTGATTATCTCTTGTGCCAACAGAATATTGTCTAAGATATTACGCCTGCGAACGAACCCATTTTGTTCTTCCGAAATAATTTTGGGACGTAACCCGGTCATGCAATTAGCTATAATCTTGGAGATGATTTTGTTAGTGAAGGTGCACATACTCAGAGGGCAGAAATCTTTGAAGGTCTCCGGGTTGCCTTTCTTGGGGATCAGAATCAGGTTGGCACTAGATATCAATTTGGGGTACCTGGCACCTTGAAAGAAGGCAATTGCCGCCTCGTGGATGTCCTTCTTGATGATGTCCCAGCAGGATCTGAAGAAGGCGCCAGTGAAGCCATTCGGGCCAGGAGCGCTATACTCGTTCAGCGACCAAACGACGCCTTTGACTTCAAGTTCAGAGGGCTGGCACTGCAGCAGGGTGATGTCTCTATCCTCGATCAAGCGAGGGATAGCCGCTAGGAAAGCCTCATCCTTAAGGATAACATCTTTAGTGAACAATTGGGTATAGAAAGCCGCAGCGGTCGACTGAATATCCCGCTGGTCTTTGAGAGTGTGGCCGGTCTCGTGTGTGATCTGGTGGAGGTTGAGTTGTTATCTATGCCCCTTGACGCATGAGTGGAAGTAGTTCGTGTTCTTATCGCCCTCAATATCCCAGGTCAGCCTGGCTTTCTGTTTCTAAAATTCCTTCTCAACTCAGAGGCAGAACTTTAAGAGCGCTCTGGTGAGGTTAAGGGAAGCGCGAGTCGAGGGAGAGCCCTCATTGGCAAACAGTATCTCAACGTGAGAAACGTCATCCTCTGCAATGCGGACAGCCTGGAAGATGTCACCATAAGCTTTCTTGCTCTATTGTGTGAGCGCTTTCCAAGTGGCTTTCAGTTTGGCGACCACACGTTCAAGGGGGTCGAGAGCATCGGTACTTCTCCAAGTAGCCGTCACGGTGTCCCTTGACTGCGGGTAATGGATCCAAAGATCGAGGAAACAAAAACTTTTCTTGGGCTGATTAAAATTTCTGCTGATCTCAATGAGGAGCGGTGAGTAGTCCGATTCAGTGGTGTTGAGGTGCGTGAGTCTGGAGTTGAGCTCGAGATCGGACCACTGCGAGTTAATAAGAGCACGATCGAGGCGGGAGTATTGCCGGCGAGCTCCTTCCTGTATGTTACACCACATGAAAGTGCTGTCGGAGAACTGAAGTGGGGACAGATGGGCGTTGAAAATAAAGTTGGCAAAGTCGTACATCGCTGACGTGGGAGGGGGCCGACCTCCTTACTTCTCCTTCCTGCAAGTGATAGCGTTGAAGTCTCCAACGCAGAGCCAAGGGAGGTTGCTATAATTGTGGTGGATGCCAATCAGAGAATCCCAAAGCAGTTTGTGCTCGGCGATATCGCAGCTCCCGTGAACGGCGGACAAGAGGGACCGGGACTGGAGCATGTGATGTTCCATCCAACATGAGAGCGCCTGCCTCGAGTCGTGAATGATGTCGTGCTTTACGTCTGCCTAGAGAAGGATCCAGATGTCATGGCAGCCGACAATAGCGGAGGGGAAGACCAACTGCAATTGAATAGACTTGAGTATCTTTTCGGGGAGTTTGGGTTCTATGATCACCAGGATATCAATTCTGTGGATTCTCTTGAGACTTTCTAATCTTCTCAAGGTAGGTTTGTTCGCGAGGCTCCGGACATTCCAAGAAAGGATGTTAAGCATTAGGGTGACGGGGGAGGGGGGAGTTGGTGAGTTTCGCGGCTGATCGAGTGATCATGGACGTAACCTCTTTAGCACTTCTTTTGTTTGGTTTTTTGATGGTGGGTTCAGCCTTTCCGATTACTTTGGAGAATATGTCCTTGCAGTGGTCAACTGGGTCAGCAATAGGGTACAGGTAAACCTCTCCTTCTATTTCGGCCAAGGCGTCAAATAGTTATTTGGACTAGCGAAGCCGGCGTCAATAGCTTGCTTTAGCCTGGCCAATAGTTCTTGACCTATGTTGGCCAGAAGCTCCGCGTGTACGTCTGCTTCGGTGTGAAGGTTTGAGTTGGATTCTGATTCGAGGTGTTGAGTATCCTCTTTTTTAGGTCACCCCCGAACAGAATTTATGTCGGACGACACCTGTTGGACCTCTGCCCCTTCTATAATCTCCCCGATGCAGCTTGATTCCGGGCGGTGATCCGGTATCTGGGAGCCGACTTCGATCACAGGGGCCTCGTCTGATATATTAGCCTCCTGGATGTCATCAGAGAGGTTTGCCACCTGGGTGTCCACGATGTGTTCCGTAGCTAAGATATCGAATTTGTTGGTAAGGTTTCTTCCTGGGGTTATGATGGAAGCGGTGGCCCTTTCCTGTGTAGCACTTTTTTGGGGTTGTTCTTGGCCGTAGAAGGTTCCTGCGCTTGCTTCAAAGCGGAGGTGGGAGTTAGGTAATGGGATGAGGGGTGGCTTGTGGCTGTGACTTCTCGATTGGGTAGAGGCCGCCTTCTAAGTCATTTTTTTCTTCAGTTCAGGATGCGCTTTAAAACATAGCTCGGTGGAGTGTCCTCTTATGTGGTAGTGCTTACAGAAAATTATATTGTTGTCATACAAAATTTGTTGGGTGTGCGTCTTGCTACGGAGCGAGATTTGGATAAAGTTGGGGACGTCCTTCGACAAATCGAGTTTCGTGCAAATTTTGGCATAATTGGCTTTAGTAAGGTTGCGAGTTTCATCAGCCATCGCTACATAGGTCCCAAAAGAATTAGATATTCTCTTCATCGTAGCAGGAACAAAACATATCAGCGGCAGTTTAGGAAGGGTGACCCAGGCCGACACAATCGTCGAGTCTTCCTTAGGGTTAAAATCCGGGGGACCATTTAACAATTTTCATGTGATGGGAGTCGATACTGTCGGTACCTCTAATCCAGACGTTCTTATGATCGTTCTTCGACGAAAGGTACAGAAGGATGTGCTTAGGGTCTATAGGGGCAACCCTATAGAAATCGAAGAGAGGAAATTTCTTTGTTTGAGAATGGAATATTAATATCATGCACGTCGAGTGTAAGGGGATAATCCAATTTCGGAAGATCAACATATATGATGATCGGGGAGTTCATGCTTGATCGTTCAGGTCTCACTATGTCAGCGTAAGAACGGATGGGATGATTATTGATGCCTGACGTCGTGCCCGTCTGAGCCTTGAGCCCAGGGGAGTTGTGGACAAGAGGAATCTATGCCGAATTGGGGTACAGTGAAGGGGGAGTAACGCCGAGGGAGGTGATGGCGCACGCATACGAGAAGGGCACAAGGAAGGAAGTGGTCACGGGTTGGATGGCGCCAAGGGGCCCATAGCAGGGAAGGTATGCGCCAGAGCCAGAGAAGCAGCGGGCCGAGAAGAAGAAAGACGCTCGGCAGAGGAGGGGGAGTCGCCATGGGGCGCACCTAAAGATGAATGGGGGAAGGGGTGTGTTGGCACAAGGGCAAATAGCGCCAGACCCCCAAAGGATGGCGCAGGAGCAGATTGCGCCAGACAGCCAGACTGTGAAGGGTCAGAATTTGAATTTGAATTTGAATTCGCATTCGAAAAACCCAAGGACGGGGGTTCGTCATGGGTCTCTATCCCATCGTTGGAAGAACAGTCCCCCAGGAAAGTATTGACCGCACAAGCTTCTAGGAGAGTTGCTAAGGGATTGGGCATGGGCCCCAACGAAATTAATGTGGCTGGACAGGTGTCAGAGGCTGAGGCCTCGACCAACGGACCATTGGGTAACAAACGATTACGAGGGCCCGACCCCCCGACCGCTGGCTGGAGGCTAAACAGGGCCGACGCAGGCCGAGGAGACTCCAGAGGGGGCAGGGATGCCGAAGCCGCCGGCGGGAGGGAGACTCCTGCCGGAAAGGAGTCCCGGCGATGAAAAAGAACAACGGAGGGAATAAAGAGCCGTCTGGGGGGGCGAGGCCGGACGACGAGTCAGGAGGAGACAAACAATCCTGTGCCACGCCGAGGGAGACGTATGCTGAGGGGGCAGAAGGCGGAGTAGCTGAAGACGGAGCGGGCTTCAGAGGGAGGCCGAGTAAGGAGAGTTGGTCGTCTTACCAAGGAGGGAAAGGAGGTGGGTGGGATAATGACACAAACGGAGGAGGAGGAGACTCCCCAGGGGCGGAGCCGCCAGGCGGCCGACCCCAGCCATGCGGAGCTGCTGGAGTGAAAACACGCGAGGAACTTGATTGAGTGGCAACCTAATATGGCTCTACCAAGCGGGATTGGCTAGGTTAGGGTCCAAATATATTTTCTAGTCAAATTGAACCCGAATAGTCAACCAATGAGTCTCTTGTGCCATTCACAAATAAATAGCACATGGGAACTTGATTGAGTGGCACACCCTTGGTATGTGTGTCGTAGGCTCAAAATAGACAAAAACTATATATTGGGTCAAATAGTTTTGATCTATGTCGAGTTTTGAACTCACGTTGGAAGTTAGGTCTAGAATTACGGTAAATAATCAAATAGCCTAAATTTGACCTGAAGTTGTGCAAAGACAAAAGAATGTTAGAGGACAAGTTTTACGAGACTCGTCTCACAGTATCGGTATTTATATATGGATACGTACTTTGTAGTGTATTTCGTATTTTTTGGTTTCTAGAACGCTTTAAATTTTTTCCTAAATTATAAAATTTTCTTCTAGACCGGCATACCGACGGTGTACCAGTGTGTACCGATGGTATACCACCGGGGGATATTTTCCACTTTTAGATATTTTCAATTTTAGATATTTTGATGAATAGTATTTAGATATTTTGATGAATAGTGTGTAGATATTTTTGTGAATAGTGATGATACATTCTATTATCTATTGGTTTCTTGGTTTTCTTCTGGATGGTCGAGATTAATCCTGATCTTGTCGTGGATCGCGATCGGACGGTCAGGATTAATTCACCCCTTCTATATATACCCTTTGATTTTCTCTCTCATTTCTCTTTTCATTCTCTTCACCCTCTCTTCATTTCTTCTTCTCTTCTCTCCCCTTGGGTTATGCATGGGAGCCAACCTTGGGTGTGTCGGTGTGCCAAGTGTAAGTATTGTTCCGTATATATATATATATATATATATATATATATATATATATATATATATATATATATATATATATATATAAGTATATGTATATATATACTTATATGTATACTATAAACTATATACCCATATATACATAGCCTAATATTTTTTTTTTTTTAAGTATATGTATATATATACTTATATATATATATATATATATATATATATATATATATATATATATATATATATATATATATATATATATATATATATATATATATATATATAACTTATATATATATATATATATATATATATATATATATATATATATATATATATATATATATAAATATATATATATATATATATATATATATATATATATATAATACTATAAACTATAAACTATATATCCATATATATATAGCCTAATAATTACAAATAAAAATCTAAGCAATGATTGTAACATATCTAAAATTCTTAATAATACAGTCCTATTTATAAATCTCTATATCTACAACTTTATAAATAAATACAAATAATAAAATACCTATTCTCTATTTATATACTCAATTTATATATACCCATATGCATATACAAATATTTGTATGCTCTCATATTTATGGGTCCACAGAAAGTATAACAATTATTATAAAAATGTTAATAGCACTTATATTATACATTTAATAAATATTTAGAAAATATTTGTCAATCCCAAAAATAAAATACGAAACATATGAATACCCTAAAATATATATACATGGACGTCTTTGCACACATAACATCTCTACATGGGGTTGGGTTTGGTTTGGGTCCAGTATGACTAGTTTAGCACAATCAGGTCTCCTAAAAAGTCAATAATCTAATAAATAAATTATTAAATTATTTATAGGGGTTAAGTCACAATTTTGACTGGTTTTTCTAGTAGGAACATTGTTATAGCTAGGCTTTCCCTAGCATGGCTAATACACTAGCTAAAGCACACGACTACACTATCCGTACCAAAATTCTTGGTCATCTTGTATTCCAAAACTTAACCATGACTAAGACCATATATATATATATATATATATATATATATATATATATATATATATATATATATATATATATATATATATATATAGTATTAGGCTATTATAAATATAATCATATATATACAAAATTGTATTTAGATCTATTTGGCCCAAAATAATTTCAAAATAATTCTACTAAGTCATGGCAATCTAATATGGCTCTACCAAGCGGAGTTGGCTAGGTTAGGGTCCAAATATATTTTCTAGTCAAATAGAACCAGAATAGTCAACCAATGAGTCTCTTGTGTCATTCGCAAATAAATAGCACATGGGAACTAGATTGAGTGGCACACCCTTGGTATGTGTCGTAGGCTCAAAGTGGGTCAAAACCCTATATTTGGTCAAATAGTTTTGATATATGTCGAGTTTTGAAGTCACGTTAGAAGTTAGGTCTAGAATTATGGTAAATAATCAAATGGCCTAAATTTAATTCGAAGTTGTACGAAGTCAAAAGAATGTTAGAGACAAGTTTGGATGGGACATGATATATCAAATTGAATGTGGACTAGTCTACTTCAAAAATCAAAGCTTCAAAAAACTACATATATAGTCTTAATTAAAGATAAAATATAATCTAATAAATAAAAATCATATAAAATAAATAAATAAATAATTTCCAAAAATTTGGGTGCTTACAAGTGTTACGGTGTAGAGACACGAGAGAATCGGGAGCGTCCTATAGCGTTACGATAATAGAGACTTGTTTTTCCATCTATAGGACAGGAAATGTCCCATGACATTACGGTATTAGAGACTTTTTATTTTATCTCAAGATTGGAAGCTTTCCATGGCGTTACGTGTTGGAGTGGGTGGGGTTCCCTACCTATGTGGAGAATACCCCGAAGAGCGACGAGCGCCATCCGTGTGTCGGAGAAGCTCGGGGAGTGCATGGATCCTATTTTGGAACATATATGGTAATGAAATATATGATTGAATTTCCATATTTACTTTGATCATATATTTATGATTGGACCTTTCATATAGTAGCTTTCCATATTATTGGGTTTTCAATTATGGCAAGCCAATTATGATTGGATTTCCATTAAATATATGATTGATGCATATTGGAAGTTTCCATATATATTGGCCTTCCATGTATGGATTACCAAGGGCTTATAAAGGGTGATACATGCTTGTTGTAAAATCATCTCAAAAACAAGAGTGCTTTACAATCTTTGAGAGAGAGAGAGAGAGGATTAAGGACTATTGTGAAGGAGAGATTGCTTCGAATAATTTTTTGGCATCTGT
Organism: Iris pallida; assembly: GCA_029216955.1. Classification (NCBI taxonomy): domain Eukaryota; kingdom Viridiplantae; phylum Streptophyta; class Magnoliopsida; order Asparagales; family Iridaceae; genus Iris; species Iris pallida. Next base: position 11,811,037 of record JANAVB010034420.1, read on the forward strand.
TGTTCTTCGAAGTCCGCAATCAAAAAATTTCTTCTTTCAAGTGAGTTGTGGTGATCCGTGTTGGATCGGGAGGAGCTTGTAGAGGGTGTATTCTCTTTATTTCATTAGTGGAGGTTCTTCAGGGTTGGACTCCGATCGTCCCGTGGTTTTTCCCGCAAGGGTTTTCCACGTCAAAAATATTTGTGTCTGCGATTGTGTTTGGCATTTTTGGTTTGTGTACTTTTGCTCGGTTCTCTCGCAGGACTTTCTGGTTTGGGAGAACGGTTTCCGCGCTTCGTTTCCAACAGAGTGGTATCAGAGCTTTGGGTTCAAAGAAGTGTCAGGAGTTGACAGTCAAACCAGGAAGCAGAGATGGACGCGAAGCCGGTGCGCATGGTGAACCTGAACGGTACCAACTACCATTATTGGCGGAGCAAGATGAAGGATTTTTTGTTCGTCAAGAAGCTGCATCTTCAATATTTGCATCCGAGAAGCCCAATGACAAATCCTATAAGGACTGAAACTTCGAGCATATACAGGTGTGTGGGTACATGCGGCAGTTCGTTGACGAGAACGTGCACAACCACGTTGCCAATATTGAGCATGCAAAGACGTTGTGGGAGAAGCTGGAATCTTTGTACGCAAAAAAGACCGGGGTAAACAAACTGTTCCTGATCCGGATGATGATGGGTCTGCAGTACAAAGATGGTACATCCATTAGGGATCACTTGAGTGAGTTCCAGGGCATGGTGGACCAGCTATCCTCGATGGGAGTCAAGTTCGACGACGAGGTTCAAGGACTTTGGTTGCTATGTACATTGCCAGACTCGTGGGAGACCGTACGAGTATCTATGATCGCTTCTGCTCCAGAAAGCGTGGTCAGTCCGAAATTTGCCAAGAGCGGGGTGCTGAATGAAGAGATGCGAAGACGTTCTCAGGGCACTTCATCCACATCCCACTACTCAGAGGCATTGGTTTCAGAGAGCCATGGAAGGGGAAAAAGCAAGGGTCCAGGTGGTGGCAGAGACAAGAGCAGGGGGAAGTCCAAGGGTCGGTACGAGGACTCGGAGTGTTACCACTGGGGCAAGAAGGGCCACATCAAGCGGAACTGTTTCGCTTGGAAGAAAGAGAAGAAGGGCGACAAGGAGAAGCAAGATGAGAACACTACAGCGGCGGCCTCGATACATGGAGGCGATGTGATCGTCGTAGGTGATGAGGTTATCACAAACCTCGCCTGCGATGACAATTCTTGGCTGGTAGACTCAGAGGCTTCAGCACATGTATCTCACAACAGAGCACTATTTGCCACTTACACGACAGGCGACTGTGGAGTATTGAAGATGGGCAATGGAGATGTGTCGAAGGCGGTTGCCGTTGGAGATGTGTATTTGAGAACGAAAACGGGTGCAGTTCTTGTTCTCAAAGATGTTCGTCATGTCCCTGACATCCGTTTTAACCTGGTGTCGGTTGGAAGGTTGGATGACGAGGGATTCTTCAGTCTCTTCGGGAATAGTCAGTGAAAGCTTTCCAGAGGTTCGATGGTGATTGCCAGAGGAAGCAAGAAATTCGGTCTCTACTATATGGAGCGGAGCGCACTGGGAGCACAGATAATAAAAAAATATCAAAAGCAAATACCTGTATCATACATCGCAATCCTCGACCATCCCGCTCTGCTAACTAACTCCATGTAGTCGCTAAACCTGAAGAGATCATCAGGTCCTCAGAGGACTAGCAAGATACATAATATACAAGCCAACATGTAACAGTACAAATATACAAAGAAGTAAGAAACAATCAAGGATACCCAACGAGACAAGATGAACTAAGACACAAGATCTAAACACAAGGATTCTAAGACACTGGCATGCCATACTAGAAATGGCTAATAGGTCAAGCTATAGACTGCAGTCAAGGCAAGTACTCACAATCTATAGTGTCTTAATTGCAGTCAAGGCAAGTACTCATAACCAAGACGGTAGCCAATCCTATTATAAAAATCCTATAGACCGTAGTCAAGGTAAGTACTCACAATCTATAGAATGTCAAAGTCAAGTCCTACTCAAGTCATGTCAAATCAGGTCAAGTTATAATCAAGTCGAGGGAATCGTGGTGTAGGACTAGACGACTCTATCAAGGAATACATATGAAACTAACACAGTGTAACAGATAGAAATATCATAACAGAAAGGAACAAGAAGGTGCTGACAACTAGAAACATGTAAAGTAAAACTATAACAGGATGAGTGTACTAGACATGGAATAAAGCAATCACGAATATAAGGAAAAGAACAGCAGCGAGATAATGAACATGCATATAAATTGTATTTGTACAAGTTGGCAAGGTATACTTGCCTGGGGGTTGCACGAAGAACCAACAATATATCGCCAATCAATAAGTCAGAAAGTCCAAGTCATCACAACTGTCTCCGAAAGCTGAAATAAACGTTACCAACATTCTCAGAATAGTCAAATTAGCTAGGATTGCCTGTCCTTAAGTCCAATTCTGGACACAGGGGTAAAACGGTAATTTTGGGCAAAAACGATGTCCGCCGTTGGACCCGTTTTGTACCGAAAAATGTGCCAGAGTCAATGGTCTCTAAAGTCGTTAAATACATGTTTACGGATCCAGTTATTCGATACGAACCCAACCGTATGTCCAATGTTGGATTTCGGCGGGCCGTGCACAAAATCGCCCGTTGAGTCGGACCGTGGGGCCCGCAAAACGGCGTTCCGATTCAACTGTCTCAGAATTGGACCAAACTTGGCATACAGGACCAGAAAAATGATACGGTCCTGTTGGCATAAGTTTCGTCTCAATCTGACGAACGTGCACAAAGTAATTGGGAAACTTGCACAGAGGCCGATACGGTGAATTTCGACGGATACGCATCAAATTCGTCGCGTACACGCGACCAATTTGAATTCCGTCAAAGCCCACATGACCACGAAGGCGTTACGCACCTTTCGATGCTTTCGGTTCGCGACCACGTCGCCCGGATTGGCGGGACGCACGTCGTGTGGATGAGTTTTTTCTAAAATTCTATTTTTCTAAAAACTGTTTTTCTTGATTTTTAGCAATTGTTTTCTCGAAACATATTAGACGAAATTAGAAACTACCAAAAGGGTCTTCAAGTCCCATAGGTTGTCTACAACCCTATTTAGACAGAATTTTGAAACTGTCGGTCGATTGGCAAGGAATCGACTTCCAATTTAGGGTCGGGACTGTCCCATACTCTATTTTGAGATAAGGTTTTTCGTCGACTTCGAGTCGATCTTCTGGGGTTTCTACTGTCATAGGATAAAATCCATCTGAAGGGGTTTGAAGAGGGTCTAGTAGGCTTTCCGAAACACTTTACGGTTCAAAAAATGAATAAACGTGGCCGGAGAAATCGTACCGTGAATATCGCATTGCTGCCCATCTCATACTGCTGCTGTCGTTACTTGCCCTGTTCATGCGCCCGGCCGTGGTCTGCCTCCGGCGGTGGCCCGGCCCTGCTGCGGTGGCGCACGGTGGCTGGGGTACGCCTGGGGTGGTACGGCGTGAGGGAAGGAGTTGGCGAGTTGGCTAGGGTTTATTCTTTTAGGTTTTCGATTGCGCTCTCCCTTCTCTGTTCGCTCGGGATGTATATATACTACATATGCAAAATTTGTTATACTGTGGGCGCTCGGGCTGGTTGGGTTATTCTTTGGGCTGGCCGAGAGCTACTGAGGCTGTTGCTGTATGGCTTACACCATTAGGTCGGGTATTATGGGGGCTGGCTTGCTGCCTCATGGGTCGGGCTAGTTGCTCTTGTTATTATTATGTATACCTATATACACACACACAAATATACGTATACATGTATATTTATTTATATATATGCATACACATATACGCCTATATATATATGTATATATTCACATATATAATGTATATTCATATATATACTCATACACACATATATTTTACGTATTTATATATACATACACGTATACATATATATTTATATATACATCCACATATACACTTATACATATATATTTACATAGAAAGGCATCTATATATATATAGAGAGAAATATTCCTATATAGAAATATTATTTATATAAGATATCTATATTTACTATTTTTCCTAATGAATAATGAATTCATCTAATCAATTAGTAAGTAGCCATACCTATGAATATATATATATCTATACACAAATATATATTCATATATATATTTATATATATACACATGCACACAAATACCTATATATATTTTATATATATATACACACATACATATACATATATATATATATATATATATTTATATATACACATGCACACAAATACCTATATATATTTTATATATATATATATATACACACATACATATACATATATATTTTGTATATATATACACATACATTTATATATCCATTTATTTACTCTATATATATATATTTATTTATATAATAAATCTCCAAAACATCTAAATAATATTTTAATAAAAATACAAATCTCAATATCATTTATTCTTAGAATAGGGCCTATAAATATGAATATATATACATAACATTTATTTAGAAATAATATAACCAATACTAATAAAATAATATTATATACGAATATCCTCATAATAATGGTAATAACAATAATAATAATAATAATAATAATAATAATAATAATAATAATAAAATTCCATAAATCAATAATGGTGTATATAAACCATTATACTCAGTCGAACAACCCCAAAATATATGAGGACCTATTTTATACAAAAAGTCACTTGATAACACTAATAATAACATTTATAATATCTAATTTCGAATACTGGAAAAAATTCGTTAAATCATTAAAATAAAATACAACACCCTCATACCAAATTTCCTCAACACGAACGTCCTTGGACGTGATGCATGACTACATGGCTTGGGCTGGTCCGGGTCCAGTCCGGACCAGTCTGGTACAACCGGAGCACTTAAATGTCAAATATCAATAATAATAAATAATTAAACTATTCATAATGGTCATGACACAACTTGGCCTAGTTTTTCTAGTTAGGACATCACTATGGCTCGGCCTTCCCCTACCATGGCTAAACTCTAGTCAAAGCACGCCACTGCACTATCTGTGCCATGATTCCTAGTCACCTTGTACTCCAAATCTTAACCCTGGCTAAAGTCGTCTACCGTAATAATAAACTAATTAATTATTTATAAAAGTCTAAAATCACCCTTTAAATCAAATAAATAAATAAATAAAAAAATATTTCAAAAAATATATTTTCGGGAAGGGGAGCTACACGCCGTCAGTGATGCCTCTACCGAGTTGTGGCACAGGCGGCTCGGCCATATCAGCAAGAAGGGGATGGGCTACTTGGTGAACAGGAAGGTGATTTCAGGGCTCAAGTCTACAAAGTTGGAGAAGTGCACGCACTGCTTAGCTGGGAAGCAAAATAGGGTGTCTTTCCAAAGTCACCCAAGTTCAAGGAAGCCGGCGTTGTTTGAGTTGATTCACTCGGATGTCTGCGGTCCTATGAAGGTAAAATCTATTGGTGGTGCATCTTACTTTGTAACTTTTATTGATGACTGTTGTCACGCCCCGACCCGGAATCACCCGAATCATCGTCCTCGTAGGGGGCGTGATGCCGCACGAGCCTGGAGTTGCGCTCGTGCAAGGCAAGATGACAAGTTCTCAAATGGTTATCTTTTGATTCGATATTAACAACGAAAGGAAACAGAGTATACGAAACAATTCTCTTTTATTGATATCCGAAACTGAGGTTACAATGGCTTTCGATAGCCTAACAATATATGCCAGATTGGCTACAACACTCAGGTTCTCTCTTGCCCATAAAGGATTTTATCGTTCCATACATCATGCCTTCTATATCTCGGCCGCATCAATCCAGCTGCGTAGTCCGAGCGTCAATACGATAGCACGCTTCAATGCGCTTCGGCATTCCTAGCCTTAACGCGTTCAAGCAACACTTCGCCGCGAGCAATCCATTTCCTGCACCCTGCATGAAGCTGGTGGAGGATCAGTACGTTCGTCCTCGCATGTACTGAAGCAAAGATCATCTTTCCAAACCGACATTTTAATATTTATGTTGAATCACAACTTAGCTTATGATCTTGCTATGTTCTCCTTAGGGTCGAATTCATGGCATATTCGAAAGCGTAAAGCATGTTATCATAGCAGCATGTTATCGAATTGAATAGACAAGCAAACAAGCATTCTCGTGTTTGATTATGGCTTACCCAGTCGACGCACTTGCCCTTGCGCCCCTTGCACTGACGCAAGGTGAATACGCCACACTCCTTCCTTATCATGTTATATGTGCATCTCTAAGCAGGATCTCTATGCGGGACGCATACGCGCCTACACTTTCATCCCATCGTTCCTTAACTATATGAAGGCCGTGGGCGTATCCGTGCCGGAATGGACTAAAGGAGTTTCTCTTTTATCTTTCCTTACTTTCTTTTCTCTCCTTCTTTTCTCTCTCGAAATCGAATTTGGGTAGCCCGGCGTTTCACGGGTTGGGTTGCAATCCCAACAACCGAAACTTACCGCGTGCCTACCATCATTTGCGGCTTCTCACATTTACGACCGAGTGCTAATCGGACATTCGCAGATGTGCGCCTATCAAAGATTATCATCCCTCCTAGGTCGAACGGTCCCGGTGCCCCGGTGCGCCCGTTCGGAGGAAAACACCCGTGCACGGGCTATTATCACGATTAATCTCAAGCCCATTCCATTCGACCATGCAACGCACTATCATTCAAACAACCAAGCATAGCCTTGAATCCAAGACTCAGACTTTATCATCTCGCGTCTCTTCCGTTAACTTTCTGTGTTCTTACGTTTCATACTTCGTTTCAATGGTTCAATGGCATCGTGCCTCAACTCAATGCTCGTCAACCGAATGACCCGAAGGTCTCGAACACCTTTCGAGGCACCATGTCATATCCGACAGTTCCGCCACATTTATGCCACAACTGTATTCTCTCGCAACGAAACCATCTTTTATTATCCCGCGCACGTAGGCACGTTTCGACCGTATCCTCTTGTTCTATAACTTATCATTCAATGTTCGGGGCTTGCGCGCTAGGGCGCTCGCCTATTGTCTTTCAATGTTCTAGCCGTCTAACTCGTGCAGCAAAGGCACGGTATGGTTCGTGCACTAAGGCACTCGCCGAGTACAGTTATCCCATGTTCTTGCGGCTTGTGCACCGAGGCGCTCGCCTTAGCGATATCCAATGTTCCATAGTGACTCGTGCATATGATGCACGTTTCATTTCAATTGTTCTAACTTAGTGTTCGACACATACTATAATTTATCCCGATCGGTCCACGCCCGTGGCGTCGATAGGCTAACTTAGCATACAATTATATATTTGACTTATCGAATGAAGGAGTAAAAAGAAGTCAATCCTCCCACCTTGAGTCGATACGCCTTCGTCGTTTCGCCGAGCCGATGCGGCTCGATTTCATAACTTTGTTGCACGGCCACTCTCCTGACTTACCCATTCGAGCACTTCGTGTTTTATTGAGTTATACGTCTGATTTGCCTTAGCGTGCCCAAGTCTCGGCCCGTCGCAAGGCGACGATTTGATTTTGCGGACCCCTTACTAAATATGTCAAAAGATCGACCTCTAATATTTTCCCGTCAAAGTATAACCTGCACATGAAACCAACTAAAATCAATACTTGCAATTATTCGGACTTGCGCCTTGGTCGATTTGATTTTTTAGAATCTTCGAGCCGATTCAACGCACTCATCCTTCGGGGCAACGCGGCGCTTCGCATCGATTCAACTCGATGCATTATTTCGGGCCAAGGCAACTCTTCGCATCAACTTAGTTTGATGCATTGCTCGGGACAACTTAACTCTCGTATTGACTCGCATCGATACGTAATCGGGTCAACGCAACTCTTCGAGTCAACGACTCAGCATAATGTACCGTGCGGAGCGGGGCATTACAGAATATACCACTCAAAACAAGGTTCGTCCCGAACCGAAACCAATACTAAATTTCCAAGGATTTCATTAGATCGTTCCACGATCTCGTCTCACTATCGTTTGGATCGTACAACTTAGTTTGGAATTATACACATATTTTAGGCGTCCCACCAATATATGAATTTCAGCCAAGCTCAGTTGTAAGATATCGGAACAACGCTAACATGTAACTCTTATTCTCGATAACTTAACATCTCGTATTCTCGATCGGACTTGGCTCTATTACTTGTTCTCGCAATTCTAGCGCACATGCATATTGATACATACGCAATTTGCCAACAAAAGTCAAGCTACACGATGCGATTCAAAAGTCGTATTTCTCACTTTGTATGTTTCATCGGGACTATCAATTCTACGCGTCGCGTCAAGCCGTCGCGCATCCGATCACAACGAGTCTCCATAACGCCTTGCGTTTGAAATTGTCACCCAACTAATTTCGAAGTCTTGCTATGCAACTTATCTCGATACGACTTCCTTTGTTGACTTGCAAATGCATCAATATTCAGGGCTACGCCCGCTAGGTTACTTTTTCAGGCACCGTGCTTAACTTCTCCTGACGTAACTTTAAATTGATATTGCACAAAGGCCACAATCTATCCGACACGAAAGTTTACATCAAGGCGACGGTGCTCAAGGCAACGATCGCCTTAGCACGAAGGTCTTTACGATGCGTCTTACATTCAATTTCTTAACGAGTAGGAATTTACTAGCCAAATTCCCAACTAATCCATCTCGCAACATCGAATATAATTTCGATTCACGCAAGCTCAGTTGCAAGGTGAATCCGAATCTAACGACATGACTCATAAGCCATTCCCTTATCGTTTCCCTCTCGTGCGTAGCACGTTTCTCGCAATCGCCTACTCGCATCACCAAGTTCGTTGGTGAATTTCTCATTCGATCGTCGACCAACATAACCATTCAAGTATTCATCCGACGAATACTCAAAATCTAACCTATCATTCTCAATCGAAAGCTGTTCCAACATTTCTCGATCGCCTAGACTTATCGTCAACATGCACCGTGTTATATTTGTTATCGGTGCAATCTCATATGCGATATCGCATGGGTCATCTTACGGTCTGCAGCATTCAATTTGATTTGGCGGTCAAGTCTTCTAGGGTCAGCTGCCCCGAAGCTACGCTCGATAATTGTGGATCATTAACGAAGGACAGTTTAATACGAACCATGCTATATCTTAATTCGGAGCCAAATCACGTTCCGACGATTCTATGCGACTACCCAATTCCGGACAAAACCATTTCTATCGGCGCAACTGATGCGCAACTATCCTCCGAGTCAAGTCATGCACTACCATCGATGATTCCGTAATTTATGAAACATCTACTCGTATCGAGTTCGAGTCTATCTTATCCACGGGTCGACACACGAGATGCTATACGCATCGAGCAATCGTCGATGACTTATAGTCTCGTCTTGATTAATCACAAAATTTACGATCAACCAAGTTCGTTCATTCTCGTATCGTTACTTACAAAATTTTGATAGCGCAAGGCGCACTCCATTTTATATTCTCACATCGTGCTTACGTTTCCTTGCATATCGATCTTGATAGTTCATATCAATTTCGATAGCAAGAGGGTCGACTTCGAATCTGTTTCAATGTCAACTTAACTCGCATCGCATATATCCAAGTTCGCAACAAACTTTTCCATACGCATCCACTCGTTCTCCGATTCGCCGCATCCCGCTATACTTTGATCGCGTAACTGAGTTACCGATTATCCAACATCGAACCCTCAAGTCATACGATCTCGCCCTCTAAGTTTCACGTGCTATCAGTTGTACTCAAATGAGTGTCGCCGTAACGTAACCAACTATTTCTTAGGCACGATTTCTTACGTCAACCAACTTTCTTACCGAAGTCGCACATCGTGCAATTTGATTGCAATTCGCATCGCCCAACATTTCCTATCGAAATCGCAAGTCGTGCGATTCGATTCGCCTTGCCCGACATTTCTACCGAGATCGCAAGTCGTACGATTCATTTGTAAGCTCGAGTATTCCTTTCCCGTCGATCCGATTATTGCGTTAAGGCATAATCGTTTCGCTAGTCTCGGTCGTCCGACCAACTTATAACTTTCGTCCGACGTATCGTTCATCGATACAAGTCTCGTCTTATCGTCCCAACCGATTTTCGAAGAACACTTGCATCAACATATCGCCATACAAATTTTCAATCGAGTCTCGGTACTCTCCTGTCCGTTGCGGACAATTCTTTCGCAATTCTCACAACACGTCGATGCAATTCATCGCACAAGTGATATACCATATACCACTCGAAATCGAGTCATTCATCGCCTACGTGGTATGGCATATACCACTCGGAATTCAAGCCATTTCCCTCGCACTATATACTTAGTATAAACCGACAATCTCTTTCGACTCACGATTTCCGCAGTGATCGTGCTTGATCACAACCGTAACTTTGATTCTATCAAAATCCGACACGATTCGGTCAATGTTTCTCGCTTGCCAACATAAGTTTGGTGTGCAACCGAACGATTCGTTCTATCGATTTACGATTTCAATTCTTTCCTTACGTTGCATCTCGTGCAACAATTTATCTTGATATACGTTGCATTCCGTGCAACAAATTTTACTTTCGATACGCGTTGCACATCGTGCTACGATTTATTTTCGACACTTTTATTTCACTTTGTACAACGATTCAATTCTAATTTCCTTTGCACTTCGTGCAACGATTAATTTGATATGCGTTGCACCACGTGCAATAATTTTTACTTTCAATACGCGTTGCACATCGTGCAACGATCATTTTCGACATTTACCGCACCTCGTGCAACGAATTACTCTCGACTTTCCAAGTCAATGCACAATCCATTTTAACACATTCGGTATTGGCTTATCACTTCTCACTTTCATTTTAACGCATATTCACCATTACTCGTTGTACTTCGTGCATCATTTTATTTCTTATTCAACATGTTACATTACGACAACATCTCAAATCGTATTTCACAATTTGTTGCGCTTGCAGCAACTAACATTTTACGGCTCGTTTGCATTCAATGCAATATACCCTTCGTGACTTTCTTAGCAAACATCATGAAATTTCCAAAACACATGCGGCAAAATTTCACGATTTGTATTAGACTTATTGTATGGAACATCCAGTACGGCATCGAGTAGAGTCAAGAGTGATATCAAGTGGTGGTGGGCAACTTTTAGAATTGTAATGAAGTGAACGTCCAGAGGAAATTGAGCCTATGCTCTGATACCAATTTGTCACGCCCCGACCCGGAACCCGAATCATCGTCCTCGCAGGGGGCGTGATGCCGCACGAGCCTGGAGTTGCGCTCGTGCAAGGCAAGATGACAAGTTCTCAAATGGTTATCTTTTGATTCGATATTAACAACAAAAGGAAACAGAGTATACGAAACAATTCTCTTTTATTTATATCCGAAACTGAGGTTACAATGGCTTTCGATAGCCTAACAATATATGCCAGATTGGCTACAACACTCAGGTTCTCTCTTGCCCACAAAGGATTTTACCGTTCCATACATCATGCCTTCTATATCTCGGCCGCATCAATCCAGCTGCGTAGTCCGAGCGTCAATGCGATAGCACGCTTCAATGCGCTTCGACATTCCTAGCCTTAAAGCGTTCAAGCAACGCTTCGCCGCGAGCAATCCATTCCCTGCACCCTGCATGAAGCTGGTGGGGGATCAGTACGTTCGTCCTCGCATGTACTGAAGCAAAGATCATCTTTCCAAACCGACATTTTAATATTTATGTTGAATCATGCAACTTAGCTTATGATCTTGCTATGTCCTCCTTAGGGTCGATTTCATGGCATATTCGAAAGCGTAAAGCATGTTATCATAGCAGCATGTTATCGAATTGAATAGACAAGCAAACAAGCATTCTCGTGTTTGATTCGTGGCTTACCCAGTCGATGCACTCGCCGTTGCGTCCCTTGCACTGACGCAAGGTGAATACGCCACAATCCTTCCCTGTCATGTTATATGTGCATCTCTAAGCAGGATCTCTATGCGGGACGCATACGCGCCTACACTTTCATCCCATCGTTCCTTAACTATATGAAGGCCGTGGGCGTATCCGCGCCGGAATGGACTAAAGGAGTTTCTCTTTTATCTTTCCTTACTTTCTTTTCTCTCCTTCTTTTCTCTCTCGAAATCAAATTTGGGTAGCCCGGCGTTTCACGGGTTGGGTTGCAATCCCAACAACCGAAACTTACCGCGTGCCTACCATCATTTGTGGCTTCTCACATTTACGACCGAGTGCTAATCGGACATTCGTAGATGTGCGCCTATCAAAGATTATCATCCCTCCTAGGCCGAACGGTCCCGGTGTCCCGGTGCGCCCGTTCGGAGGGAAACACCCGTGCACGGGCTATTATCACGATTAATCTCAAGCCCATCCCATTCGACCATGCAACGCACTATCATTCAAACAACCAAGCATAGCCTTGAGTCCAAGACTCAGACTTTATCATCTCGCGTCTCTTCCGTTAACTTTCTGTGTTCTTACGTTTCATACTTCGTTTCAATGGTTCAATGGCATCGTGCCTCAACTCAATGCTCGTCAACCGAACGACCCGAAGGTCTCGAACACCTTTCGAGGCACCATGTCATATCCGACAGTTCCGCCACATTCATGCCACAACTGTATTCTCTCGCAACGAAGCCATCTTTTATTATCCCGCGCACGTAGGCACGTTTCGACCGTATCCTCCTGTTCTATAACTTAGCATTCAATGTTCGGGGCTTGCGCACTAGGGCGCTCGCCTATTGTCTTTCAATGTTCTAGCCGTCTAACTCGTGCAGCAAAGGCACGGTATGGTTCGTGCACTAAGGCACTCGCCGAGTACAGTTATCCCATGTTCTTGTGGCTTACGCACCGAGGCGCTCGCCTTAGCGATATCCAATGTTCCATAGCGACTCGTGCATATGATGCACGTTTCATTTCAATTGTTCTAACTTAGTGTTCGACACATACTATGATTTATCCCGATCGGACCACGCCCGTGGCGTCGATAGGCTAACTTAGCATACAATGATATATTTGACTTATCGAATGAAGGAGTAAAAAGAAGTCAATCCTTCCACCTTGAGTCGATACGCCTTCGTCGTTTCTCCGAGCTGATGCGGCTCGATTTTATAACTTTGTTGCACGACCACTCTCCTGACTTAGCCATTCGAGCACTTCGTGCTTCATTGAGTTATACGTCCGATTTGCCTTAGCGTGCCCAAGTCTCGGCCCGTCGCAAGGCGACGATTTGATTTCGCGGACCCCTTACTAAATATGTCAAAAGATCGACCTCTAATATTTTCCCGTCAAAGTATAACCTGCACATGAAACCAACTAAAATCAATACTTGAAATTATTCGGACTTGTGCCTTGGTTGATTCAATTTCTTAGAATCTTCGAGCCGATTCAACGCACTCATCCTTCGGGGCAACGCGACGCTTCGCATCGATTCAACTCGATGCATTCTTTCGGGGCAAGGCAACTCTTCGCATCAACTTAGTTTGATGCATTGCTCGGGACAACTTAACTCTCGTATCGACTCGCATCGATACGTAATCGGGTCAACGCAACTCTTCGAGTCAACGACTCAGCATAATGTACCGTGCGGATCGGGGCATTACAACTGTTCCAGAAAGATTTGGGTCTATGCCTTAAAGACCAAGGATCAGGTGCTGCCTACTTTCAAAGAGTTTCAGGCATCTATTGAAAGAGATACGGGCAAGAAGTTATTGTGTGTTCGGTCCGACAACGGCGACGAATACATTGGTCCCTTTGATGCTTATTGTAGAGAGCAAGGGATACGACACCAGAAGACTCCGCCCAAGACACCTCAGCTCAATGGTGTAGCGGAGCACATGAATAGGACACTGATGGAGTGGGTGCGATGTTTGCTATCAGAAGCAAACTTGCCAGGCAGTTATTGGCGTGAGGCTCTTCTCATAGCTGCTTATGTTATTAATTTATCTCCTATTGCTCCTTTCCAGGGTGATGTACCTGACAAAGTATGGTACGACAAAGAGCCGTCATACAATCACCTGCGAGTGTTTGGCTGTAAGGCCTTCATGCATGTACCGAAGGACGAGAGGTCCAAACTTGAGCCGAAGACGAGGCGATGCATCTTTGTCGGCTACGGTCGGGATGAGTTTGGCTATAGACTCTACGACCCGGTGGGAAGAAAGCTCTACAGAAGTAGGGACGTAGTATTCGTCGAGGATCAGACCATGACCAACACTCAGGATTCCGAGACGCCTTCTGAGGCTGAGGAATTGCCTGAGTTAGAGTCATTTCGCTTCGAACAGTTTTTAGAGGACATCGCAGAGGATCCAATTATGGGGGAGCCAGTACATGGAGTTGCTCCCAACCTTGATTATCAGCCTGCTGATGGTGGTCAGGGTGTCCCTCAGGAGGATGAACATGTCGGGGAGGCGGTTCCCGAAGAGGAGGAGGCTGTTGGTATACAACCAGCACCAATGGATCCACTGAGAAGGAGCGACAGAGAGCGTCGACCATCTACGAGATACTCACCAGGTGAGTATGTGCTATTGACTGACGGGGGAGAGACCGAAAGTTTTGCAGAGGCTATGGAAGACAAACACAGGTAGGAGTGAATGGAGGATATGCAGGAGGAGATGAGTTCCTTACACGCCAATTCTACTTATGAGCTGGTACAGTTGCCAAAGGACAAGAAGGCTTTGAAGAATCGATGGGTGTTTAGAGTGAAGCGGACAGATGATGCTACTCGCCCTCGATACAAAGCGAGGCTGGTAGTTAAAGGCTACAGTCAGCGAAAAGGCGTAGATTATGATGAGATCTTTTCGCCTGCCGTCAAGCATTCGTCTATTCGGGTGGTGCTAGCATTGGCAGCCAGTCTCGACTTGGAGGTCGAGCAGATGGACGTGAAGACGACATTCCTCCATAGTGACCTTGAGGAGGAGTTATACATGGAGCAGCCAGAGGGATTCTGTGAGAAGGGCCAGTCATATTTGGTCTACCGGTTGAGGAAGAGCTTATATGGTCTGAAGCAGGCTCCAAGGCAGTGGTACGGAAAGTTTGAGTCGTTTATGGGGGAGCATGGCTATACACGGATGACGTCTGATCACTGTATATTTGTGAGGTATTTTGCCGATGATAATTTTATTATTTTATTGCTCTATATTGATGACATGCTATTAGAGGATCGGAATGCCACTAGGACAGCGGAGTTGAAGCGCCAACTGGGTGCGGCCTTCTCTATGAAGGATTTGGGTGCAGCAAAGACTATTTTTGGGATGGAGATCAGCCGAAAGAGAGTCCAAGTTGCTACACTTGTCCCAAAAGAAGTACATTCATCGGGTACTTCAGCGTTTCGGTATGGACGGGTCGAAGAAAGTGAGTTGCCCCTTTGCGACTCACTTTAAGTTCACTGAGGAGCAGTGTCCATCTACCGAGGACGAAAAAGAAGATATGGAGCGAGTTCCATATGCCTCAGCTGTGAGAAGCCTTATGTATGCTATGGTGTGTACGAGCCAGACATCGCTCATATAGTTGGCACAGTTAGCAGGTACCTTTCAAATCCTAGAAGGGTACATTGGAGTGCGGTCAAGTAGATTCTACGATACCTTCAGGGCGCTGCTGATTGGAGACTTTCTTTTGGTGGTGACGAGCCAAAGCTGGTTGGGTATACTGACGCTGATATGGCTGGAGATGTAGACACGAGACGATCGACTTCGGGCTATGTGATGATGTTTGCTGGAGGAGCAGTATCGTGGCAGTCGCGGTTGCAGAAGTGTGTTACCTTGTCGACGACAGAGGCATAGTACATTGCGACGACGGAGGCTTGTAAGGAGTTGCTGTGGATGAAAAAGCTGTTACAGAAAATAGGGCTAAAACAAAAGCAGTATACTTTGCTTTGCGACAGTCAGAGTGCTATTCACCTTGTGAAGAATCAGACCTTTCATAGCCGGTCCAAGCACATCGAGGCTCGATATCATTGGATACGGGATGTGGTTGAGAAGAAGGACACGATGCTTGAGAAGGTCCATACTGATGACAATGGAGCGGACATGCTCACGAAGGTTCTACCAAGGGGAAAGTTTGAGTACTGCAGGCGGATCGTCGGGATGACGAGTTCCTCCACCTAGTTGTGAAGGAAGAGATTTGTTGGAGTGGGTGGGGTTCCCAACCTATGTGTAGAATACCCCGGAGAGTGACGAGCGTCATCCGTGTGTCGGAGAAGCTCGGGGAGTACATGGATCATATTTTGGAACATATATGGTAATGAAATATATGATTGGATTTCCATATTTACTTTTATCATATATTTATGATTGGACCCTTCATATAGTAGCTTGCCATATTATTGGGTTTTCAATTATGGCAAGCCAATTATGATTGGATTTCTATTAAATATATGATTGATGCATATTGGAAGTTTCCATATATATTGGCCTTCCATATATGGATTACCAAGGTCTTATAAAAGGGTGATACATGCTTGTTGTAAAATCATCTCAAAAACAAGAGTGCTTTACAATCTTTGAGAGAGAGAGGATTAAGGACTATTGTAAAGGAGAGATTGCTTTGAATAATTTTTCGGCATCTCTTGTTCTTCGA
The DNA here is from genome assembly GCA_029216955.1 of Iris pallida. Taxonomy (NCBI): domain Eukaryota; kingdom Viridiplantae; phylum Streptophyta; class Magnoliopsida; order Asparagales; family Iridaceae; genus Iris; species Iris pallida. Next base: position 11,827,639 of record JANAVB010034420.1, read on the forward strand.
AGTCCGCAATCAAAAAATTTCTTCTTTCAAGTGAGTTGTGGTGATCCGTGTTGGATCAGGAGGAGCTTGTAGAGGGTGTATTCTCTTTATTCCATTAGTGGAGGTTCATTAGGGTTGGACTCCGATCGTCCCGTAGTTTTTTCCTGCAAGGGTTTTCCACGTCAAAAATCTTTGTGTCTGCGATTGTGTTTGGCATTTTTGGTTTGTGTGCTTTTGCTCGGTTCTCTCGCAGGACTTTCTGGTTTGGGGGAACGGTTTTCGCGCTTCGTTTCCAACATTACGGTATTGAGATATGATCGTACTAAGAGCCTACTATGGTGTTATGGTATGTTGATTCCTTATCAATTGTATTATTGTACAAGATATAGTTGTTTCTTATATTACTCTATTTTTGCATATATTATTGTTACATTCGGCTTGTATATTATATATCTTGCTGCTTCCTTCTGAATACCCGATCTTCTTCCAGGTATTTGCTGAGCTTTATGCGTAGAGTTGTGTAACGTTGTTTTTGGTGTGCTTTTGCAAGATGTAGGTATCACTAGTGGTATTCTTTATCGTTCTTTTGTATTTTATATTTACTAGCATATATGCACATGCATTGCACGTATTTAAAATACACGTATTTAAAAGACACTTCTACTCATAACTTGTTTATTTTTTAATGAATGAATGATAATAAACAAAATCCAATTTTCAATGCCTCATTTTTAAATACTCAATACATTTAATAGCGGTTGTAATTAGGAATATCAAAGGACAACTCTTGTATTTACCTAGATACCCTCTATTAATTTTAATTAATTTTTTTAATTAGTAAATATAATAAAGGGTATTTTTTTGGAAATAAATCTTCCACGGTGAAGCCTACTTTTGGCATTATATAGTAGAATAGATTATCATGACTTCCACTACTGTTATAGCCTAGCATTATAGACTATATTATTTTTCGTATTTATTCGAACATATATGCTAATGGGTTACAGACTATGATATATATTGTTCATTCTTGATATTTATCTGTTATGTGGATTGAGATTAATATTGATATAGATAGATAGAAATACCAATCTTGGACAACGTATACGTATTCGAGTTGGGCTGGATTTCGCTTGATATATAGCTGGTCATTGACACGTATCCTGGTCCTACGTATTTTAAAACTGGAACTTGACATGATAAATCCTAACGGAGAGGGTCCTCTACTTTCCCTCTTTGTTGGCCATAACACAAGCTATATTGTGGAATTTGGAATTTCTCTATGGTTGAAGCTCTGAAAGAGAGAAAGAAATTAAAGAGGAAAGTCTAAAACTATGGTTGCATTTATAGATAGGAGGAATTAAGGCTTTTAAATCTTTTAGATTAAATGTTATCTTTTATATTTTATTCCACTCAAATGTAGGTCAAATATTTGTAGAAAATGGAATATTCGATCACATATTAAATATTATATTTACATCTTATTGGCTAAATATTTTCTTTAAATATTTTATATTAAATATGAAAATCAAATGTACACAAGAAATACGAACAAAATTATGTAAAATTCAATGTACAAATCATGAGAGCATGTGATTTTTTTTAGAATATTACCAATATGACATAATTTACACGATTTTTTTTTCGTACGAACAAGTACATATCCATATAATATATGATACTGGATACAGAAAATTACAAAAAAAGTATTAAAATTTAATATAATTATAAAAAAGCATCAAGTTCTGTGAAATTATACTTTGAGCATCCATTCGGCAATTCAATTGCCGTATGATAATGTCAGCCGGCCCAGCTTCGATTAACCGTTAACCCAGAAATGGATTAAAACAAAGGGGAGAGATTAAGGATCAAACGGCAAATCCAAGGCCGTTCGCTGACGTCAGCTGACGTCAGCATACGGCAATTCAATTGACGTTTGTGTTATATCATTTTTTTTCTTTTTCTTCAATTGAATTACCGTTTTTGTTTTTTAATTTTTTTTACGCTGACGTCCGCCGACGTCATCATACGACAAAGGAATTGTCGTTTCTAATGCTTGATTTCTTTTTGACTGCTCATGTGAGCTTATGAGACAAACCAAGTTTTCTTTAAGGACCTAAACGAAAATTCTAGTCCATGTGTCTACCTCCTATTGAATGTCCTCATATGAGCTTTTGGTTGTGACCTGTGTGTCACGGACTTAGTGTTTTTGCTAGCACTTCGTCCCGTGCGGCACACTGTCTTTCTCCTCAAAGACTCGTGCAAGCCTTCCCAACCCGACTTAGCTAGATCGCTAAGGAAATTAGAATAGTGGAGCAAAGATGGGACTAGTAAGGATCTCTTTATTGACTTGGAGAATGCTTACAATTTTAGGTGGTGAGGAACAAATGAGAGCCTCTCCCTTTTATAAGTGCTCATAAAGCAATACAAGGAAAGTCCTGGAAGGAATATTCCAAGGATTATTACATTCTACCATAACTGGAATGGCATATTCCAGGTTTATTCCCTAGCAACATAAAAGGAAACTTCAAGGGCCTTCCAGAAGCTTCTTGGGCCTCCTAGAACGATCTTGGGCCTTCTGGAGAGATCCAAAATCTTCTAGAGCCTTCCGCCATCTTCTAGAATGTTCTGGAAGCTTCCCGCATAACCTTGGTCCGTGAAAAGGTTATGCAACTGGGCCTCGGGCGGGGTGCAACATTTGGGCCGTTACATTCTCCTCCACCTAAGGCGTTGACGCCCTCGTCAACCATGCTCGCTGAGAAACGCCTGGATCTCGGCTTCGAACTGATGCAGCGTATCAGCACGTTCCCAGCTAGACTCGCCGTAAGGCAAGCCCTTCCACTGGATGAGGTACTCCACATACGGGGACACTCCTCGTCTCCGAATGGTCCTCCTATCCAGCACGGCTTCCACCTCCTTGTCGAAGGAAGTCGTCATGGTCGCCATCGGTCGCTTCGGAACTCCGCGCTGGGGATCCTCCAAGTCTTCATGGTACGGCTTCAAGCAACTGGCATGGAAGACTGGATGAATCTTCAGCTTGGCATGGAGTTCAAGCTTGTAGGCCACCTTGCCTACCTTCTTGAGCACGGGGAAGGGGCCTTCATACTTCCAGATTAGTCCTTTGTGCACCTTGCGGAACACCTTGAACTGTTGCGGTTGTAGCTTCACCAGCACCATGTCACCCTCCTTGTACTCAACCGGCCTTCGCTTCGCGTCGGCCCACTTCTTCATCTTCCTCGCGGCCTTCTCCAGAAATGCCTTGGCAATGTCCGCCTTTGCCTTGAAATCTGAAGTGAACTGGTTGGCCGCGGGACTTCTACTCGAGGACCCCGCACTCAGCGTGTGCGGGGCAAGCGGTTGGCGACCCATCACCAACTCGAATGGACTGCTGTGCGACGACTCGCTCCGTTGAAGATTGTAGCAGAACTGAGCGACGTCGAGATGATGCACCCAATCCCTCTGGTTGGCACTCACAAAGTTCTGCAAGTACTCCTCGAGTAGCGAGTTGACCCGCTCGGTCTGCCCGTCCGTCTGCGGGTGGAAGCTGGTCGAGAAGTGTAAGTCCGTCCCGAGGATTTTGAACACTTCCGTCTAGAACTTCCCCGTGAAGCGGGGGTCTCGGTCGCTGACAATGTTGACCGGGATGCCCCAGAACTTCACCACGTGGCTGATAAACAGTCGCGCGGCCTCCTCTGCTGTGCAGTCCGTCGAAGCAGCAATGAAGGTCGCGTACTTTGAGAACCGGTCCACCACCACGAGGATGGACCCAAGCGCCCCCACTTTCGACAGGGCAGAGATGAAGTCCATCGAAATGCTCTCCCACGGCCGACTCGGCACGGGAAGAGGCTCCAGCAGGCCCCCGGGCTTCTGGTGATCCACCTTGTCCTGTTGGCACACAAAACAAGTGCGAACATAGTCCTCCACATCTTCGCGTATGTGAGGCCAGTAGTATGCGGCCTCTAGTAACGCCAAGGTTCGCTTCTGCCCCGGATGTCCAGTCCACTTTGTGTCATGACACTCCTTGAGCAGCTGTCTCCGCAAGCCACTCCACCGAGGCACGACCACCCTGTCGCCCTTGGTGTAGAGAAGTCCGTCTTTCAGCCAGAACCTTCTCGTCTTTCCCTCCTTGGCAAGCTTCACTATGGCCAGTGTTAGTGGATCCTCCATGATTCCCACTCGAACACGGTCCAGAATGTCCCCCTTGAGCAAGCACACAGATGCGAGCTCGGCCTTCCTGCTAAGCGCATCGTCCACCTGATTTTCTTTGCCGGGTTTGTACTGCAACACCATGTCGAACTCGGCTAGAAAATCTTGTCATCTCGCCTGCTACGGAGATAGCTTCTTCTGGGACTGGAAGTAGCTCGTGGCAACATTGTCTGTCATGACCACGAACTTGGTGCCGAGGAGGTAGTGCCGCCATGTCCTCAAGATATGCACGACCGCGGTCATCTCCTTCTCCTGCACCGTGTAGCGCCGCTCAGTGTCATTCAGCTTGCGGCTCTCGAATGCGATGGGGTGTCCTTCCTGCACCAACACCCCACCGATGGCGAAGTCGGACGCGTCCGTGTGCACTTCGAACGTCTTGGAGTAGTCCGGTAGAGACAAGACCGGCTCCTCCGTCACAGCCCACTTCAGTGCCTCGAATGCCTCCTCGCATCGGGGCGTCCAGCTCTATGCCCGATCCTTCCGCAGCAGATCGGTCAGAGCCGCTGCGATGGCGGAATATCCTCGAACGAACCGCAGGTAGTAGTTCGCTAAGCCAAGGAACGATCGCAGCTCCGTCGGCTTGGTGGGAGCCTCCAACTCCCGTATGGACTGGACCTTTGCGCCGTCCATCCATATCTTGCCACGCCCGATCCAGTGCCCCAAGAACGACACCTCTTCTTGTGCGAATGAGCACTTCTCCCGCTTGACGAAGAGTTCGTTCTCCCTTAGCACCTGGAAGACAGTCTTCAAATGCTCGATGTGCTCCTCCATCGTGTTTGAGTACACGACGATGTCGTCGAGGTAGACCACGATGATGTCGTCGAGGTAGACCACGACGAACCGATCCAGGTAGGGATGAAAGAGCTTGTTCATCAAAGTACAAAAAGTCGCAGGAGCATTTGTTAGACCAAAAGGTATAACCATAAACTCATATGCGCCATACCTCGTCACGCATGCCGTCTTAGCCTCGTCGCCCTCTGCAATCCGGACTTGATAATACCCCGAGCGCAGATCAAGTTTGGAAAAGTATCTCGTGCCTCCCAATTGGTCGAACAAGTCCGCCACCAACGGGATGGGATATTTGTTCTTGACGGTCACGTTGTTTAGTGCACGATAGTCGATGCACAAACGAAGGCTTCCGTCCTTCTTCTTCTGGAACAGCACCGGTGCACCATACGGGGCCTTTGACGGTCTGATGAATCCCGTGTCCAGTAGCTCCTTGAGTTGCTTCTTCAACTCGTCCAGCTCGGGCGGGGCCATGCGATATGGAGCCATGGAGGGCGGCTTCGTGCCCGGCTCCAACTCGATGGCATGGTCTACCTCCCTCCGCGGAGGTAGCCTCTTCGGCAACTCCTTCGGCATGACGTCCCCAAACTCCACAAGGACGTCATCGATCTCAGACGGAAGATCCCCCTGCACGGGCGCCTCCTCCGTCTTGAGTACAGCAAGGTAAGTCATCTCTTCGTGTCGCATCCCCTTCTTGAGTTGTAATGCGGAGAGAGCCTTCCCTTTCGTAAGCTCGCCTCGTGCAGTTGTCACCATGCACGGAGAGCTCTCCTCTATGATCCCGATGACTCCCAGATGCGGCATTGGGACCGCCTTTGCCGAAGTGAGGAAGTCCATCCCAAGGATCATGTTGAAGTCGTCCAGTGGTGCTGCCGTGAGACTGGTGACACCCGTCCAGTCTCCCACTTGGATCTTCACCCCTTTGGCCACCCCCTGCACGGGGCGCGCCTCAGAATTGACTGCCTTTATCGTTCTTGAGTCTTTTTCTAGCGCCAAACCCAAGCGTCGGACCTCCGTGTCCGAGATAAAGTTATGGGTAGCCCCCGTGTCGACCATCGCCCTGGTGTTGTGGCCGTTGATCTTCACGTCCACATACATCAGCTCTCGATTCGGGGTCTTGGACACTACCGCCTTGCTCTTCAAAGCATTCAACAGGCGCAGGGCACCCATGTGAGCCCCCTTCTTAGGCTCCATGTCCTCGGCCTCCTTGCCTTGGACCGCGTTCACCCTCTTGCCCTTGTTCGGACAGTCCCGTGCAAGGTGATTTCCACCACACACATAGCACTCGATCTTCCGCTCCGTCGAAGGCTTTGTTTGCGGCTTGTCCTTTGGTGGCGGGCCTCCATTTCCGTTGTTCTTCTTCGCTCCCCCACCATTGAACTTGGTGGTGGTCTTTTTCCTTGGGCTTTGGGGCATCGCTCCGTCGATACTCCATCAGCTTCTCGGCTGCCGCAATAGCCATGTTCAGATCTGACACATCTTGCCTCTGCAATTCTTGTGCCGCCCATGGTTGTAGACCCTCCAGGAACGCGAATAGGCGATCCTCTTCGCCCATACTGGAAATGGTGAGCATCAGGCGGGTGAACTCTGCCACATAATCCTTGATCGTCCCAGTGTGCTTGAGTTAACGCAAACTCCGTCTTGTGACATACTCCACATTCTTCGGATAGAATTGAGACTTGATCTCCTTCTTGAGATCCTCCCAAGTCTCGATCTTGCAAAGTCCCTTTTCTATATCGATGCACCTGCGTCGCCACCACAGCGTAGCATCATCAGAAAAATATAGGGACGCTATGTTTACCTTATCGGTCTCATCCTCGATGCGAACCGCCTTCAGGTACCGCTCGACATTCCAGATGAAGTTGTCCACCTCCTTCGCGTCCCGTACGCCATTGAAGGATTTTGGTTCTGGATACTTTACCCTCTGTGTCGACTCCCTCCTCGGAGTCGGACCACCAGCAATGGCCCTCTCGAGGACCTCCGCCTTGGTTTGTAGCTCCTTGCGTAGTTCAGCAATCTCCGTCTTTGTGGCCTTTCGTTCCTCCTCGAACTCGGCCTGCATCTCGCGGAGATGCTCTCGGAACTCCGTCATAGCCGTGGCGACATCCGCCTCCAAACCCTGGGCGAATTCCTCGTGAGCCATTTGGTTTTGCTCCACTTGATACTCGACGCCCGTCACGCCTTTCTCCAGCATCTCAACCCGGTCAGCCAACTCGCCAAGAGCCCGTTCCACCAACGGTTCCTTGCTCTTGCCCTTCCTCGAGGTCTTCGCCTTCTCCTTAGGCGATGAGGGTTGTGCCGGTTCCTCGTTGATGATGGCTTTGGTCGAAGACATGACGGCGATCGAACCTTTGCTCTGATACCACTTGTTACGGACTTAGTATTTTTGCTAGCACTTCGTCCCGTGCGGCGCACTGTCTTTCTCCTCAAAGACTCGTGCAAGCCTTCCCAACCCGACTTAGCTAGATCGCTAAAAAAATTAGAATAGTGGAGCAAAGATTGGACTAGTAAGGATCTCTTTATTGACTTGGAGAATGCTTACAATTTTAGGTGGTGAGGAACAAATGAGAGCCTTCCCCTTTTATAAGTGCTCATAGAGCAATACAAGGAAAGTCCTGGAAGGAATATTCCAAGGATTATTACATTCTACCATAACTGGAATGGCATATTCCAGGTTTATTCCCTAGCAACATAAAAGGAAACTTCAAGGGCCTTCCAGAAGCTTCTTGGGCCTCCTAGAACGATCTTGGGCCTTCCGGAGAGATCCACAATCTTCTAGAGCCTTCCGCCATCTTCTAGAATGTTCTGGAAGCTTCCCGCATAACCTTGGTCCGCGAAAAGGTTATGCAACTGGGCCTCGGGCGGGGTGCAACATTTGGGCCGTTACATGTGGCCAACTTGTTTCATTTGGAAGCTTGCTAACATTTGCTAACATGAGCCTTGTGTGAGCAAACTATTTACTAACGTGAGCCAACTTGCTTGCTAAAGTAATTTGTACAAAAAATTACAAAAAAAGCATTAAAATTGAAGGAAAAAAATAAAAAAAATAAAAAACAAAAACGGCAATTCAATTGAAGAAAAAAAAAATAGAACACAAACGGCAATTCCTTTGCCGTATGCTGACGTCGGCTGACGCAGCATAAAAAAAAAATTATAAAACAAAAACGGCAATTCAATTGAAGAAAAAGAAAAAGAAAAAAAGGAACACAAACGACAAATGAATTACCGTATGCTGACGTCAGCTGACGTGAGCGAACGGCCTTGGATTTGTCGTTTGATCCTTAATCTCTCCCTCCATTCTGGGTTAACGGTTAATCGAAGCTGGGCCGGCTGACATCATCATACGGCAATTGAATTGCCGAATGGATGCTCAAAATATAATTTCACAGAACTTGATACTTTTTTTACAATTATATTAAATTTTAATGCTTTTTTTATAATTTTCTGTACTGGATATGAGTCTCACATCTTCCCTTTACTTCTTGTGGGCTCATCAATGAGGAACCAAGGAGGCGGTGTTGGTGGTTGCAGAACATTCATGAGAGCATTAAAGAGGTCTAGCTATACTTGCTCATACTCATTCACCAACTTGACCTAGAGGCAAGTACATCTTGCTAAAAATGATAGCTTTGTGTCCTAATGCTTCCTATACTTAATCAATCTTAGTATTCGAGGTTTTCTTTAGCTTCTAGGACTTCTATATGTGCTAGCTTTGAATTTTTTTACTTTAGCTTCAGGGACTTCTTTAGCTTCTAGGACTTCTAAAGTAACAAAAAAACATGATCACGTATTCGAAGTTTTCTTTAGCTTCTAGGACTTCTATATGTGTTAGCTTTGAAGTTTTTGATTTACATTTTCATATATGTTAATAGTATGGGATAAAAATGATAGTTTTAGCGATAGAAGATATACATCGTGTTGTGATCATGTTTTTTGTTACGTGGCTCGTATTTATCATGCTTTAGTTATCCCATATGTTGGATTTTCGTTTTGGACCATCACAATAGTAGCATTTTGAACTGTTCTGACAAAGTCAAAATTTTGTTAGAAATTTGGGTCTGCTGCAGGATGAGTGGTTTCGGTTTGGATTTAGTTGTCTTTGATCGAGATGTGGACCATAAGATAATTTACAATTGCCATGCGGTGGTTGTCAATTGATTTTTTCTTTTCATGTGAGGTAAGAGAAGCGAGACCAATTGATAACCGCCACGTAGCGGTTGTAAAAATTTACAACCATATTTGGTTGTAAACTTAGCATTATTAAAGACAATTTAGTTTAAATCATATGTGTAACCAAATAACTAACTAGCTTGGGTTCCAAACTTGGAGATTGTTCCTATCAAATTGTGTTTAATTATGGCTAATTATAATGACACATCCAAAGTTGATCAGGGCTAGCCCCAATCTAATTTTGGTTAATTTACAAGTTTGTCATTTGAAAAATTACTTAGGGCTAGCCCAACTATCGGTATATAAGTCATTTTTTTGATTTTTTTCCTCTTGTCTCCTTCCTCACATCTCTTTCTCCAAACCCTATTTTATTTTCTTTCTTGTTTGGACATTATGGAAGAAAAATAAGAAAGAAGAAAGAAGAACAAGAAGAAGAAGAAAAAGAAGAAAGAAAATAAACCAACTTGTCGGAATCCTTAAACTTTTACTTTGAAGTTGTGGTCACAACTTGTGGGAATTATGGATGAAACCTTAGTTATAGAAGAAATTGGGTCATCAAATATATTAATTGATCAGTCCGGTCCTTTCGAAGAACACGACATTCTTTTCGAAATAGTCTTGGTAACTCCTCGACTGACAAAATCCTATTTTGGCAGTCCTAAGATCGACCAGGTCGACTTTAGGACTGGCTCAATTTCTAACAGTTCTAGAAGTATTTATGACTGCCAGAAATTTTGGCAGTCCTAAAATGGACTTGCTGGACAGCAAATCCATTTTAGGACTGCCCAAATTTCTGGCAATCTTGGTAGTGGATAGGACTGCAAAAAATTTGGCAGTTCTGACCGTCAAAAAAATTGACAATCCTAGAAGAAAATTTTAAATAATCATGGAAACATAAGTCACGTAAGGATTTTATATTTTTATATAATCATTAAGTTACCTTTATAAATATTTTTAAACCTATTTTAGAGAAATAAATTATCTACTCGTTTAAAAGTAAATAAATTATCTCCTCGGTTTAAAAAAACCCCTCAAAATTTGAAATCTATATTATAGATAAGTCTCTCAATTTTGCTCATTTAAAAATAAACCTTCATATATACGGTCTATAAATCCATTTTAGTATAAATATATTTTAGAGACAAGTCTTTCAATTTTGTTCATTTCAAAATACACCTATTTATTTTAGAGATAAGTCTCTCAATTTTAAATCTATTTTAGAGTCTCAATTATCTACTCGATTTAAAAAAGTCAAAATTTTAAAATATGTATTTCTAGGACTGCCATGAAACTGGGCAGTCCTAAGTATTTTTAGGACTGCCAGGAAACTGGCCAATTCTAAAATACAGCAAGTCTATTTTAGGACTTCTCAGTCTCCTGACAGTCCTAAGTATTTTTAGGACTGCCAAGAAACTGGACAGACCTAAATGAACTTGCTGCATTTTAGGACTGTCCAGTTTTCTGCCAGTCCTAAGTATTTTGTCAAATTAATGGTTGTGACAAAGAAGAGAGACTAGAACACAAAAAAAGAGTTTGCAATGGTTGCCACTCCCCTACTGTTGTGGCCTCAAATATTTTTTTTTCTCTAATCATGTGGCCATCAATAGATTATTTGGTTTGTGACTTACCTATCAAAGGAACACCGAATTGTCAGAGGACTATTCATTGAATGCGATTGTCCAACATCAGCTTTTAACTAGCAAATAAAATGATTTAACTAGTAAATAAAATGAATAATAATGTCTCTAAGAATTGATGTCGCCGAATCAGAATTTGGAAGAAATTGAGAATGAGAAGGAAACTAGGATTTTGATGGAGATGAGGATGATGGAAATGGTAGAGAAGAAGAATGAAAAGATAAGAAGAAAACTAGAATTTTGGGAAGAGAGAGAGTCAAATATTGAAATGAAGGTGAAATTTTGGGTTGGGGGTATTGGGTTGGGACAGTCCAAAGGGTGAAAAATTGGACTGTCATGAGTAGTTTTTTCTTAAACCTGGACTAGTTCCAATTCTAGTCCGGACTAGTCGTGAGTAACTTTGAATGTGCCCTTATAAATAGCCTAAATTAGAGATGTTAGTAGTTGTATGTACTGTATGTTGAGGCTTGGTGCTCGCGCTTGCAGACCATGACCCCATGCTGCCACTCCTCCCTTGCTGCCCGCAGGCCCTTGCCGGCTCCGTCCAGCTCGCCATCTCCACCCGCTCCCAACTCCTGGGGCGAGCAGCCCACGCCATCTCCATCAAGCTCCTCTCCCCATCCCCACTCCCTTCCTTCCTCACAACCCACCTCCTTAATTTCTACTCGAAGCTCGACCTCCCGTCCCCCGCCCTCGCCCTCCTCTCCCTCGACCCCTCTCCTTCCGTCCCTTCCTTCACCGCGCTCATCTCCGGACTCTGCAACAACTCCCGCCCCTTCCTCTCCCTCCAAGTATTCCTCTCCATGCTCCGCTCCCCTTCTCGTCCCAATGACTTCACCCTCCCTTCCGTCCTCAAGTCCGCTGCATCCCTCCGCGCCACCCCGCTTGGAAAACAGCTCCACTCTCTGTCCGTCAAGAACGGCCTGGTGAACGACGTCTTTGTCGCCTCTGCCGCTGTGGATATGTACTTGAAATGCGGACTTCTCGACGACGCTCACGGCCTGTTTGACGAAATGCCGACGAAAAACATCGTTGCCTGGAACGCCCTCATGACCAACTCAGTCCTTGTGGGACGATACGATAATGTGGTGCGCGCGTTTGTTGACGTGCTCCGGTCGGGAAGTTGTTACCCCAATATGATATCCATTTGTGCTTTCCTCAATGCTTGTGCTGCTGCTTCTTACTCTGGGCTCGGGTCACAATTACATTCCTTTGTGCTTAAGGCTGGGTTTGCTTCTGATGTGTCTGTCCGGAACGGGCTGATCGACTTTTACGGCAAGTGCCACTGGGTGGACGAGGCAAGACTAGTGTTTGACGAGATGGATTATAGGAACGATGTCTCTTGGTGCTCGATGATTGTGGTTTACGTGCAGAACGGACTGGAAGAAGAGGCGTTCAGGATGTATTTGAGAGTGAGGGGAGAGGACGGGTTGGTGCCGACAGATTTCATGGTCTCGAGCGTTCTGACCACTTGTGCAGGCCTGTCGGGCCTTGATCTTGGCAGGTCGGTACATGCCACTGCTGTCCGGTCGTGTGTCGATCGCAACATCTTTGTGGGGTCTGCGCTTGTTGATATGTACGGTAAGTGTGGCAGCGTTGCGGATGCTGAGCAGGTTTTTCAGGAACTGCCTGAGCGGAATTATGTAACTTGGAATGCAATGATTGGAGGGTATACGGCACTGGGTGATGCTAAGTCAGCATTGGCATTGTTCAAGGATATGGAAACCAGAGGAATAACGCCCAATTATGTGACTCTCGTTAACATCATATCTGTATGTGGGAGAGGAGGGAGGCCTAAAGATGGGCTGGAGTTGTTTGAAACTATGAAGCAAAGGTATGGGGTTGAGCCGGGAGCTGAGCACTATGCTTGTGTGGTGGACTTGCTCGGGAGGGCAGGAATGGTGGATAAGGCGCATGATTTTATTCAGTGGATGCCTATGAGACCGAGCATTTCGGTATGGGGGGCACTTCTCGGGGCCTGTAGGATTCATCGGAAAACAGAGCTGGGGAGAGTTGCAGCAGAGAAGCTGTTTGAGCTCGACCCAAAGGATTCGGGCAATCATGTGGTGTTGTACAATATGTATGCTGCTACTGGGAGGTAAGACCTAAGCTTCACAAATTCTATCTACATTTTAGCATTAAGAATGTTATGTCATTTTTGATATTCATAGCATATTTATTAGGGTAATGACTCGGGTTTTGGATCGTTATTTACGCTACTCAGAGGTGGTGTATTTTGATACATCTTAGTTTTTAGTCGGAACCATAAGACCACATTCTTCTCTTGACTCCTGTTTTAGACGTCATACAAAAGGAGACATTTTATGTAAATTTTGAGAAGTTTACATTCATGACCTCCTCTCTTTACTTTTTGGAGTTCTTAGTGCCGAGTCGGGGTGTATTGGCAGACTATGACAAAGTGCGGGCCATTAGAGAAGGAACCACTCCTACGAGTATAAGTAAGGCCAGGTGTTTCTATCGATTGGCCATATTATAAGGAGGTTTGTTAAGGGATTTAGTAGTATCATGACTGCTGTTACTGTCTTGAGATAGGGGAATTCGTGGGACTAAGGTTATACTCTAGCATTGGAGGAAATCAAAGCAAAGTTGACCACTGCCCCAATCCCACGTCTCCCTGATCTCTCGAAGGTCTTCGAGATTGTATGTCAGGATGTATTGGGAGTAGGTATTAGTTGTATGTTGACTCAAGAGGGCCATCCTATCACATTCCTTAAGAGAAACTGAATGAGGCTTGACAACGACACTCTACTTATGACCAAGAGATTTATGCTGCAGTGCGGAGCTTATGATATTGACCTCACTATCTGCCTCCGAAACAGTATGCTACTTTCAGAAAATTAGACCCTACAAGTGTATAAGCATGGAATTTCAGGCGCATCCAAGGTCAGAACTCCTATGCGCCCCCAAGCGCCATGAGCCCCAAAACATCATGCGCCGAAAGACCAAAGACAAAATGTTGGCACATCAGAAGACAAAAAAAAAAGAGGCACATGAAGATCAGATTTTTATTTCACATGAAAGTCTATTACATGTCTAAACTCTTTGTTACAATAAAAAGTCTACTACAAAGAAGCCTAGCCTAAACTACAAACAGGGCACATCACTCTGACAACTCAACTAGGTGCATCACTTTGGCGTCTCAGTTCAGGCACGTCAACACTCCTCATCAGAGCGAATCACTTCCTCGTCAAACGCATAAGTGGTTCGGCTAATAAAGCATTTATTGAGCAGAACGCGGGTTGGCAATCAATCCAAACCCGGTGGCTCTTCCAGCATAACGGAAGTCGGGACATGACGACCCCGATCTTCGGATGCAACAGTCACCAAATGCCATCTCATAGAAGAACACTGTCGACAAGGGGTTCGAACATAAGCTGTTGTGCCCATAGCTCTCCTGGCGCATCTCAGTCTCTTGAAAGAGTTTGTCGTCAAAATCAAAGTTTTTTTGAACGAGAAGATTGACAATCCGCAGTGCAACATCTTGCCAAGGAGGAGGATCGGTCGAGTTCATCTCAAATGAGAAGTTTGGATGAAAGAATGAGCAAACTCTCTATACTGCTATTTATAGGCCAGGGCAAATCAAACCCATGCGCCAAGTGGCAATTTCTCCGAAGTCAGTACAATGAACTTGCATTAATGACGATGAATCTGCCACCTCAAACTCAGCTAAGTCAAAGTGTCATCAATGTCTCGAAAGACTCAACAAGACTGACCAAAGGAGATGCGCCACGTAGCAGATGCGCCCCTCAGCACCATGCGCTCCATGCCGATGCGCCCAATGGAACACAGACAGATGCGCCCAATGGAACACAGACAGATGCGCCCACATAAGCTCGTCACCCATCAAAGCATTTAATGCTACATGACAGAAATGACAACAACACGCGTCTCGAAGTCTGAGCAGTCAGTTTTTGCAGAAGACGAAGAGACGCAATCATCACCCCTTTGTCGGTTACGACTGTGCTCTGTCATGTGGCCGACTGATAACTCGCATGCGCCTCCATAGCCATGCGCCCAGAACTTGCATGTGCCTCCATAGCCATGCGCTCAGAACTCTGCATGTGCCTCAAAAGCCATGCGCCCAGACTTACTTCTGACCTCAAAAGTCTGAAGCCGAGTTTCCTCATGCGTCCGATCCTAGGCGCATCCACCCAAATCAACATACAAAGATCTTTGAGCAATGAACACGCGCCATGTGTCATTGATTCAGTTCTGCCTATGAATGGGTGTCAACCATCCAAGATCTCAGCAACAACCGAATCTCAACAACTGCTACGTGTCAGCTCCTCCGCAGCTCAACTGTGCAGTTCAAACAGATTTAACTCTAGCTCCCTGGCGCATCGTCCATGCGCCCAACAAAGTTAGTCACGTAGCGTCCCTACGTGCAAGTTCTCTATGCACGCATAAGCATATCATTCTGTTGCCTATATATAGAAGAATCATTCCTTCATTCAACCTCTTGAAGCCCTACTTCTTGAACATTTTTCAACCACTTCAGCATCCAGAGCACTTGCAAGAGTCCCAATCCTCTTCAAGTCGCTGCTTACGAATGGGTGTCAACCACCCAAGATCTTAGCAACAACCGAATCTCAACAACTGCTACGTGTCAGCTCCTCCGCAGCTCAACAGTGCAGTTCAAACAGATTTAACTCTAGCTCCCTGGCGCATCGTCCATGCGCCCAACAAAGTTAGTCACGTGGCGTCCCTACGTGCAAGTTCTCTATGCACGCATAAGCATATCATTCTGTTGCCTATAAATAGAAGAATCATTCCTTCATTCAACCTCTTGAAGCCCTACTTCTTGAACATTTTTCAACCACTTCAGCATCCAGAGCACTTGCAAGAGTCCCTGGCGCATCGTCCATGCGCCCAACAAAGTTAGTCACGTGGCGTCCCTACGTGCAAGTTCTCTATGCACGCATAAGCATATCATTCTGTTGCCTATAAATAGAAGAATCATTCCTTCATTCAACCTCTTGAAGCCCTACTTCTTGAACATTTTTCAACCACTTCAGCATCCAGAGCACTTGCAAGAGTCCCAATCCTCTTCAAGTCGCTGCTCGTTCCAGAGCAACCCAGACTTTCAGAGAGTTCGAGATCGTCATCAGATCGTCAACGAAGTTAAAAAAATTACCACCCGCTCCATCGCCACGGTTCCCAGATAAAAACAAAAGTGTACTCCAAGGATTACATCGAAATCCTACATTGTACTCTGTTCTGTTTGTAATTAAATACAAAGTTCATTCCACAACTTGTTTAATGGCAAACAAGTTGGCGACTCTGCTGGAGACCACTTTCTTTTCCAACGAGAAGGTCATGTCGCAGTCTGATGAGAACAAGCTCGGCTCCTCCCAGAAGACACTGGTGGTACGCCTCAATCAACAGGTGTATGAGGAGTTTATCTCTGAAGGCAACGCGAGTCCTTCGAAGCGATTGCCAAAGCCGAAGAAGACTTGCCAAGTCTGGGTGCGCAAAGGCGATGCGCCGAGCACCACAACTGAAGAAGCTGCGCTGACGCAACCAGTCCTTCATGCTGATGTTCTCAGCAAGCAAAATGTTGCTACTGATGCAACGCATCTGCCAGGGAAGCGCAGTGTTAACTGCAGCTCCCAACCTTCTTCTTACCAGTCGAAGAAGATGCGTCGACAGAACGAAGGCACAGCCGCTTTCCCGCACATGAGCTCTGATGCGCAGGGGAAGACCTCTGTCTTTGACAGAATCACTCGCTGTCATGACGGGGAAGAATTGGATTCTGAGTACTATACGCCTTTACGAACTAGTACAAAGAAGTCCAGGGCAGCACGGGCCATGCGCCCCAAATGTGCTATGCCAGCAGCGAACCAGAAATGCGCGCTGAAAGTCATGCGCGCAGCTGATGGTAAGTTGTACAGAGTCGACTCGGGCGCTTTGGCACCAGCAACGAGTCGACTCTCGAAGTCCCCTTCCCACTTGGGCGCATCCCCTGCGCATGGAACCAAGCTGGGTGGGGCAAATCTTGCGGCTTTGAACCCATGTGCCCACGTGGACCGTGCGCATGAAGTGGTTTTAAGTCGCAATACATGTTGCTCTCCCACCAACGATCTGGACGCATTTCATGTGCTGGAACTAGATCAGGGGTCGCAGCATTCACATAACCCCGTCGGTGCTTGGCCCTGCCATGCGCCTGAAGCGAGTGTGAATGTGAAACTCTCCTCACACGATCTATGCAATGTGATCACTCACAGACGTAGATCGGGAGAGATGGCCTCCATGCACGATGTGCCCCTCGCGAGGCATACTTGTGCTATGGTCACCATCAATTGCTGCTGTTGCAAAACAATGGCTGTACCACCAAGGCAGTCTGTATTTCAGCGGTTGTAACCAGCTGCACCCATCCGACATCGTCTCAGAAAAAAGGGTGCTAATTAACGACGAGGCAGAACCTCCAGTCGCCTCGTGCCATGTCATCTCCAATTTCCATACATCTGGGAGAAAAACAAACACCACCAACTCCTCGACCTCGGCTGGTCCATCGAAAAGCTGACCGAAGAAAAGCAAAGCAGCAGTCTCGCCAACCGGGATATTCCAGAATACTCGGTTGAGGAGGAAGATGATACAAGCCGAGGGTGATCAGACCCGGTCTGTCCACGACAACCTCTCGTTCAAGGATGAGGATATCCATCAAGGAACCGACACTGATGTAGCTGGGGGTAGCTAGTACGAGGCATCAGAAGAAGCTCTTAGGCCAACCTTTCCACAAGAAAGCGAGGCCGAAAGTGAAGCATCAACCAATCCATCCACTTCTACCCATGTCATGCCTGTCTACATAGCAGGGGGTGGCGACGAGGAAGAAGTAGAAACTTCAGCTCCGGATCTCGTACGGCACATGGATACCTTGGAAGATGGCCTCAAGACTCTCTCCACCACCATGCAATCCTTGACCCAAGTGGTGTTTGAGATTTGTAATACTCTGGCTTCTCAACCTTTGACAAGGGCACCGACATCTACCAGTCCCGATCCTGGGGCTAACGGAGAATCAAGTATATCCCCTTAACGGGTATCTTCAGGAACAGATCATCACATTGTACTTCGGACATCAGTTCTAAGGTACCGAGCTTCACACTTTACCTCCCTCACCTGCTCCTAGCTCTATGGAGGAGCTGGTTGAGATGGTAAGAGACTTGCTCGATCACTTTGAAGCACGAACTAAACAGGAGGAACGCCATAAGCTTGGGATTCGGCAACCTTATCCTTCCGAGTGGAACAAAGTGGTTTATCTCCCAAATATAAATCACAAACATTGACACCATTTGATGCGAAGGAGTCTCCCCGTCGATACTTGACCTACTTCCACTCTGTGACAGGACATCTCCCGAAGGAAGATGCCCTACTTACAAGTTTGTTCATCGGGGCACTGAAGGGAGTTGCCTACGACTGGTATTGCAGTCTCCCTGACAACTGCATATCCTCCTTCGACGACTTTACACATCTGTTCCTTGACCGATTCTACGACGGAGGAAAGGACATGACGATGTCGTCTCTGATAGAAGTGGTCCAAAAGGAGAAAGAGACCATTCGAGCTTTCATCGAGCGCTTCCGTCAGGCATGTTTAAGGTTACCTCCGGGTATACCAGAGCATGTGTTGATAGATTCCTGCAGCATGAATTTGACGTCCGCAATCAAGCTTTGGCTCGACTCCGCCCAGCCTCCAGATTGGAGTTCGCTAATCATTGGTGCCGAAAGTGCCGAGAAGAAGGCACGTGACACTCCGCTTCTGGGGGTTAGCTTTCCTGCGTTTGATGACAAGGGGAAACGCGCCGCCGCCAACAACAACGGGCGCGAATCGAAGGGAAAACAGACATTGAGTGTGATTGCCTCGAAAAGTACACAAGGTCCCGCTCAGAAACTACTGCCCGCACCAAGACTGAAGGAAGTTTACTCCTTCGATGACGAAGACACCCTGCAGCTCTTTGAGATGCTGAAACAAAGCGACAAGATCAAGTTGCCTGGTCCAAAGCGTTCCGACGAGATTGACAGGGTAGGCGACCCGAGGTACTGTCACTGCCATCGGTTCGTCGGGCATCCGACCCGAGACTGTTATATCTTGAAGAACTACATACAACGCATGATCAATTCGAATGTCATCTCGCTTGATTATGAAGAGAAGACAGTCTCCGCCAACATGGTGTCACTCCAGTTCGGCACCTTGCCATATACTAAAGCTCAAGATGGCGTCGTCCCCATCCCAAAGGCGACGATGGAAGTAATCAACCTTCCACCAACTCGTAACAATGTGAGTGGACTAATACCACTTACGACGTCTCGGGGAGAGATCATGTGGGTCCACCCAGATCTAGCTCCGGAATTGACTCAACCGCGGGTACATCCTACCTCCAAGACCAGAGGTAAGAAAACCAAGTCTTGTCGAATGGTTTCTTTCTCCCCTGAGGAGGCCCTTCCCGTTCAGATGCGTTCACAGCAGAACATTCAGTAAGAGGAGGCTCCGGTCGAAGTGACGCCTCCTGTCACCACCACGGCTGCCCAAGGGGAGGGTTCATCCCAACCTCCAGCAGTCGACAAACAGAAGTAGAAGGAGGCTCGTTTTGACAGGCCTCTACGAAAAGACGGTGCTCCGGGGTTAACTAAACCCCACAACTTCGACATACTGACACAACTTGCTAGTACTCCGGCTCGGCTTTCCCTATTTGAGCTCCTTCGACTATCCAAAGATACTCGAGAGGCTCTATGTGAAGCACTGAACGATGCTGAGTCTTTCATCAGTCAGGTTAAACAACCTGAAAAAAATCCAGCAACATGTCCGCACTGCCATAGCATAGGGGAAATCATCCCCAACATCACGTTCACTCAGCAAGACATGCTAGTCATGAACAACCGACACAACATACCGCTGTATTACACAGAGTATGTCGGTGCTACCAAGGTGGATCGGATCCAGATCGACCCTGGGTCTTCCCTTAGCATTATCCTCCGGACTCTGCTTCAGACATTGGGGATCCTAATGCTTCGCTTGACTGCATCCAACACTACAATCAGCGGCTTCAACGCTAGCAACAGCGAACCGCTGGGAAAGATCCGACTGAAATGTCATATCAGTGATCTCCAGACTGAGGTGACTTGCTATGTCGTAGATTCGGACGTCAATTATAACATCCTGCTGGGACGGCCATGGATACATGAATACATGGTGGTGCCGTCTACTCTCTACCAATACATGAAATATGTGTCCACCAATGGCATAGTCAAGACGGAGTTTGCTGATGTCGATCCCTTCAGAGGGATTGAAGCCTTTTTCACCGACTCCGATTTGTATAAATCAATTCATCTGGACGATGAAACCAACGATGCCGATAACGAAGCATAAGCCGAAGCAGAGGCCGACACTGAAGCAGAAATGATGACCAGTGCCACTCTGAAGGTGCGACTCAAGGGGAAACCTCCCCAAGCATCGGCCCCTATCGTGGTCAAGCTACGCGGGAGGGCACCAACCTCTTTGGTTGAAACAACAACTGAAGCCTCTTTGAAGATACGACCTAAGGGGAGACCTCCCCAAGTGTCGGCTCCTCTTGTGGTTAAGCTGCGCGGGAAAGCACCAGTCTCCGAGGCGCCAGCTGAGGCACCTCTCAAAGTACGGCTCAAGGGGAAGCCTCCCCAACCGTCGGCTCCCCTCGCGGTCAAGCTACGAGGGAAGGTCCCAACATCTCTTTCAGCACAGGTTCAAGAGCCAATACAGGTCAGACTCCCGATGAGCTCTCTCGAATCGCCCAAGGCTACTCCAGTTCTCACTAACGAGGAGAGTACATATCTGCCAATGTTGACGTCCTGTCTCTTGATGATGTAATTCCCTGGGAAAAGATCCCGTATTTTATCAATAAAAGGCTGTCTTTGAATTATTCTAGTTTTCCACATTGGAATGCTATGTATACTCTAGATAATGCCTTACGGTCGTTGCAAACACAAATAACGACTGTTAACCATGTAAATCAAGTCGTCCCGTACCGAGGAGTCTGTTATATAGTTCCGCCCCGGAGCCCGGACGAGAAACCTATCATCTTCGACAAAGTCGAGCGTCATCAAGACCTCCCACCGGTCGAGCTAGAACCTGATACCGGCAGAATGCAAGTATATCGATACACCGATCAAGCAAAGTACCTCATCCAAAAGATGGGTTATGACCTGAAAAGCGGCCAAGGTCTGAACTATGGCAGAGGCCGACGCCTTCCTTTATGACTCCCAGTTCCAAAAGGGAAGCCACAAGACTATTACCATCGCACTCGACGGGGGGTAGGCTATGTCACGTCGCCCGCAACCCCAGAGGGTTTAGAAGCGGAAGAGGCTACACACTCTCACTCATCTGAAGCTTCAACTTGGGACTCCGACACCAGTCTCGGCCCGATCTTCAGGAAAGTGTTCTCAGTCAACATGACATCCACACATCCTTCAGAAGAAGAGGACAATGATCAAACATTGGAGTTCTTCGTGGAAGAACCCTGGGCTCAACGCCTAGGTGCACAGTGGGAATCTCGCTTCGAGCTACAAGAACCCCCTATCGAAGATGAAGTCGAGCAGATCGACCTGGGAGATGAATCTTCATCCAAACCCATATTCATCAGCAAAAGCTTGGCAGGGGAAGATCGCGAATCTTTAGTTCAACTTGTCAAATAATATATCGACGTCTTCGCCTGGAGCTATGAAGACATGCCGGGTTTAGACCTGCAAGTCGCAATGCACAAGCTTAACATCTTACCTAACGCTAAGCCTGTTAAGCAGCAACAGCGATGCTTCCGTCCTAACATCATGGACGCCATTGACAAAGAAATGGATAAACTCTTAGACAGTGGATTTATTCACGAAGAACAACATCCAGATTGGGTAGCCAATATCGTTCCCGTTACTAAAAAGAACGGGAAGATCCGAGTCTGCATCGACTTCCGGGACCTCAACTCCGCTTGCCCGAAAGACGAGTTTCCACTCCCGATCATCGACGTAATGATCGACAACACATGTGGTTTTGAACGCATGTCCTTCATGGACGGGTATTCGAGCTACAACCAGATCAAGATGTTCCCGGATGAGAAAAAACACACGTCGTTCAGGATTCCAAAGGGGTTTATTGCTACACAGTGATGCCCTTTGGCTTGAAGAATGCAGGTGCCACATACCAACGAGCTATGAGCACCATCTTCCGCCAACACCTCCGCAAGACAGTCGAATGCTATGTTGACAACATCGATGTCAAGAGCCGCCCGCGAGACAATCACCTGCAGGATCTGAGGACAGTCTTCGATCTTATGCAGACACACCAGCTCAAGATGAACCCCGCTAAGTCCTTCTTATGGGTTTCCAGCGGCAAATTCTTGGGTTTCATCATCACTGCAAAAGGCATCCATGTTGACCCCGAGAAGACCAAAGCCATCCTTGATATGGACCCTCCGAAGAACCTTAGAGAACTTCGAGGCCTACAAGGACGTCCCGCATATATCCGAAGGTTTATAGCAAATCTTTTCGGAAAATGCCAATCCTTTACCAAATTCATGAAGAAGGGAGTCTCCTACGGCTGGACGGAGGAATGCCAGAAGG
Organism: Iris pallida; assembly: GCA_029216955.1. Taxonomy (NCBI): domain Eukaryota; kingdom Viridiplantae; phylum Streptophyta; class Magnoliopsida; order Asparagales; family Iridaceae; genus Iris; species Iris pallida. The sequence continues at coordinate 11,850,015 of JANAVB010034420.1, forward strand.
CATTTGACGACATCAAGGCTTGTCTCACAAGTCCTCCAGTCCTGGTGGCACTGGTCGCAGGCAAACCCTTTTTGCTCTATGTTCGCACAATGGATCATTCTCTCGGCGCCCTATTGGCCTAGAACAATGATGTAGGCTACGAGCAAGCTATCTACTACCTGAGCAGGACAATGATCGGGGCCGAACACCGGTACAACCCCGTCGAGAAAGAATGTCTAGCTCTGGTATTTGCCATCCAGAAGACTCGTCATTATGTCTCGGATCAGACGATCCATGTCATTGCCCGAGTCAATCCGCTCAGGGTCCTCATGACAAAACCGGGAGCGCTAAACTCTCGATTAGCTACATGGGCAATACTATTGACACCATATGATATGGTATTTATCCCGCAAAAAGCTGTCAACGGTCAAGCACTGGCAGACTTCTTAGCTGCACATCCGATTCCGGAATCGTCCAAACTCTATGAAGACATTCCAGATGAGGTGCTAGAGTCCAACGTTGCCGAAGAAAACTCCGTCTGGTGGATGTTCTTCGACGGCGCTTCAAGAACAGGCCCTAAGGGTTAAATCATCGTAGGAGTGGGGGTGGTCTTGATCTCCCTCGACAAGCTGGTCATCCAGCGTGCCTATTCCCTCACAGAGCTGTGCTCCAATAATGTGGCGGAGTACAATGCCCTCATCATAGGACTCCAGTTAGCAAGACAGTTGGGGGTTGAACACCTCGAGCCTTACGGCGATTCGAAACTCGTCGTCAACCAGGTCCGAGGACAATACGAGGTGCGCCACGAGGACCTGGTCCCCTACCACAAAGCAGCCTTGGACATCATCTCAACCTTCACCGAGTTCTTCATAGATCACGTACCTCGGCTGCAAAACCTGGAGGCTGATGCTCTGGCTGGCCTCGCGGCCTCATTGGCGGCACCTATCGGGACTCAACACTTCGTTACAGTGGTGGGCCGGGATTTGGCGTGCCTCAAAAACAATCTGTACATGTGTTTGAACTACGCCATGCCTGCAGACGCCAGTGTCAATATTAGAGACTGGCGGTTTCCGTTCATCGACTTCGCAGCCTATGGAATCCTTCCAGACGACCCGAAGGAAGCAGTCTCTGTCAAAAGGCGCTCCTTCTGATTCTACTACGATACAGCCACCAAAATGCTGTATCGACGCTCTTACGACGGGCTTCTCCTCCGATGTTTATCAAACGAGGAAGCAGCCGAAGCTCTTCGGGAGGCTCATGATGGAACATGCGAAGCTCATCAACTCGGTCCTAAGCTACAGGAGCGACTCCGACGTATGGGCTATTACTGGCCCACTATGATGGCAAATGCTATTAAGTACGCTAAGAAGTGTCGTGTTTCTCAGCTCCACGCTGACTTCATCTATCTACCATCGGAACTTCTACACCCTAGGTCGCTTCTTGGCCGTTCGAAGTTTGGGGTATGGACATAGTGGGACCAATTACCCCTCCATCATCCAGAGGACATCGCTTCATCTTGGCAATCATCGACTACTTCTTTAAGTGGGCAGAAGCAATACCGTTAACAGAGGTGAAAAGCTCGAAGGTGATCAGTTTCATCAAACATCACGTCATCTACTGTTTCGGAGTACCCCGGAGGATCATCCACGACAACGGTCCACAGTTCATAATAGGGGTGCAACTCGGGCGGGCTAAACCCGAGTCCGATCGGGTAAACCCGTTAATGGATTGGATTAGGGTTGTACATAGTCGGGTTCGGGCTCGGATTTGTGTTCAAATATTTGAACCCGATCATAAATCGGGTTGGGCTTGGGTTCATGTGCCGGGTTACCCGAAGAACCCGAAACCCGACTTATATATATATATATATATATATATATATATATATATATATATATATATATATTGTCAAACTTCTCAAATAAAAAGTTTAAATCCTAAATTTCTTCACCAAAACTCTTCAACTCCTTATCCTAAATCTTATTTCAGTTTGTATTTTGTAATAATCAAGACTTGATTGCTATTTGATTATGTGTTTAATATTACTTTTGTTTAAAATTGTTTCAATTAGTATATTATAGCCCGATAAACCCGATGGACCCGACCCAACATGAGTTCAACCCGAGCCAAACACGATCATCCGGGCTTGGTCTTGGGCTTCATATGTTGGACCCGAGGTCGGGCCGGGCTCGGGTTTGGACTAGGCTTATGATTCATCGGGTTGGGCTCGGGTTGACCTCAAACCCGACCCAACCCGCCCGAGTTGCACCCCTAGTTCATAAGCCATGCGTTCAACAGGTTCTGTGACAAGAATCGTATTCAGAACGTGGCGTCAACCGCTTACAATCCGGCAGCAAACAGATTGGGTGAAGCTTTCAACAAAATAATTGTCAAGCTACTCAAGAAAGTCGTGTCAACCAATAAACGCGACTGGGACGAAAGCTAGGCGAATGTCTTTAGGCCTACCGCACAACGGTACGGACTCCAACGGGCAACACACCATTCTCCCTGGTCTACGGGAGCGAGGCCATGCTTCCTCTCGAAATCCAGATTCCCTCGTTAAGAGTGGCGATTACAAACCAATTGATGGAGGAAGACAATCAGCGTCGCCGTCTGCAAGAGTTGGAGGCGCTGGATGAAAAACGCCTCTTGGCTCAACAGCACATCGAGCTCTACCAAGCTCGTATTTCACAGGCTTTCAACAAGAAGGCCAAACAAAGAACTTTCCAAGTGGCCAAGTGGGTTGGACAGAGGGAGACTCTTCCACCATAGGGCCCTTGCCCTTATCAAGATCTACCCCAGAGGGCCCACCGACATCAAGGCCCACTGTAACAGGCTCATAAGTAATACCTGCAGCTGGGGCAGGTTCCTCCACTCCACCCCTTGATGAAAGAGCAGGGGTGGCACTGGGAGGCAGTACGGCTGCTTCCATCTCTCTCTCCACTGAGATAGGAGTAGGACTCAACAATCGAGTTGTTTCTCCCACCTCAACCTCCACCGCTGAGACAGGAGTAAGACTCGGCAATCGAACCGTCTCTCCCGCCTCAACCTCCGTCGCTGGGACAGGAGTGGGGCTCGACAGTAGAGTTATCTCAACCTCCCTGTCACGATTAGGGGAGGGCTCAGCTGCCATCTCCCCAGCCTGCTCCTCTCCGCCCATCGCGGAGTCTTCCTCTACATTCTCAACATCTTCATCCGGGACGTCGTCCGGAGATGACGAGCCCCAATCAACTTCTTCACCCGGAGGACCTCGTGTTGTCGCCTCCTCCGTGGCCTCAACAACAATCTTCTTACTTGTGCCTGCGACCGGTTGCCCCACTACCAGCGAGGGCCCTGCTTCATCTCCCCGAGCAATCAGCGGGGAAGGTTCGATGTTTTCAGACGCCACTACGTCAACGACATCACCTCCAGTGTAGTCAAAGGCGCTGGAATGTCCACCTGAACAGCATCATCTGGGTCCTCCTCCACGGGAGACTGCACAATAGGGGGAATGTGCTCGTCAGATGAGCTCGCAACCTCCCTCTCAAAAGACCTGTCCGGACCTCGCTTTGAAGACCGAGACTTCTTCTTCGTCACCTCCTGCAAACAAAGAAGTAAATATACATGAAGAGAAAGATCGTATTAAGCCGATATTCTACTTACCGCCACGGGACAGACTCTGTCGATCCTCCTGGGGGCAAAGCCACGATCGCCCTTGACTTAGTCGCCAACATCTTCCTGGGTTTTTTGGACGCAGCGGAACCTGCATCTGTCGAAGCACGCCTCTTCAGTTGACTAGTCACAGAATCCTCCTGCGAGCCGTCTGCTTGTGCTACCGAGGCTACCATAGGAGCCGTAACATCGGGCGGACGATATGCCTGAGCTTTCGCGAGCACAGTCTCAGACGCCTCTAGCTGGGGCCCGACGATGAAACTAGTCTCCCTATCATAGCAAGGAGATATAGTGTTCATCAGACAATAGAGCTTCACGGCGGAAAAAAAAAGTGCGGCCGGGCATTTCGAAGGGGTGCCGTGAACCGCACTCCCGTACACCCAGCATTGTAATACTGCCAACCACGGACCCCATCTAGCAAACTCCCAACAAACCCCAAGCAAGTACTTGGGTTTCTCAACATCAGCTGAGTGTAGCCAAACTGGCATGCAAAGCGGCTCGGCAGGTACGGCTCCAGGAAGCAATGGTTCCTGTTCCGATACTCCAAGTTCGAAGGCCGGATGCTCTGCAACCAGCGGAATTCCCATACTGGCAGGGAAATGACATCTACACCCGAATCCTCCAACTTTTCATCTGCTTCAAAACCCAGGAAGACTGGGCCAACTTTCGAGATGTCCCACCCTTGAAGATGGGACAGGACCTTCCTGCAAACAGGGACGCCAGTATGCAGCCACCACCTTCTGTAGTAGCGGCGGATAAAAACGTCGCCGGCAACATGCCCCTCTTCCGTACCAGGGCTCATTACATTGGGATGATGCAGTATCAACCATCCCATCAGATAATAATAAGTCAGCTCCGCTCGAGGAAAGTTACGACTCCTTCCCTTCGAGTCAATGACATCCACTACAAATTCTCTCAAACCCCGCATCAGGTTGCACACCATCGCGGGAAGTAAAGCCAAAGGACGACAAAAAACCAGCTTCACAGCAGGCAAGATAAGGTTCTTGGTTATCCTCTCTACAGAACCGGATCCACCAAAAAACACGTAGTCTCGAAGCCATATCATCAGATAGGCCGCCAACACTGCCTTCGATGACATTTTGTGAACACAGTGCCAGAAGCAGCTATAGATGTCAGTCGGCTCTTTGTTCTCATCCTCGCGCGGATTTCGCTCACTAAGCTTGGTCATCTCAGCAAGTATCTCCGCATGGGTGAGCCCCTGGGGGGTAGTAAACCGAACCTTCGACGGATCCTTCTCGTCTTCATTGAAGACATAATCTCTCCAAGCAGTCACGTGAGGTTGTGCTTTAGCCTTATCCCTCCGTTGATTCAGATAATGGTGGTTCACCACTTCTTTGAAGACCGCCATCATTTTAGAGTCCTTCTCTTCCAAGGCGGAGAGTTCCTCATTCGTCGGGAAGTACTTTTCATATGGTTCAGACCCCCAAGGGAGCTTCGAGACCTCGTACATCTCATGAAGCGCCAATCCCAGCTCCCCTCCAGGCGTGTAAAACGTTCAGGTGTGAGGATTGTACAACTCCATGAGGGCTAGAAACATAGGCCAGTTTATCTCTATGCAGCCTGAGTGGCGCGAATAGCAGAAGTCATGCCGATCTCCCTGAGTTCATTCTTAAACTTTGCCAAAATCCAGAGTGTCAAGTCATCCCACTTTGGCACATAGTGACACCAACTTCGACCCGAAACTCCCCTTTCGGGTACGAAATCTTGGCCGCCAACATACGGTTGACGAAGGTCGAAGCACTGATGGCAAAAGTATTCGGGGGAACATCACTATATATGCTTCCAGGATGCAAAGTTCTCAAGTGGTAAGAGGTCCCGCCTCGCGTGAAGGTTAAGGTATCCTTCTGACTAGACGTAGTGTCGATCCGAATGGTTCCTGCCGCTGCCCCTCCCTGAGTCGGAGTGAGCTCCCATTTCATCCTCCTCTTCGAAGCAAGACTAATGAAGACGGTCAATGGCAACTAACGTTCTATCTGTCGAACGTACATATTAAGGCCCTTTGCCTTGAAGAACCAATCCTCTTTGATTTTCAACACCTTCGCTTCATAGGAGGCCAAGCGATCCCCAAACAGAAACTCAAGTTTCAAGAAAACCTCGGTAGCAGACTCTGCAGATTTGAGCCTGCCACTCTCCATCATGTCTTGGAGAAAAGAAAAGTGCTAATCTCGAATCTATGTCATCCTCTCCGGCGGCTGATCCAGCATGATCGCAGCCTTAGCCGGGTTGACTATCTCCTCATTAAAGTCCAGACCTATCTGGCAGAGAGCAGGGTCGAGAAGGACTTCATTTAGCAAAGGCAAAGTCATAAATACTGTCACAAAACAAAAAGGAGAGTTAGCAAAAGAACTCAGTCTTTCGAGTTAAAAGACGTATGCACAGCTTGGCATCGGCGCATGCAAACAGCTGCGCATCAAAATCTTGGCACATCATCAGGACAAAAAGTCCATGCGCACTGACTGAATTCCACTGCGGCACATCTACAGGACCGAAGTCCATGCGCGTTGGAAGGAAAGCTTCGACGCATCGTCAGGACCAAAGTCCATGCGCGTCAGCGGAGAAAGCTTCGACGCATCATCAGGACAAAGTCCATGCGCGTCAGCGGAGAAAACTTCGGCGCATCATCAGGACAAAGTCTATGCGCGTCAGCGGAGAAAACTTCGGCGCATTATCAGGACAAAGTCCATGCGCGTCAGCACAAAAAAGCCTAGGCGCATCCTCAGGGTAGGGCTTATACAGCCGTACCATGCGCTTCAGTAGAATGGTTTGACGCGTGTTCCAAGATGGTTACCCATCCATGCGTCTGAAACCGTGCAACAAAGTGTCTGTGCAACTCCCAAAGCAGCAGATCACCCATCGGTTACTTCCGGCCGCACGTCGGCGTGCGTCGTCTCGACAGCTTGGGACTCCTCGGCGTCGGCCTCAACGGGCCTCTTGCCTTTGCCTTTGCCCCGGCCAGCAGCACCGCAAGGAGTCTTGGGGGCAATTTCTCAAAAGCTAGGGTTTTGTTTGAAGAAGAAAACTCTTGAGGAAGAAGAAGAGAAAATAGAAGTTCTCTCTCCCCACATACGCCTATTTATAGGCATAAGCCACGATCGTGAACCGATAAAAACATGACGTCAGCGTCTCTTCAGGTCTCGTGAAACTGACGGCTGTATGTCTTCAAAAAAAGATCATCATTAATCACCCGGAGTTCGAGGCGTTATCTTCTTTCATTTAATCGAGAGTATGCGCCAGCATAGCCATGCGCGGAACGGCCATGCGCCCAAAATATCTACTGCCCATGCTTCTTGATTCAAAGTATTCCAAAACTTGGCAGAAAGTTTTGAAAACTTTGAAGGGGGTCTTGTAGAATAATGGAATTTCAGGCGCATCCAAGGTCAGAACTTCTATGCGCCCCCAAGCGCCATGCGCCCCAAAACATCATGCGCCGAAAGACCAAAGACAGAATGTTGGCACATCAGAAGACAACAAAGAAAATAGGCACATGAAGATCAGATTTTTATTTCACATGAAAGTCTATTACATGTCCAAACTCTTTGTTACAATAAAAAGTCTACTACAAAGAAGCCTAGCCTAAACTACAAACAGGGCGCATCACTCTGACAACTTAACTAGGTGCATCACTCTGACGTCTCAGTTCAGGCACATCAACACTCCTCATCAGCGCGAATCACTTCCTCGTCAAACGCATGAGTGCTTCGGCCAATGAAACATTTATTGAGCAGAACGCGGGTTGGCAATCAATCCAAGCCCGGTGTCTCTTCCAGCATAACGGAAGTCGGGACATGACGACCTCGATCTTTGGATGCAACAGGCACCCAACGCCATCTCGTAGAAGAACACTGCCGACAAGGGGTTCGAACATAAGCTGTTGTGCCCATAGCTCTTTCGGCGCATCTCAGTCTCTTGAAAGAGTTCGTCGTCAAAATCAAAGCTTCTTTGAATGAGGAGATCCACAATCCACAGTGCAATATCTTGCCAAGAAGGAGGATCGGTCGAGTTCATCCCAAATGAGAAGTTTGGATGAAAGAATGAGCAAACTCTCTACACTGCTATTTATAGGCCAGGACAAATCAAACCCATGCGCCAAGTGGCAATTTCTCCGAAGTCAGTGCAATGAACTTGCATTAATGACGATGGATCTGTCGCCTGAAACTCAGCTAAGTCAAAGAGTCATCAATGCCTCGAAAGACTCGGCAAGACTGACCAAAGGAGATGCGCCACGTAGCCGATGCGCCCCTCAGCACCATGTGCTCTTTGCCGATGCGCCCAATGGAGACAGACAGATGCGCCCACATAAGCTCGTCATCCATCAAAGCATTTAATGCTACATGACAGAAATGACAACAACACGTGTCTCGAAGTCTGAGCAGTCAGCTTTTGCAGAAGATGAAGAGACACAATCATCACCCTTTTGTCGGTTACGACTGTGCTCTGCCACGTGGCCGACTGATCACTCGCATGCGCCTCCATAGCCATGCGCCCAGAACTTGTATGCGCCTCCATAGCCATGCGCCTAGAACTCTGCATGCGCCTCAAAAGCCATGCGCCCAGACTTACTTCTGACCTCAAAAGTCAGAAGCCGAGTCTCCTCATTTGCCCGATCCTAGACGCATCCACCCAAATCAACGTACAAAGATCTTTGAGCCATGAACGCGCACCACGTGTCATTGACTCAGTTCTGCCTACGAATGGGTGCCAACCACCCAAGATCTCAGTAACAACCGAATATCAACAACTGCCACGTGTCACCTCCTCCGCAGCTCAACAGTGCAGTTCAAACAGATTTAGCTCCAGCTCCCTGGTGCATCGTCCATGCGCCCAACAAAGTCAGCCACGTGGCGTCCCTACGTGCAAGTTCTCCATGCGCGCGTCGCATATGTGCGCATAAGCAGATCATTCTGCTTTCTATAAATAGAAGGATCATTCCTTCATTCAATCTCTCGAAGCCCCACTTTTTTAACATTTTTCAACCACTTCAGCATCCAGAGCACTTGCAAGAGTCCCAATCCTCTTCAAGTCGCTGCTCGTTCCAGAGCAACCCAGACTTTCAGAGAGTTCGAGATCGTCGTCAGATCGTCAACGGAGTTAAAGAATTACCACTCGCTCCATCGCCACGGTTCCCAGATAAAAATAAAAGTGTACCCCAAAGATTATATCGAAATCCTACATCGTACTCTGTTCTGTTTGTAATTAAATACAAAGTTCATTCCACAACTTGTTTAATGGCAAACAACAAGTAGGCTGCTAATGAAGTTATGGTTTGACATGACAGATGGATTGAATTTATAAAGTCTACTTTTGTTCTCAAGCACTTATAATGTTTACTTTGTTCTCAAGCTCAAAATAACTCGTTTATGTATTGAATAGAAAGATTATATGTTACAGTCAATTGACACTTATTTCCACATTATTCATTAGCAGCCTACTTGTCGGGACTTCAGTGAGACCTATGCTGCATTGAATCAGGATCCTTCTACTCGTTCTACTCTGCTTGATGGTTTTGCCCTTGTCGATGAGTTTTTATTGGGGGGAAACCGGCCTTTTATTCATGACACTTACATTAAAGATCATTTGATTTGGCATATGCATACCGATGACAATGTTGACCACTTTGTGGAGATACGATCATCATCATGGTTGAGAATCTAGTTTCAATGGCCAAGTGTCAAGAGAGATGTTGTAGGGTCGTTTGAATATCACACTTGTCAGGTAGTTGAGGTAGGAAGCAGAACAAAGTGCTATATACACTTCCTATTCCCATAACTCTGTCTAGATTCAATATGTATATCTTGTTAGGCTTGCCTTGAAACTTTAGGAAGCAAGACTGCATTTTTTGTTGTGGTGGATAGATTCATAAAGCAAACAGCCGATGCTTTACATGTACCGAGTCAATACTTCAGAGATGCTTTCCAGTTGGGATGTTAGGTTCATAAGCAATTACTATAGGTAAGACATTCTAGAAAAACCTCAACATGACACCTTATTTCTCGACAACATATCATTCATAGATTGATAGTAGTTGATTACAGTTTAGGTAATTTGTTAAGGTGTTTGGTTGATGACCATTTGACGACATGAGATTTAGTGTATAATGGAGTTTGCATACAGGTCAATAGATCTACTGGGTTGAATCCATTCGAGGCTGCGTAGTAGTTGTCGGCCTATAGACTTGTTACCTGTGTCAGTAGGTTCACATTCTAGTCTATGATCTGCAGGGTCCTTTGCACAACATATTCATGATTTAAATTTTGAAATCATAAAAAGATAGTTGTAAAATATGATTCTTATAAATCAACAACAGATGTCACAAGAGATCAGATATCACAAGAGATCGTAAGAGTTCTCACTTGAAGAAAGATACTATCGAGGGTGCCACCAAAATGGTCCCATAAGAAACTGTGTGAAGAAACTCCACCTAAGGACAGGTTCTTATCGAGTTCTTTGAACAATTTGTGCTAGTGCTTCCGGGGAGATTCTACGAATTTGAGGAACAAGCCAATATTCAACGTGGATGATTTGATGCCCTAGCTAAGCCATATGAACATATCCTACCACCACTGTTCTAGGTCCTACATCAGCTCCTACTTCGTCACTCCTACTACTTTGTCAGGATATCACCTACTCCTGTCTAGGAAAATCGTCTACAATCATGTCCAGACTTCCAATACTTCCACCATTACTATTGTGGTGGCCGTCTAACTCTAACATGACAATAGAGATCAGTGACATTCTAGATGGAGAGATTGTCTCCATTGCTGATGTAGGTTGAGATGTTACTTTGTCCTTTGGAGAAGACGAGTATATTCAGATTGCTCATGGCTGAGTATCAATTAGCTACAGCAGCTTGACCTGATGCACTTTCTGTTATTGCCGGGGCACAATTTTTCGATGGAAAACTGAGAATTCGTAACAATTGTAAAAACAATCGTTATTACGTAACACTTCACAGAAGGTACGTAATAGAAATTCCACTATTGCAACACTTCACAGAAGGTGCACAGATTTCTACCAACGCATACGTTTCACCGAAGGTGCGCTAATAGAATTCTGAATAAACGATTGCAACACTTCACAGAAGGTGCACAGATTTCTACCAACGCATATACTTCACCGAAGGTGCGCTAATAGAATTCTGATAAACGAAGAAGGTGACAGGCGAAAGATGGAAAAACTCCTGCTGGGGTAAATGATCACCGTTGCTCAAAGCTTTATTCGCCCCACACGAATAGCTTCCAGGAACCAGCAAGTTCGTCGGAGAACTTGGAACACTCTTGCTCTTCTGACTCCTCGGATGAACACGAACTCCCGTGCAAAACTCAACGCTGGTACAATACCTCTCTTCTCTCTCACAGCTTCTAAGCACTTGCAAACTTTCTGTCTGCTACTTGTGTATTAGTTTCTAACTGTGAGAGAGAAGGAGGAGACCTTATATAGGCCCCTGCAACAACTGTCCGGTTAGCACAATGTTAGGGACGTGGTAATAACCACCCCGAACATGGAGCAACCGCTCAGAACATGTAAAGACACGTTCTGCCACAAGTTGCGCTACTCGCGTAACCAGCGTGATTTGTACTTTACGTACACAGCCATTTTACGCAACCTGCGCACACTACGCACTCTACGCACACTGCGTACGCTGCGCACACTGCGCACTCTACGCACGCTGCGCACACTACGCACACTGTGCGCACTGGGCTGCGTACTGGGCTGCGTAACTGGGCCGGCGTAACTGGGCTCACGTAACGGGTCGCGTAACGTGGTCGCGCAAGTGGCTCGTGCAACGAGCGCAACTTAAGCGCACTATGCGCCTAGCGACGATGCTGACGTGCTAAGTGCAAAGTGCGCCAACAAAACGCCACATTACGCCTCATGAGCCCTTGAGCCCGAGCCCTTGAGCCCGAGCCCGAGCCCGAGCCCGAGTCCGAGTCCGAGTCCGAGTCGCTAAGCCCCTACGGGGCTTAGCTCCCATGGAAATAAATTTTCCAAGAGCAAAAAGCATGAATGCTTTCAATTGTTGATTTAGTCTTTTTTTCATTAGAAAAATAACCCCACATGGCACACCCATGTGCACCTCCACACCACATTTGCATCTTAAACTAGCAAAACTAATATATAGAGATACAAGTCCTTTGGTCTAGCCGATGTGGGACTAAAATTCACATTGAAAAAGACCAAAACCCAACAATCCCCCACATATCTCTATATATGAGTATAAGTGTTCCCCACAGTAACTGTCCATCATGCATTAGGAGAGATGTCGCTGACGACTTGAATCTTCCCGCATGGTTCAAATAACAGACTATAATACAAGAATGGACTAAGCCTTGAATTCTGCATCATAGCTGAAATTCTTCCCACTCACATGATGTAGTTACATGTGCTTCTGGCTACACATTAAAGGCCCTGTGCCAGCCTGGTTTCAGTGTATAATTTTGGGCGTCTACAAGTTTACCCTCAAGAGACGGCCTGATATCTCTTTGTCCATACACTATAGGTGAGTTCATTATAAAGAGACATGTCATGAAGCGCTTTGCGCTTCCCTTGCGGTGCTACGCCGCTATGACATGGCTTAAAGCCGAGGCCTTACCCCGTACCGGGAACCTCATCGTAGTGTCATACTACTGTAGCATGAGGCAACCGCCTCTTTTTGTAGTGCCAAATTACCCAGCATGAAGCCTTAGGCTCCCTTGCGGTGTTACGCCGCAACGACATGGCTTGCAAGGCCGAGACTTTATCCCTAACCGGGTACCTCATCGTGGTGTCGTGCCACTGTAACATGAGGAACTCCTCCTCTTTGTAGTGCTGACTACACCCCTCTTTATTTTTAACATACAACATTAGGCTAACTTCCTATTTGCGGTGCTACGCCGCTGTGACTTGGCCTGCAAAGCCCGAGGCTTTATCCTATTGCTGGGCAGCACCCCACATATAGGAACCTCATCGTGGAGTCACCCCACTGTAGCATGGAGTTTCACTCCTTGTAGTGCTGCTCTACCATGCTTCATGTAAAGCACACCAGGCATTCACTCTGCCTGAGAACTCATTAAGGCAATTAAGCCACCCTTTCCACAGGAACCGTTTTTCGCAGAAAATAACAGTAGACAACAGTGGTTATAGGTCCGTAACCTCTCCATGCCCAATAGAACATGTACCCACCGTTCCTGATATTCTTCCAGTTAATGGTCCTCCTTTGAACCAAAAGCTAGATGCCTAGTAGATAAATCCTTGAACTAATAGCATAAAACTTTATGGTAGGAATACAATAACTAATATCAAAATGCCTTCAAGCCCATTTTACATGCTGAGTCATTGACCAGCTGGCGCTTGAGGCCCTTGGTGAACGGATCCGCCAGGTTTTTCTGACTCCGAACATCAATCACTGCAATTACACCTCTCTTAATAAGATCGTGTACTGCCCTGTGCTTTAACCGCACAGTCCTCTTCTTTCCGTTGAAGAGGTCATTTGATGCCACCGTCGCAGTCGTCTGGTTGTCGCAGTATATCGGTATTGTCGGTATTTGCGCCCCAACCACTGGAAGATCATACATGAGTTCCCGAAGCCATTCTGCTTCCTCGGCTGCGGTGTCAAGTGCAAAGAACTCAGATTCTATGGATGATCGCGAGAGCATTGTCTGCTTCTTCGACTTCCATGATATAGCAGCTCCACCCATTGTGAAAATATATCCACCTGTGGACCTCTCGCTCTCCAAATCTGAGCACCAGCTGGCATCACTGAAGCCTTCCACTACCGGCGGATCTCCGCTGTAGTACAATGCATATGTCTGAGTCTTCTTGAGATATCTCATAACCCGTTTCACAGCTTTCCAGTGTTCAACACCTGGGTTGCTCGTGAAACGACTCAGCATTCCCACGGCGAAAGCTATGTCAGGCCTTGTGGCAGTAGTAGCATACATCAAACTCCCGATTACGCTTGCATACTCCAGCTGCCTGACGCTTTCCCCTGAATTAGGCTTCAGCTTCAGATCACACCTGTACGGCGTATCGATCCCTGAAAGATCTCGATACCCATAACGAGTGATCATCTTCTCAATATAATGAGACTGTGACAGCGCTAGTCCAATGTCTGTCCGGATGATCTTGATCCCTAAGATCATACCAGCTTCCCCCAAGTCCTTCATACTGAACTTGCTCGAGATGAACCTCTTTGTCTCCGTGACACAGCTCATATCCGTATCTAGGATAAGCATATCGTCCACATACAGACAAACGATCACACCTCTTCCATCAGCGAACTTCGTGTAAACACACTTGTCCGTCTCGCTGACCATGTAGCCATTTGACCTTATAACCTTGTCAAATTTCTCATGCCACATCTTGGGAGCCTGTTTAAGACCGTACAAAGATTTTACCAACTTGCAGACTTTGTCTTCAAGACCCTTGACGACAAATCCCTCTGGTTGTTGCATATAAATCTCTTCGGTCAGCTCGCCATTTAGGAAAGCCGTTTTCACATCCATCTGATGTATCACCATCTTATGTATCGCTGCGAGAGCAATCAACATTCTGATGGTAGTCATCCGGGCTACTGGAGCATATGTGTCAAAGTAGTCGATTCCCTGCTTCTGAGAAAACCCCTTGGCTACTAGCCTAGCATTGAACTTGTCAATAGTTCCGTCTGCTTTCATCTTCTTCTTGAAGATCTATTTGTATCCGATGTGTTTCGCTCCTTCAGGAAGATCAACCAACACCCAAGTGTTATTTGAGGTGATAGAATCAATTTCATTGTCAACGCCTCCTTCCAGAAAACTGCATCTCTGGTCTTCATCGCCTCATCATAGGTAAGCGGATCTGCTTCCACATGATAGGTGACAAAGTCACTTCCGAAGTCCTTCGGCCTCCTCACACGCTTAGCTGACGGCTCAACTTGTTCTGGTTCAATCGTTGTTTCAACAACATCTTCTTGGACCACATCTTCATTGAAGACTTCAGTTTGCTGCGCACCCTCATTGTTCTCCGGTACATCCGCAAGTACAATATTCTTGTGCCTTGCAAATTTGTCTTCAAAATATTTTGCGTCGCGAGATTCAATGATATTATTTGACTCAATATCAAGAAATCTTCGAGCATCACTCTTCTCGGCATACCCCAAGAAGATCGTCTTAGTAGTCCTTGTCCCAAACTTCTGAATCTTCAGATCTGGAAGCTTGACATATGCCAGACACCCCCACACTCGAATGACATTCAAGTTAGGTCTGACCTTGAACCAGAGTTCATGAGGAGTAACGTCTGAAGTTGCATGAGGCACTCTATTTAGAATAATAAGTGGCCGTCAATGCAGCTTCACCCCAGTAGCACTTAGGAAGGCCAGCAGTCAACAACATTGAGTTAATCATTTCTGTTAACGTTCTGTTCTTCCTCTCTGCTACTCCGTTTGATTGAGGAGAGTACGGAGCCGTAGTCTCATTGACAATTCCATGTTCTTTGCAGAACGATGCGAATTCATGAAACCTGTACTCCCCACCTCGATTACTTCTTATTCTTTTGAGTTGTTGTCCAGTCTGCCGCTCAGCTTCGGCTCTGAACTCCTTGAACTTCTCGAATGCTTCGTCTTTAGCCTTCAGCAAGTAGACGAACGCATACTTTGAGAAGTCATCGATGAAGGTTATGAAATACTTCATCCCGGCCTTTGTAGAGAACTGTTTGAAGTCACAGATATCTGAGTGTACTAACTCCAGAAGATCTGTACTTCGATTAATCCGAGGAAAGGGTTTCCTTGTGATATTAGTTTGAGCACAAACTTCACATTTCTCTACCTTACCCCCACACTTGGAGATAAGCCCTAGACTAGACATTCTGTTAATTCGTTTAGAATGAACATGACCTAGCCTATTATGCCATAACTCAAAAGTATAAGCAGAATGAGATATTGCATTAACAACATTGAACTGATTTACAAGCTGAATTTTGAACATTCATTCGGTATAAAAAGCTTTTCTGAAATATGTTCCCCTGATAGACATCACCATCTGGCCAGCATTTATGTCCATCCTGAGGCCTGCTTTGCAGAGTAGGCCTCCTGAGATCATGTTCTTGGCGATAGCAGGTACATGCTTCACGCCTTGAAGCGTCAGAGACTTGCCAGAAGTCGGCTTCAATACCACTGTCCCGATCCCAAGCACTTCAGCTTGTGCCTGGTTCGCCACAATAACCACATCAGAAGTAGGGGTGTAGGTGGTGAACCACTCCTTGCTGGAGCAAACATGGCAGGTGGCTCCAGTGTCTACCCACCAGTCAGCATCAGTTCCTACCGCATCAACCTGCACAATCATAGCAACAACATCAGTGATCATAGTTACCTTACTAGGCTCTCCTTGCTCCGATTGCTTGGCTTTGTTTTGCACTCATTCTTAAAGTGGCCCTTCTTGCCACACTTGAAGCAAGGCATTTGAGACTTTGGCTTCTTTTTCTTGAAAGAAGTTCCCTTGACTTTTAGATTGTTAGGGTCCTTCTTCTTGCTGTGGGAAGCCGCCTGCTTTCCCCTTGGTTCCTTGGTATGAACCATATTGGCGTTAGCCAATTGCTTAGACAGTGCGTCCACCTTCAGTTGAGCCCGCATCTGGTCCTCAACATAGATTTCCTGCAGGAGATCTTCAAGGGTGATCTCCAGCTTCTTCCTATGCATGTTTGCATAGAACTTGCTCCACCCAGCGGGGAGCTTTGAGACAATCCCTCCAACAACAAACTTGTCGGGGAGGGGCATCGCCTCGTCTTCCAGCTTCTGTCGCAGTTTCAGGAACTCCTTCACCTGCGGCAGCATAGACTTTTCGTCCTCAAAGAACCACTTGTGATATCTTTCAACCACAAAGATTTTACTGCGGTTCTTGTCTTCTTCGTAGAGTTTTTCTAGAGACTCCCATATGTCTCTAGCGATAGTCTTCTTAGAATAGGATTCTGCAAGGAAATCTTCCATAGCATTCAGGATAAGCAGCCTGCAAATACTATTTTTCCTTCTCCATTTTGCTTGAAGTTTAGTAGCCGCGGTAATTGCGGCACCAGACCCAACATCTGGAACAGTAGGTTCTTCCTCCAGAAGCACGTGATCTACGTCTTTGAGTTGAAGGGTGAGATAAACCTTCCTCTTCCAGACTTGGTAATGTTCTCCATCAAATTTTTCTAACTTACAAAAGTCAGAATTGAAGAGTGAAACATTAACGTTTTCCATCGTAGCGATAAAGCTTTGAGATTGTTATTGCCGGGGCACAATTTTTCGATGGAAAACTGAGAATTCGTAACAATTGTAAAAACAATCGTTATTACGTAACACTTCACAGAAGGTACGTAATAGAAATTCCACTATTGCAACACTTCACAGAAGGTGCACAGATTTCTACCAACGCATACGCTTCACCGAAGGTGCGCTAATAGAATTCTGAATAAACGATTGCAACACTTCACAGAAGGTGCACAGATTTCTACCAACGCATATACTTCACCGAAGGTGCGCTAATAGAATTCCGATAAACGAAGAAGGTGACAGGCGAAAGATGGAAAAACTCCTGCTGGGGTAAATGATCATCGTTGCTCAAAGCTTTATTCGCCCCATACGAATAGCTTCCAGGAACCAGCAAGTTCGTCGGAGAACTTGGAACACTCTTGCTCTTCTGACTCCTCGGATGAACACGAACTCCCGTGCAAAACTCAACGCTGGTACAATACCTCTCCTCTCTCACAGCTTCTAAGCACTTGTAAACTTTCTGTTTACTACTTGTGTATTAGTTCCTAACTGTGAGAGAGAAGGAGGAGACCTTATATAGGCCCCTGCAACAACTGTCCGGTTAGCACAATGTTAGGGACGTGGTAATAACTACCCCGAACATGGAGCAACCGCTCAGAACATGTAAAGACACGTTCTGCCACAAGTTGCGCTACTCGCGTAACCAGCGTGATTTGCACTTTACGCACACAGCTATTTTACGCAACCTGCGCACACTACGCACTCTACGCACACTGCGTACGCTGCGTACGCTGCGCACACTGCGCACTCTACGCACGCTGCGCACACTACGCACACTGCGCGCACTGGGCTGTGCACTGGGCTGCGTACTGGGCTGCGTAACTGGGCCGGCATAACTGGGCTCACGTAACGGGTCGCGTAACGTGGTCGCACAAGTGGCTCGCGCAACGAGCGCAACTTAAGCGCACTATGCGCCTAGCGACGATGCTGACGTGCTAAGTGCAAAGTGCGCCAACAAAACGCCACATTACGCCTCATGAGCCCTTGAGCCCGAGCCCGAGCCCGAGCCCGAGTCCGAGTCCGAGTCCGAGTCGCTAAGTCCCTACGGGACTTAGCTCCCATGGAAATAAATTTCCCAAGAGCAAAAAGCATGAATGCTTTCAATTGTTGATTTAGCCTTTTTCCCATTAGAAAAATAACCCCACATGGCACACCCATGTGCACCTCCACACCACATGTGCATCTCTAAACTAGCAAAGCTAATATATAGAGATACAAGTCCTTTGGTCTAGCCGATGTGGGACTAAATTTCACATTGAAAAAGACCAAAACCCATCACTTTCAGAGTATTATTCCCTTTTATAGGGGAGAGAGCTCTTATTACTCTTCTATATATTTTCTATATTTCTTGGTCTTTAGTCCTATATCGGGGAAATGCCTAGAATCTCTCCTACATATTTTACTTTTATTTCCTAAATGAGTTAAGTCCATGAAGTTACAGTAAGTCCTAATATGGTATCAAGTGTCGTCTAGGTCACATCCCGATTCCGTCGAATCGCTAAGTCTCCATCGGACGTGATGTCATATAAGTCTAAATTGCACTTGTCATGCATTTGATAATTCTTTTGAACATGTTGAAATCTCAAAATCGTAATGAGTTGAAGACGCAGTATAGGAAAAAAAGCTTTTCATTAATAATTTGCAACAAAGTACAAGGTCATGTTTACATTCGGTATGCGGTTTCGACTATATTCATGAAATACAAAACGTTCGACAAGCTGTCATGAAATAATACTTGTCATTACATTTACACCCTTTTATACATTGTAACCAAAAACCTCCAAGATGATCCGGCTTCAAAATACTTAAAATAGGAAGAATTTTAAGTCGCCTCTCCGAACTTCAGCTTAAACTTAGAACTGTGCACCCTCAACGTTTTCGTCACCTGAGGAGTTGGAGATTAGTATACTTGGGAATACACTAGTGAGTCGGACGAACCCACTCGCCTAAAGCGACATTGCTTATTAAGGGAAGCATGCATTCAAAGTTATCTTGCTGTCCAGAACAATATGAATTACAATTCATATCGTTAACATACTTGAAAGCAGAAAAAAATAGCATTTATATCTCTTGAAAGCGTAAACATAGGATTTATATCACTTATCAATAATAGGTTACTCAACGATATGTCCGTCCCTGCATTGAAACTGAGATAAAATTTACCGTCCCTACAGAAGATAATAGGTGAGCATGCTATCTATCTTATATGCGGTCATTGGTGATGTCGACACCATGAAGGACTATTGCATGGCATTGCAATGCACCCTATCAGTCCGGGTTGCAAGCCTCATTCGAGGTCTCGCATTGCCTCGTGCAGAAGCACAATCACATAATTTCTTCCTTGGTCGATTCGGTTCCAGTCCGGGATATCGTTTTGAGGAAAGCTAAACCTTGTGTACAAGTTGTCCATGACCATGCGAATGTGTGAACAATTTATCTATGAAATATATGCATGACATGAAACATAATTAAGCAGTATTATTTATAAACTCATGCAACAATTCATTTTCCTTCAAGCCATATGTTCCGATTTGGCGACCCGTTGGCACCAAATACTTCGAGGCACCATGCCACAATCGACGTTTTTGTTATACCGTTTCCTTCCAATAGTTCCGTGGTTTCGAACCACAACTACTCGCTTCGCGTGTGAAGCTTATTATTATAAGCCTAGTACATAATATACTTGATAGCTACAGTTATCCCATGTTCTACTCTTAGTGGTACAACATGCATTCAACCAGATATCGTCGATTTGAACGTTTTGAGGCAATGAGAATTCGTTGACGTGAAGGAGTAGAAGAGAAGGGTCCGTATCACCCACCGAATAGAGAATGTGCCTAGAGAAGGAGACCGCTTCGCAATGATCAAGTGTCAGTTACACGCGCTCCTGCAATGGCACCAACATCGTGTTAAAATCCTTCTTCAATCATTCCTCTCGAAATTCTCAGAGATGAGTGCAGTAATCGACACAAGAAGCATATTTACCAAAACCAAGCAGCGAAAACATTCAAGAAAACTACAACGAATTGATCCCATTGAAGGGACTCTTATATAGAGCTCACTCGTCGAGCGCAGTCCGCTGCATCTTGGACTTATTCCAACATAAGTTGATCCATTAGTTGGAAATGTTCTCATATCATTCGTTCGAATCGATTTTGATGTCGGAAAAGGTCTTTTTTATACTAAGCTCCCGACTGAGTCAGACTAGCCATAAGTCCATTACATAGTGTTTCGTCCGACGGAAACGGGGCACTACATAATATACCACTAAGAAAAAGTTTTGTCCCGAAACTTAAAAATACGGATCTGACCTCCAACTGGACAAACAACGAAGGGTATTCTCTTTTATCTCTGCCTCCATCTCCTATATCGACTCCTCAACTGAATGAGTCCGCTATAGTATGCGAAC
This sequence comes from Iris pallida, assembly GCA_029216955.1. Classification (NCBI taxonomy): domain Eukaryota; kingdom Viridiplantae; phylum Streptophyta; class Magnoliopsida; order Asparagales; family Iridaceae; genus Iris; species Iris pallida. The sequence continues at coordinate 11,870,333 of JANAVB010034420.1, forward strand.
CAAGGACATCGACCGATTCTGTAGAACCTTCTTCTTACGGTCCAAAATCTGAGTAGGTTCCTCTGAATATGACAAGTCTGCACGCAGCTCCAGCTGATCGAAACTAACCACGTGACTTGTATTATGTGCATACTTCCGAAGTTGAGAAATATGGAAGATATCGTGCACTTAAGCCAAGACCGGGATAGTGCAATCCGATAAGCTACAACTGTCACTCTCTCGAGGATCTCGAAAGGACCAACAAATCTTGGACTAAGTTTGCCTTTAACTCCAAACCGCATCACACCCCGCATCTGTGTTACTTATAAGAACACATGGTCCCTGACCATGAATTCTAATCGTCGTTGATGGTAACTGCATAACTCTTTTGTCGACCGTGCGATGCAAAGTCTTTTTTGAATCATGCAGACCTTCTCGACGTCCTGCTCCACCAGTTCCGGTCCGAGTACTTGTCGCTCACCGACTTCTTCCCAGCATATGGTGCCATCTGGATGCTCGATTGATAACTATTGTTATACGCAAATTATGTTTTCGACAAGTGCGTGTCCCAACTAGTCTTTAGGACTATCGCACATGTAAAACCCCTAATTTTTTACTACGATTTTTGAAATTTTTTTGGTTTTGATTTTATTTGCGTATTGTACGTCGCGCGCTGATTTGCGTTTTTTTTATATTTACTCATCGAGTGCGAATATGTGCGAGGTACATATTTTTAGAAAAGCAGTTTTGATTATATATTTTATTTATGTAGGATAGTTTTCAAAATAATATATGATAAGTATTTTTAATTACTTAAAGTTGTGAAAAATGGCACGTCGAGATTTCTAAAATACTATTCTATTTTTATTTTATTTGTACAAAAGTAAGTAGTAGTTTAGAAAACTATTATTTTAGGTATACTATTTGTGTGCAAGAGACATGAAATTTATTTCATGTTCACTTCTTTTGAAGTACTAATTGTTTTATCCAATTATCAAAAAGGTATTTTTAAATGTTTGAATATTTATTATGATTTTTGACATTGTTTTATCTAAATTTATTAAAAATGTATTTTAAAGAATATTTCCTATTACTATTTAAAATATTTATTCTAAATTTTGAAATTAATTATTTCTATTACTTATCATAAGGATATTTTGAAATTGTGGATTTAGCATGGTAATTTAAACTTTGGATTTGATATATTGATATCATGGTTAATAGTTTTAAATTTATATATGATTGTTATCTAAACACAGATTTGATATGGATTGGATAAAATTGATTTTTTTTATATAAAATAAATATAGATAAATTATCTAAATCGGGATTTAAAATTTTTCCTACATCTTATCAAATTAGGAGTTCCATCCCTTATATATAGGGAGCCTTCCTATTAATTTCCTTCATAATTTCTATTCCAAAAAATTCTCCTCCGCCCATATGTGTCGTGCATCGTGTCGGTGTCCGAAATCTTATTCCATCTTTTACATGTACATAAATTTTTCGTGTCGGACATACCCCCGACACCATCAAATCCTATACCTAGCCATCGACCGAACCCTGGCCTCGCCTAAGCCATAGCCTCCAGCCCACACCCTCGCCGCACCCCGGCAATTCCCTAAAGCAACCAACAGCCTAGCCAAACCCCGCATCTTATCTCCGTCGAACCATAGCCACCCGCCACCAGTATAGACTCACCGCCACCATAGATCACCTCTGCCCTTGGCCAAGCCACCTCGTCCGGACCCTTTTTTTCCTACTCCTTCACCGACAACCACCCGTCTCCCCAAACCAACCACCAGCTCTCGACCGCCAAGGCCGTCGCCACCACCATCTTTGTCATCATCCATCACCACCACCCTCTACCGATCACCGACGTAATGATTCGAGTATAGATAATAAGTTGAATGAAGCTGCTAGTAGAGGTAATATGGACGTAATAGCAGAGAATGTTCTATATCTGACCAGAGGTAATATGGACGTGGAAAGATATATAGCATTAGGGAGGAGTGGATAGTTCAGAGGTAGTGTGGACATGACTATCTTTGATGAATGATTTGCTCAGAGGTTATGTGGACGTGGCAAAACATTTGATCATTCCGCTGGGGAAATAGTTATCGGAAAACAGTTCAGAGGTAATAGGGACGTGATTTGTTTTCGTCAAACCGAGTTTGGACGGAGTCAAAAACGGAAATGATTCCACTGGAAAAATATTTAGAGGACCTATTATCCAGGGCGTATTCAAGACTCTTGAAATACGGATAATAGTTAAATAGTTGTTTTTTTTTGGAATCATATAAACATCGCACTGTACATTTACATGACTGAACATATGTGAACATTATGTAAAAGAGGTTACACATAATATTTCTTCAGGAACTTGCCGTTGATAGGTATCATGAGCAAGTCACCGTCAGGCTTGGTTAGCCGGTACGTACCGTTAGAATACACCGATTCTATGACGAAAGGACCTTCCCATTTAGGCTGGAATTTTCCTTTTGTTTTGTGCGTCATGGCCATCGGTCTTCTTACTGCTAGGACCAGATCACCGACTTGGAAGATCCTTTCCTTCATTTTTTTGTTGAAGGCTCTAGAAAGGCGTGTTTGGTATAGCTCAATGCGCTGCTGAGCTAACAAGCGTTTTTCGTCTAGCGCTTCAAGCTCTTGGAGTCGCAGACGGTAGCTCTCTTCAGTAGTCAGCTCGCTGGCTAGGGCTACCCGAAGAGAAGGAATCTGGATTTCTAGAGGAAGAACTGCTTTTCTCCCATAAACCAGAGAGAATGGCGTACTGCCTGTTGGAGTCCGGACCGTTGTGCGATAGGCCCATAGACATTCACCGAGCTTCTCGTTCCAATCGCGCTTGTTTGAAGACACGAACTTCTTGAGAAGTTTGATGATGGTTTTGTTGAAGGCTTCTGCTAGCCCGTTAGCCGCTGGATTGTAGGCAGTAGAGGCTACGTTCTGGATTCGATTCTTATCGCAGAACCGATAGAACGCATGGCTTGCGAACTGTGGACCATTATCATGGATGATCCTGCGAGGTAGGCCGAAGCGGTAGATGACGTGATGTTTGATGAAACTGATCACGTTTGATGTCTTCACTTCGGTAAGCGGTATAGCTTCCGCCCATTTGGAGAAGTAATTGGTTATAGCTAGGATGAACCGATGTCATTTGGAGGATGGCGGGCTGATTGGTCCTATGACGTCCATGCCCCAGGCTTCAAATGGCCAAGATGCTGTCGTCGGGTGTAGAAACTCCGAAGGTTGATGAATGGAATCGGCGTGGAACTGGCAGGCTTTGCACTTCTTTGCGTATTCAATAGCATCTGCTATCATCGTGGGCCAGTAATAGTCCATTCGTTTGAGGCGATCTTATAATTTGGGGCCTGGTTGATGTGCACTACAAACTCCGTCATGAGCCTCCCGGAGTGCATGCTTGGCTTCTGTGTCTGATAAGCATTGTAACAGTAGCCCGTCATAAGAGCGTCAGTACGGCATCTTGGTAGCTGTGTCATAGTAAAATCTGAGGGATCGCCTTTGGATAGATACCGCTTCCTTCGGGTCCTCGGGGAGGATTCCATAGACAGCGTAGTCTATGAAGGGAAATCTCCAGTCTTTGGCATCGACGTTTGTTTATGCTGCGTAATTGTGATGAATATGCAAAGCGTCTTTCACACAATAATTCTCGACCAGTCACTGTGATCGACTGCTAAGTATTGGTAGGAACGGTCAAGGAAGCTGCGAGACCGGCTAGAGCGTCTGCTTCTATATTCTGTAGTCGAGGCACGTGCTCGATGAAGAATCCAGCGAAAGTAGATGCCAGCTCGATTGTTGCTTTGTGGTAGGGGATGAGATCTTCGTGGCGAACTTCGTAATCCCCTCGGACCTAACTAACTATTAGCTTGGAGTTGCCGTAAGCCTCTAGATAGTCAACTCCCAGTTGCTCGCCAATTGTAGGCCGATTATTAGGGCATTATATTCGGCCACATTGTTGGTGCATGGTTCCACAAGAGAATATGCACGGTGTATGACCAGATGATCAGGTGACACGAGCACGACACCTACTCCAGCCACGATGTTTCCTTTGGGCCCTGTTCTTGATGAGCCGTCAAAGAACATTCGCCAAATGGGGATTTCTTCAGTTGCAGTGTTAGACTCCACCACTTCGTCGGGGATTTCGTCGTAGAGTTTGGACGATTCCGGCACCGGATGAGCTGCTAAGAAATCAGCTAATGCTTGACCTTTTACTGCCTTCTGAGGGACGAAGATCATATCATATGGAGTCAACAGCATTGCCCATGTAGCTAAACGGGAATTAAGAGAACCCGGTTTAGTCATGAGTATTCTGAGAGGGTTGACTTTAGATATGATATGGATAGTCTGCCCAGACACATAGTGGCGTGTCTTCTGGATGGCAAACACTAGTGCAAGGCATTCCTTCTCCACCGGTGTGTATCTGTGCTCGGCACCCACCATTGTGCGGCTGAGGTAGTAAATTGCCTATTCATGGCCGCCTTCGTTCTTCTGAGCTAAGAGGGCGCCAAGGGAATGATCCATGACGCGGACATATGGTAAGAAGGGCTTCCCCATTATTGGAGCAACCAATACTGGAGGGCTTGTAAGATACGCCTTAATGTCGTCGAATGTGCGTTGACATTGTTCGGTCCAGACGAAAGATACGCCTTTCTTCATGAGCTGAGTGAATGGTTGACACCTTCTAGAGAGGTTCGAAATGAATCGTCTGATGTAGGCTAGCCTTCATTGTAGTCCGCATAGCTCTTTGAGGTTTCTTGGAGGGTGCATGTCGAGAATAGCCTTCACTTTCTCCGGGTCCAGATGTATACCCTTTGAAGTGATGACGAAACCAAGGAACTTGCCGCTGGAGACTCCCAGGAAAGACTTGGTTGGATTCATCTTCAGTTGGTGTGCACGCATTAGTTCGAACACCGTTCTCAAGTCTTGGAGGTGGTTGCCCTTGAGACGACTTTTGACTGCAATATCGTCTACGTAGCACTCCACAGTTTTGCGCAAATGATAGCGAAAAATTGTGTTCATGGCTCGCTGGTATGTTGCCTGTCACTCCCCGTTCCCAGAATGCGTATTTTAATACGTATATTGCCTGAATATATTTATTTAGCATTTATCATGTAGTATCCTGTATTTAAATTCTTAATAACTTCATGTTAATTAATTATCTGCATTTTATTTTCCGCACTTTATTTTTCTGCAATTCTATTATCTGCTCTTTAAATTTTTATGTTAATTAATTAGCTGCTCTTTAATTTTCATGTCAATTTATTTCCTGCAATTTTATTTCTATATTTCTTCCTGTAATTTTATTACCTGCATTTTATTTCCTGCTTTAGTCTTTCGGGTTAGCCTTGTTGGACCCATTGGACCCGGCCCAACTCCCACCTACCACCCCTTCCATATTTAAGTCACCCTCTCCCTTCTCTCTCCTCATTTACTTTACTTCTTCACCATTACTCCTCTTCTTCTTCATTACTCTCTCCACCTACCAAACCGTAGGCAAGTGCCAACTTGCTTCTTGATGGATTCCCATTATTATTGTTCCATCATCCTCCTTATTTGATTCTATGTCTCTTTAGTACTTAGCATTTTTAATTTCCATGGCTAATTTGTTGTAGATCTAAGTTTGTTACATTTTCGGGTTTCTTAGGTTTTGATCTAGTAAACTTTGTTATCTTCAAGTTTTGATGGTTCCATGTTGTAGAGAATTTCGTTCTACCTAATTTTGACCTAAGGAAGTTCGAATTTGGACTCTGGATGAAGGTTTTATGGAACTTTGAAGCTTGGGTTTATGGTGTTCTTCTTCTCTGAAACTTGGAGAAGAAGAACAGTACTTGACTTGACCGCATGAATAATTCATGCGGCAAGTGATTCCTAACCGCATGGGTTGTTTCCTTCTCAGCCGCGTGGAAAGTTTCTACCCGGCCGCATGAGACTCATTTGAGCCCAGCCGCATAGGGAGTTCTCCTAGCCGCATGGACTTTTCCCACTTAACCGCATATGCGCCCCCATCTTTCTTGACCGCATGGATTTCTCTCCAAATCCAGCCGCATGAATCAGACTCACTCGCTGGCCGCATGAGGTCCTGAACTTTATAGCCGCATGAACTTTTCCCCCGCCAGCCGCATAAGCAATCTCCTTGACCCGGCCGCATGGGGTTCGACTTGGTTGAGCCGCATGGACTTATTCCCGCCAGCCGCATGAGCACCCTTTCCGCTGACCGCATGTGCCTTGTCTTTTCGGCCGCATGAGCCCAATTCATCCTAGCCGCATGGAACATCCCTTCTGCTTGCCGCATGGGAGCTAGTCCCACTCGCCAGCCGCATAGGTTCCCGCATTTTCAGCCGCATGTGCCTCTGCCCACTGAGCCGCATAAATCCGACTTCTTTCCTTGCCGCATAAGATCCATCCTGGCCGCGCTAGACTTAGCCGCATGACTATTCTATAGCCCTGAATATTGGTATTTTATTAGATATTTTACGTCTATTTTATATCCTTACGCCTTTTTGCATAAACTTGATAAATCATGATATGTTAATATTTCTATTAATTATAGATTGTTACGTAGGATGTACCATGTGTCATGAATTGAGTTATAGATACCCGGATTGACTGGAATTAAACCCTGAGGGTTGTAGACTCGACCCCACTGAATACTAGTTGACTTTCATGCCTTGATACCATTGATGATAATTGTTAGCTTGACTAAAATTGATCATGCGTTCCTAGTTGGAACTAAAGAGACTGGCTAGTCGTCTTATTGAATTAAATGAATGAGACACGTTCATGAAATGAACTATTGTAATCGACTGGCTAATCTCGAATATTGGCATACATGCACATACAGGCTTCAAATTATTTATTTATTTATTTATTTATTTTTATCTTCCAAAAACCAGCATGTGTACTTTATGGTCAAGGCATGATTACCGTGGTTAGATTTGATTGTTGCATTACGCTATGTAAGACCTGCAACCTAACCGCACTGGTATCGTTGTAGAGTTGTGCATATCGTACCCCGTACGAAAGTACTCATTTGAATGACCATGATCCACGGCATGGGATTTCACTCAACGTAGGGACTATTAAGTTAAATAAAATAATGATTGCATGGAGAGAATGGATTCCCAAATTCTTACATGGCAGCCCCCTTGGAACGAGTAGTACCCGACGGGCCGGCTGGTTCCCACAGATACTGTAAATCTGCCACACGGGCAGGGAACAGTATCTGCTTTTATTATTATTGTATATTGTATATTGACGAGCGTCCTGCTAGGACTCGTCTAATTCATGCATGGGCCAATTGATTGACTGGATAGACTAGCCTTGCTTGCACATAGTAAGAACTGAGGAATCCCTAATTGCATTTTTCCAGGATAACTTGGAACACACAGTAGCAAGCCGTAGTAGTTGATTGGCCGTTCAAGATGATTTGTATGTGCACTGTACTCTGTTACCTAACTGGGATGATCAGAATGTCAAGACATGACGGGCCAACTTCTGTCCTTGTTTGGTTGGGAGGTTGGTTTGGAGTGTCTTGATATGATGTGAATCTGTACTCTGTTACCTAACTGGGATGATCAGAATGTCAGGACATGACGGGCCAACTTCTGTCCTTGTTTGGTTGGGAGGTTGGTTCGGAGTGTCTTGATGTGATGTGAGTTCTAGTAGCAAGCAGAGATCTATTATTATATTCTCTTACTTACCGGTTTAGTCCTTCATATCGTCCTCCCTTGAGGTACTTGCTATTAGAGGTCTAACCTCTCTGGTTTTGCATGGCCAGATTTAGAGCCAGTCCCCGAGGATCCAGCTTACTTCTACCTCCGAGATGGTCAACACTAGAAGGACGATCGCAGGAGGACTCGAGTGGGTTTTCTTACTTCCCCGCTCGTTTTGTTATCTACTTTATACCTTGCCGTTTGGCACCGACATGTTAGTCGGATTGTCTTGTACTTACTTTTGCATAATTGTAATTAAGTCAGACTGCAGCTGATAACAATTGTGTATACTTACTACATCATCTGGCTGTATTTTGTAAAGCCAGATCTCAAGAACATTTTGACTGAGCGTTTGGGACGCCTTACTGCTTTACCTTACATGTTCTATATTTCTGTTTCTTGTTTGAATGATTGAGACAATAGAGGTGAAATGACCATAGGAAGACCTTTATGTAGTATGCACCCCCTCGTCTGGTTAGACAGCATTGATCGTATTATACGGTATTCATCTACCCGTAATACGTAGCTGGCTGAGTCACTCCCCCGCTCTCCAGTATTCTGGTTCTGGGGCGTGACATTGCCCCTGCATTCTTTAATCCGAAGGGCATCACCGTATAGCAGTATACCCCCAACGGTGTTCGAAAAGATGTGTACTTCTCGTCGCCGGGGAACATCTTGATCTGGTTGTAGCCTGAGAACCCATCCATGAAGGACATCCGTTCAAAGCCGCAAGTGTTGTCGATCATTACGTCGGTGACCGGTAGAGGGAACTCGTCTTTTGGGCATGCGGAGTTCAAATCACGGTAGTCGATACAGACTCGGACTTTACCGTTCTTTTTCATGACTGGAACGATATTGGCAACCCAGTCTGGATGTTGTTCCTCGCGAATGAACCCACTGGCGATGAGCTTCTTGACTTCATTTTCGATGGCTTCCATGACGTCTGGTCGGAATCGTCGTTGTTGCTGCTTCACTGGCTTAGCTTTAGACGAAATGTTCAGGCGGTGCACGGCGACTTTAGGGTCCAAGCCTGGCATGTCTTCATAGCTCCATGCGAAGACGTCGATGTATTCTCGTATAAGCTGTATAAGATATTAGCGTTCATCGCCAGATAGGCTTTTGCTGATGAAGATTGGTTTGAAGGATGCTTCATCTCCTAGATTGACTTGGATGACTTCGTCTTCGGTAGGTGGTTCACGTTGTTCGAAGCGCAGCTCCCACCTGGTGTCCATCTTTTGAGCCCATTGTTCGAGTTCGATTGATTGGATATCGTCTGTAATTTGGTCGGCGGAAACCATGTTGACGGATAGAGTTGCTTTGAACATGTCGCCGATGCTGGAGTCCGAGTCCCAGAGGGAGGAATCAGAAGAATGAGAACAACGATCTGCTTCATCCTATGATCTTTCAGGAGTTGTTGGAGGAGAGACATAACCCAAACCAACGCCGCTTCGTTGGTAGTAGTTCTCGGGTTTGCCGGGGGAAGCAAAGTGTCGTATTGGCAACCGTCGTCCTTAGCCGTAATTTAGCCCTTTGTCGCTTTTGATGTCATATCCCATATTCTGGATGATATTCTTGGCCTGCCAACTATACCGGAAAAGTTGCATTTTCCCAGAGTCATAGTCAGCTTCTGTGTGGTGCTTGGGAGAAGTAGAGTCTGGAACGAACTTTTTTTCGCTAATTATGCGACCGAAGATGATTAGCTCTTCATCTTTCTTTCTGGCTAGAATGATGTAGTGGATGTCTTCTGGGTAAACTTTTTCCCGTAGGTGAGGCGTCGTGACCGGCATGCAGAGGTGTGGTCCTATGCCGTTCTCTAGGGCGTATATCGTATCTATGTAATGGTTTACAGATTGATAGACATCGGAGTAATTCAAAGATAAACCTTTACTAAGGAAATACGCAAGTTCTTCTTCAGGGATAACATCATCCGCTGAAGGTACATTATTCTGAGTATTGATATACTCATTGAGAGGATCATCTTCTGGGAGAGGAGCCACAGTCTTGGCCGAGTTCACTACGTAGGGTAATTCTTCAGGATTGGGAGGACGGGCATCAGTAGGTTCCCCCTTAGGTGTTTTGCTGAGAGTGATGGTCAATGGTTTGACCTTGTCGGGTTTCTTTCTCTTCACCCAGATTGCGAGAGGCTTCGGGGTACTTTTTGGAGTAGTACGCCCTTTTACTCGGACAATCAGGGGACCATTGTTGGGGGATGTAGTTGCTTCAGCTTCATTGTCAGCTTCATTGCCATCATCCTTGGGGGGTTGAGATTGGTAAAGTACCGAATCTCCATAGTAAGTTTTGATGCCCTTGAAAGGATCGACATCAGCAAACTCTGTCTTCACGACGCCGTCGCTGTTGACGTACTTGAAGCACTGGTGAAGTGTGGAAGGAACGATCATGTTCTCGTGTATCCATGGACGTCCCAACAAGACGTTGTAGGATACATTGGCATCGATCACATAGTAGGAAACCTCCGTTCGGAGATCACCGATCTGGCATTTGAGGCGGATCTTGCCCAGCGGATGGCTTCGACCAGCATTGAAAGCCATGATAGTTGTGTTGGTTGCGGATAGCTTGTGCTGGGGGATTTCCAGGATTTGAAGCAAACTTCTAGGAATGATGCTGAGGGAGGATCCCGGATCGATGTGCATGTGGTCCACCTTGATCGCCCCGATATACCCTGTATAGTACAGGGGTCTATCATTACGATTATTTTTGAGTAGCATGTCCTCCTGTGAGAAGGTGATGTTGGGCACCACTTCCATAGTACTGTGGCAGTGGGGGCAGGAGACAGGATCTTCAGCGGGAGCTTTGACTTCAGCGAGGTAAGAGTCGGCATGTAGCAATGCCTCACTTAAGGCCTTCCGCGTTTCTTTGGAGAGTCGCAATAGATCGAACAGAGACAACTTGGCAGGTGTATTGGCTAGCTGAGCCAGTATGTCAAAGTTATAGGGTCGATCCATGCCTTCGGGAGCTGGCGCCTTTAGAGATTTGTCAAACCGCGTCTCCTTCTGTTTGGACGTGGTTTGAGGCTTGGACGGGCCGACTTCTGAGCTTGTAGGGACAGCAGAAGCTTGAGAAGGTAGTGCCTCTTCTTGTGCAGGATCGTATGTCCGAAGATAAGTCTTCCCCGATCGCGTCTCTCCAGATAGAACCTCGTAGATGGGGGAGGATACCATGTGTCATGGCTTGAGTTTCTTGCCCTTTCTTGCTTTGGGAGGCGCTACCCCCTGCGTCACTTCTTGGACAAGATCCGGGTGGACCCACATGATCTCACCACGTCCAGTTGTGAGTGGGAGAGCTGGTGGTAGGTTAACGACTTCCATCATCGCCTTGGGGATCGGGACCACGCCGTCTGGAACTTCTGTAGGAGGAAAGTCGCCAAACTGAAGAGAGATCATGTTCGTAGATACGACCTTGTCTTCAGCTTCGAGGTTGATCACTTGGCTGTCGATAAGCTGTTGTATCTTCTTCTTTAGGACGATGCAGTCCTCGGTGGAGTGATGCACGTACTGATGGTAAAGACAGTACTAGGGATCATTGAGTTGGCTTGCCTCTGCAGGACGTCGTGGTGGGGGCAATGTCAGCTTATTACCCTTCGTCAATGTGTGGAAGATGGTAATGACATCGTCTTCGTCGAAGGAGAAGGTCTCCTTAGGCTTGTCGGAGGTGCCTTGAGAATTGGAAGCTCCTTTGGATGTGTCGACTTTCAGAACTTCTTTCCCTTTACCCCTACGAACAGGGATAGTTTGAGGATGCTTGCCTTTGTCTTCAGATTTGGGTGTCTTCAGTCCCAGTAGTTCCAAGTTAGGAACGTCGTTTTCAGCAGCATCAACGGCCCCAATGAAAGCGGGCCATGTATCATACTTATGTATACCTAGACAAAACTTCGCTGTAGGAAGGAAATTATGTCGACAAGTATCCATGAGTTCTGAGTCTGGTATGCCGAAGGGCATCTTCAGCGCTAGCCATCTGAAGCGTTCGATGAAGGCAATGACAGATTCAGTCTTCCTTTGCTTGGTCTCGATGAGAGTGGACATACTAACATGCATGCCACTCTCGTAAAACCTGTTGAGGAACAACCTCTCCAAGTCTTTGAATGAGTTGATACACCCGTCAGGCAGACTTCAGAACCATTCGAAGGCTACCCCCTGCAAGGTGCTAATAAACAACTTCGACATGAACGGATCGTCTCGGGGCAGGTGCAGAGTCTGCGTGTTGAAGTACGTCATGTGCTGACGAGGAGAAGTCAGACCGTCGAATGAGTTCAGCGTCAGCGGCTTGTAGTTAGGAGGACAAGTAGCGTTCTCCCACTCAGGGGGATATGGTTGAGATATCCCCATCTTCTGCAGCTCGTCTTTGTGTGAGATGGTGTCGAGGCGAGCGACCAGGGAATCAATTGGATCCTGTTGATTAAGCACCCCATCTTCTGCAGCTCGTCTTTGTGTGAGATGGTGTCGAGGCGAGCGACCAGGGAATCAATTGGATCCTGTTGATTGAGCAGGTGTTGGGAAACAGCTGCTGAACGGTTGTCAGGTGTTGTTGGCGAAGGACCACCCCCAGCATTTGCAAGATTTGGAGGAGGCGCAACGGAATGATACTCCTTTTGTAGGGAAGGAGGGTTGTTGCTGTGAGCCGGACTAGCGTGGGCTGAGACGTTTTGTTGAGGTTGAGGGACAGACCCGACAGCTTGAACTGCCATGATACTGGTAAGCATATCAGTGATCTTGGCGAATGCTGTTTCGAGACCCTCTAGCCGCTTACTGGTCTGATCACTGGCTTCTTCAGGTCTTTCTCTGTCCGTCATGTATGTAGATAGCATGCGAGGATAAACAGAGGAAGCAGTGCAACTGGTGCTGATACTGTCTGTCTCCGAGTGGGTAAGTCCTTCATCTTTAGGTAGAGGAGGTAGATAGTCGCCATCCGATTCGGAGGGATCATTGTCCTCTGGAAGGCTACCCCCAGTGTGGGGGTCATCTGTTTCAGATTCTGAGGGAATGCTACCCCCGGCTTGAGAATCTTCGTCGTCCATACGGAATCTTGTCCTTGTTCGAGTGCCCATATAGACTCCTTCAGATGTGACAGCCCGTTGGCCATCTGTTGGTAGACTTCGTCTTCTCCTTCTCGTGGAACTGAGAGAGAAGGTTGGGTTGGTAGTCCACCATCTTTGGTTGGGGCTTTCGTTAGGGGGACCCCATGAAGCCATGTTGGATGAAACACATAGTGGCTTCTCGTCGTCAGAGAAGTGCAGCCGTCGAAAAACGGACTTTCTCTGAGGCACTCTTGTCACTTTGGAGCAACAACAGTTGATAACCATATTGGCGCACGGAAATGCGCTATGAATTGTTATGTTCTCCCTCGCTTTACGCTTATGATTTATCATGTCGCGCAAGTCAGCGGAAGGGAGTTTTGTCTTACAACCCATGTTGCATGCATCGCTGAGCTTTGCATGCGGGTTCGTAAGGAGAGTAGGCGCATCCAGACTTAGTTCATGTGCAGGGGCAACCCCCACACCTAAGTTCTGTGATGTCCTTGAAGACAGCCCCGTGCTATACGCGTTGGGACCTGTCTTTTTGTCGTGGGCGCATAGGCCTTGGAGACTGGGCTTGGGCGCATGCTTCTGGACAGCATGTTTGAGTCGCCTTGATGTGGACGTATAGTATGGATCCAGAGAGCCTGGGCGCATAGCCTTGGGCGCATGACTCTGAATGCCCAGCCTGTTGAAGACAGAAGTGTTCTGGTCGGGGCTATGCGCCCAAACACTACCTTGGGCGCATGGCTTTGGGCGCATGATTGGTGGAGCAGCGCTGTTTTCTCCCAGCTCCGCCTCCTTCGTTCGTGAGCCTCGCCGGGTCTGGCCAGAGTGCCGCACACCCCGATCCTTGGCATCGTAGTGTTTTCCTCTGCCAAGTCTCGAGTGTTGCACACTCTGTTGTTGGTTTTGAAGGGAAGAAGTCACTGGGCTAGTAGAGCCCGGAACGGTGTGAGCCTTCTCTATTTGGGGGACTTCTGTGGCAGAGTCCTGCGCCCAGGTGACAGAGTCCTCCAGCTGCATATCTGCTATGACACTAGCAGGATATGCGCAGTGAGCCTTCGGAAGCCAAGTCTTGCGAGACTTGTTTGGCTTCGCTGATTTTGAGGGAGTAGAACCGTCCCTCGAGAGCATCTCTTCGAACGCCTGCTGATCGAATTTTACGATCAGCATCTTTTGAGTACTCCCCACTTTGTCGGTATCGGATTGCATCACCACCTTCTCGTCAGAGGAAAAGGTAGTCCCCAGCAGAGTCGCCATTTTTGTGGACACACACAAAAAGAAGAAGAAGAAAACGCTGTCTTTTCTTTTTATTGGCGCAAGGTACCACAAATCGAGTACGCCTGAGAGATCCTGCGCTGAGGATCCCCGAGTACAAAAGAAAGAATTCTGGGGAATGGGACGATGGAGATCGAGCGGCAGTTGCTCCTTTACTCCGTTGACACTCCGATTACAAAAGTGGGAGAAAACCTAAGAAAATTGCTAACTCTCGGCTCACTGGCAAGAAGTGCAGCAATTTGGCTCTTGAAAATGCTCTCCGTTCTGTGTGTTTGAAGAGGGATGAGGCTCTCCTTTTATAGTCGTTCTCGGGCTGGAATGATGGTATGCGCCCATATGAAGAGACACGCTGGTTCTTATGTGGGCACGTAGTCCTGCTTTGGGCGCATAATATGTAGGCGCATACAGGCTGCGAGATCGTGGGTTGGTTATGGTGTTGACGTGGCCGCATGCTTCGGTGCACGACTGCTCGTGGAGACTGACGCGGCCATGCACTTCGGTGCACGTTTTGATCATGACTTTGACTGAGTCAGGCTTGGGCGCATAGCCATGTCTCAGGCTATGCGCCCTCCTTTTGGGGGAGCTAGTCTTGGGCGCATGAAGTTATACTTTAACTGGGCGCATGGAGCTTCATTCAGTGGGCGCATGGAGTCATACTGGCTGGGCGCATGGAGTTACTCTTGGCTTGGGCACATGGAGCTACTCTTTGCCATGGAGCTATATTTGCTGAAATTTTTTCATGCTTCTACAGGAACGAAATGAAGGATTCCTCGGACGATCAGAGACATCGTGCCGGCCTGGGAGGAATCATGGCTTACGGGCACTTGGGTGCGGGTCTGCCACCCAAGCGACGTAATGTCGGGTATTGTGTAGCCTATCAGGGTGTACCGGCCATCACGCCTGGTAGGTAACATCACTACGAATACTATAAGTATAGTCCAAATGGCTTGTGGTGCCAGCGACCGGTGCATATAGATTAAGTGGGCTCACTGGCGGCAATCTGCGTGAGAGTCCTTGCATTGAAACAAGTAATCTGAGTAAGTTGAACAACTGAGTAACTGAATAAACATCTGAACAAACTTGAGTATAACACATCTTGAAAACTAAAGTATCTCATCCACCAAAGACAGAAACACGTCCATGACGCTCGTATTTTCTTATGCAATCAGTCATGTCATTATGTATAAATGTTGGCTAACTTGGTTTATCTTGGACATGGAAGATCTTATGGTAAGTATGGTAAGTTGCACATGTTATTTCATATGCGACACTTGATATCTATAACACGAGATAGGTTATGCAATATATGCCATAAAACTGATCCTAATGCAAGATTAGAAAGACAATAACTGATAGATGGTGCACGAAAGTAAAATGAACGTGTTTGGTAATGATAGCGAGTGGGCGAGCTAGCCTCCCCACCAGTGCATGCAATGTACTGATAACCACCCAGATTGCTTGCAGGGTGCGGGAGAACCTCGTCTAGTGCGGAGTCTTCTCTCAAACGTGCTAAGGCACGAAGCTAACTCTGGAGCCTTGGAGCATTGCAGAGGAACTGAAGTACCATATACATGACATAATGTATTGGAACATCGCCATGTATCATTCCATATTGTAAGCCGCTTGGCACGCCTTTTCTGTTTCGAGAGTGAGTTTGAGCGAATTGTAATCTCGTCCTACCGCCGCTTGTAATACTTCTTGAATATCAATAAAGAGCTTGAATTTGTTTCAACTTGTGTTCATTTACTTTCCGCCGCAATGGGGATACTCTGTGCGACTCTGCGGCCTAGCTTCAATCGGTCGTTTTAGGACCTAGCCTTGTGCGAGTGCAAATCTAGACTCTCGCGGCATCACGCCCAAGCGAGGACGATCGCTCCTCCGGGTGCGGGACATGATAGATTGGTATCAGAGCACGACTTTACGTCCTTGGACTTTATGTCGATTCTCTCAGTTTTGAAAGCTTGTTCATGAATAAAAGAAGTGTACGCTCTCTCTCATTGTCCCTTGGGATGTTCCATACAATAAGTCTAATATTTTCAAAATCTCGTGCAAGTGTTCAATTGAACGGGATCGATATGCGATGGCCTTTGTGTCGAACTATGTCGAACTTGAGTTGGTAGGAACCCATGCTAAAGTTAGCAAGTGGTGTGCGTACCTGAGTAACCTTATGCTGACACTAGCAAATGAGTGTGCGTCCGAGTATAGTTCGATCCGGATGGCTACGCACACAGCCTTTTGGCTAAGTTGTGCCGAGTATCGTGCACCTAGACCTTCTGGTGCGAGCGAGTTTGCGAGCGAGATTGAATATCGCTCGGACGAGAATACGTTAAACTTAGAGTGTAAATGGATAGAGACGCTATAGGATCAACGCTAAGGCGAACACAGAGAATGGTGTTTGGATTTTGTGGAATAGTTCGAACGATCAATTACGTCGAGGAGTATGAATAAAAAATATGATTGCATGATGGACTATCAATAGAAGTATACGAGACTTAGATTATCGAGGCGACGCGGGTTCGCACTGGAGTTTTGAGGAACGGATCGGGAAAATGTATGACCGAATGATGTGAACGAAATTGAAGACTAGATTGAATGACTTGATTCGTGAGTGGTGTATGGACCGTCTTGGAAATTGTTCAAGCGAAATTGAGGATTGGGGGTAGCAACGAGTATATCAGCCAACGATGTGATCGCACAAAGCCTTAGATCGGGTAACACTTAGTTGGTCGTGATTTCGAGGGTCTCGAACGAGATGTCGTTCGGACAATTTGTGAATGTGTAGTGCAAATTGGAAAATGGTATTGAATAAGGATTCGGAACGATAAAACAAATGGATGCCTTAGTCGAGAAAACTTGGTGGATCGTATGTGCAATTTCGGATATAGTCGAATGGATTGAAACTTGAGTTGAGGTGAAGTACTAATTGATGAGATCAAAGTTAGCACGATCGGAAGTTAGCGTGCATGAAAACGTTGATTTGAAGATACGAGAATGACTCTAAGGATTTGGGATAGATGTTGCTCGAAGACTTAAGTTAGCATAGAACGATGCGAATTGAGGAATTATGTTGCATGCTCGGATTTCGTTACACAGGAAGATCGTCAGGTTATGTACATCATCGATGGTATTGAGGCGTATCAAAGATCGATGTGTAGTAACTCGGGGGTACTCCGATTCGAGGAATGATGATCGTGTAAAATGTTATTGTGCAGATGGAATATATACTTGGGATTTTGATAGTAATGGACGAAAACAAAAGTGTCTTGATTGCTTCGATAATAACCACAACGTTGACGTTCTTGTCTTGTGCGAGCGCAACTTCAGCACCGCACATACGTCACACCGGATTAGGACAATCATTCCGTGGGAGCGCTGGCATGGTGATTCATGTCCAGCGGAGATGATCGAACTTGCGGGAGATCATGGCGTGGCAATTAGATAATTTTCACTTGTGGTTTGATACGAAGGTGGATTCGAGGATTGTTGGACTTGTGATTGACAATAAAGTAAGTTTGAGGATTAAGTAGATCCAATGTGCGTATCGAGAATGAAATAGTCTAGACTCAAAGCAAGAGTTATGCCCCGATGAGGACGATTATCCTGCGGGAGCGTTGGCATGGTGATTTTATGTCCAGCGTGGATAATCGGACTTGCGGGAGATTTGGGACGTGACATATTGTTATGCTAGACGACCTTGTGATCGAATACGTGAATTGTGTGAAACGACTTAGGGAATATGGTATGAGAATTATGGTTTAGTGACAATCGTGCCGTGGTATACTTGACTGGGATAGGTGGATTATATCATGTTTGAAGAGGTAGACTATGCAAATTGCTAGTTCGGACGTGCGATGTTTATATGCCGAGGATTTAGTTGAGCAGAATTTACCGTAGGATGGCTTTGCTGAATGGACTCGGATCCCGTGCGAAGAATGTCTTGATGCGAATAGGATGAACACTGCTCGATGTTTAGAAATCTAAGTGAAGCGAGCTTGGGTAGAGTATCCCGTACGAACGAACAATGGTTTGACCATATGATTGGGGCGAGCGTCGTGTAACGAGTTTGCACGATGAACCGCGAACTTGAGTTGTAACTATGACCTTGTGAGCTGACCTAGCGGATAGGCAGACAACCCTGTGCCGAGTGATTGAACCTGTGTGACCGACTTTAGAGTATCGTTCGGGTGGCCAATAGATCTGGGGCAACAAGACTTAGAGTTAGGACTGAACTGGGAGAGTGTGCTAGCGACAATGATAGCAGACCTGAACGAAGTGAATGATAGAAATTGGTGATGCACAAGTAAAGTTGGGATAACGAATTGAATCATTGCTTGGAAGACGTACTTGATGGTAGTGCAATGCTTGGTTTTAAAATCGGATTGGAATTACTTGGATTTTGGTCGACGCTGCTAAGAAGAAATCATATTGATTTTATAAGACGAGAACGCTTGAGAAATGAATCGTGTCATCTCGAGGATCGAGATAAATGATAGTGAAATTAACTGGAGTTCGATTTAGTCTAGTTGGTAAAATGATCGGCAATTCGAAACTATCTCGAGTAGTTTGTCCGACTTCGCTATCGCTAAGCTTGCTTGAAATGTATATATTCATGGGACGCCTTGAATATGTGCACGATCCAGACTCAGCGATATGCTGAACTCGAATGCAGCTGCAAGTGGATATGTTGAGATGCGCATGGATGAGTGAGTTAGCCTTAGCCTAAGACCCTCGTGTACGATAAATTATAACGTACCTCGTGTGACCGTTATAGTTCCATGACAGAGCGCAATAGCGACCAAGTCATAGGAACCTAACGATTAAGTGAGTATCGTCAACTCGAATTAAGTGATAGAGTCATTCAATGAAATTGGCAAAGTGCATGCAACACGGAACTTAGAAAGTTACTTGAGTATAGTCCGGTGCCATTAAACGATAAAGTCATTCGATGGAAATTGTCTAAGATACGCACACGGTATGGATTAAGAAACGGTAGGATGACTTGCTCTCAGGAAGTCTCGAGGACGAGACTTATTTTGAGTGGTATATTATGTAGTGACCTGCTCCGCACAAGCTAAATGCCGATTCAAACGGCGCAAGTGCAACGACTCAAATTCCACCTTGCTCGGCGAAACGACTCGCTTAAGGCAAAGGCAGTGGACTTGGACCCTCGGAAGAATCCAGACTTAGACTTTCAAAGGCGCGCTCGGAGTCTCGCTCGGCCGATGCGATCATCGCTAAGGTGGGTGGCTCCGATAAACCTGTCTTTGCTTAGCCTAGACATATAATAATACGAACGGTATTGCTAGATCGCTAGGCGTTAACCCCCTGCATGCTAATAAAAGAACTTAACGCACCTAGCTAAGGGAATAATCCCATCTTGTATTGCTTGTGTAGAATATGGAAATGAACTTGGAATTCTATTTGAACCCACGCACCGCACTCCACACTCGTGCCAAGGCACAATTTATGTTTTCGAGTAGATCTCTTATGCGTTCGATTATATATGAAATTCTTGTCAATTAGATCGTAGCACAACATGAGGCACAACACAGTAAATGGTTCACTGAATTGAGGCAGTAAGACTATCAAAATAGTCATTCCGAGCAGAAAATAGAAACATGGGAATGCTTCGGACCGTTGGATCGCCAAGGCAGTTCCCGTACCGGGAGCTGCATAATGATAACGAATGAAAGAATGAAAGAACGAATGAACGAACGAATGAACAAATGAATGAATGAATAAGTGAAAGAAAGAAGAAAGACATGAATGAATGAAAGAAAGAAAGGAAAAAGAAAAGAATGATTAGCGACAGGTATGTCGGGGACGTGCAACGGGGCTCGCTACCCGCGCTGCATGGATGCCGCCGCGAACCTAGTCGATAATCGATTATGGCGCAGAGACAGCCCGTTAAGTTAAAAATAAAAAGAGAACACGAAATGGTCGCGGACAACTCGTGCACGAGGGAACGAAATGAAGGATTCCTCGGACGATCAAAGACGTCGTGTCGGCCTAGGTGGAATCATGGCTTACGGGTACTTGGGTGCGGGTCTGGCCACCCAAGCGACATAATGTCGGGTATTACGTAGCCTATCAGGGTGTACCGGCCATCACGCCTGGTAGGTAACATCACTACGAATATTATAAGTATAATCCAAATGGCTTGTGGTGCCAGCGACAGGTGCATATAGATTAAGTGGGCTCACTGACGGCAATCCGCGTGCGAGTCCTTGCATTGAAATAAGTAATCTGAGTAAGCTGAACAACTGAGTAACTGATTAAACATCTGAACAAACTTGAGTTTAACACATCTTGAAAACTAGAATATCTCGTCCAACAAAGACAGAAACACGCCCATGACGCCCGTATTTTCTTATGCAATCAGTCATGTCATTATCTATAAATGTTGGCTAACTTGGTTTACCTTGGACAGGGAAGATCGTATGGTAAGTACGGTACGTCCAACAAAGACAGAAACACGCCCATGACGCCCGTATTTTCTTATGCAATCAGTCATGTCATTATCTATAAATGTTGGCTAACTTGGTTTACCTTGGACAGGGAAGATCGTATGGTAAGTACGGTAAGTTGCGCATGTTATTTCATATGCGATACTTGATATCTATAACACGAAATAGGTTATGCAATATATGCCATGAAACTGATCATAAGGCAAGATTAGAAAGACAACAACTGATAGATGGTGTACGAAAGTAAAATGAACGTGTTTAGTAATAATAGCGAGCGGGCGAGCTAGCCTCCCCATCAGTGCATGCAATGTACTGATAACTACCCAGATTGCTTGCAGGGTGCGGAAGAACCTCGTCTGGTGCGGGGTCTTCTCTCGAACGTGCTAAGGCGCAGAGCCAACTCTGGAGCCTTGGAGTGTTGCAAAGGAACTAAAGCACCATATACATGACATAATGTATTGGAACATCGCCGTGTATCATTCCATATTGTAAGCCGCTTGACACGTCTTTTCTGTTTCGAGAGAGAGTTTGAGCGAATTGTAATCTCGGCCTAGCGCCGCTTGTAATACTTCTTGAATATCAATAAAAAGCTTGAATTTGTTTCAACTTTTGTTCATTTACTTTCCGCCGCAATGGGGACATTCTGTGCAACTCTGTGGCCTAGCTTCAATCGGCCGTTTCAGGACCTGGCCTTGTGCGAGTGCAAATCTAGACTTGCGCGGCATTACGCCCAAGCGAGGACGATCGCTCCTCCGGGAGCGGGGCGTGACATCTACCACGACTGCAGTCTGAACTGCATCTGCACCTTCCTTATGAGTGTCTCTAACAGAAGCTAAATACCCCACGCAGCCAGAATACAACGTGTGCCTTGCCGTTATTGTCGATACCACTATAGCTGTCTTCGACGTTGTGCCGTACGAATAGGAGAACTCTGTTTCATTAGGTAGACGGAACATAACTCTCTTCTCTGCGCAGTCGATAGTCGCATGACATGCACCTAACCAATCCATGCCCAGAATTATATCATAATTATTGATGTCCAGGACAATGACCTCCAAGGATAGTTTCCTTCCTCCGATGCTGATGTAACCATCTCTACAAATTAAACTAGCAGGCATATCGATTCCCGATAGAGTGCTAACACGAAGCTTCACATCTATTGAGGACATAGCTAATTTACTCTCTTCAGCAAATTCAGCAGATATAAAACTATATGTAGCACCCGAATCGAATAATACTCTAGCAGGTATATCTTTATACAGTAATATACCTGTTACAACAGTATCAAAAGTGAACGCCTCTTGAGTCAATGCAAAGACTCTAACTCGAGCTCCACTGATTCTGCAAGTTCACCGGTACCGCATTTCTGCCTCGTGCTGGTTGTGCTCTATTCTGCTTCGGAACGTTCCTCGGAGGGTTTTGGTTCGCCATTCCTGTAGAAGCATAAAAAATACAAGAAGGGGCGCATAGATGCTATACGCATAAATATAACAGTTTCAAAGTTGAAATAGTCCGTGAAGCATTATGGGCTCTTGAATGTTAACTGAAAGAGATGCATAGTCGAAAACGAGTCAGAGAGACGCATGGTCTATTTGATGCATGACGTTTTCTTGTCTCTTATATGAAAAGACGAACCTCGGACAGTATGCAGTGGTCAGACTACGAGAAATATGTCAGTGATTACGTCATCATCATCATTACACTTTAACAGCTGTAAAAGAAGCAGTTTTATATTGACCCCGACTCATCTGTTAGTGTGATCCCTCGAAGTTTGCTTCAAATATTGGGGATTCCAATGCACAAGTTGTTAGCTACCTCCACCACTATCACTGGCTTCAATGTCGGACGAAGTCATCCTCTGGGAAAGATCCGTCTCAAGTGTCAGATTGGGAATCTCCATACTGAAGTCACATGCAACGTCATTGATGCCAATGTGTCCTATAACGTCCTGTTAGGACGATCGTGGATACATGAAAATCTTCTTGTATCGTCAACCCTTCATCAGTGTTTCAAATATGTGAATAAAGATGGGGCAGTTTGTACTGTAATTGCAGATGTCGATCCTTTCAAAGGGGTTGAAGTATACTTCTCTGATGCAAGGCTTTATAAACCTCTAGATCAGAGGCCATCTGACGATGAACCATCGCATCTGGTGGTAGATAAGGAGGAAGATGTCAACGGCGGTTCCGTCCAGATATGATGGAAACGATTGTGACTGAGGTAAAGAAACTCATAGACAGTGGCTTTGTCCGAGAAGAACAACATCCTGATTGGGTTGCTAATATTGTCCCGGTCATGAAGAAAAATGAAAAAAATTCGGGTATGCATTGATTATCGAGATCTTAATTAAGCTTGCCCAAAAGATAAGTTTCCTCTTCCAGTCACAGACGTCGTGATTGGTAACACTTGTGGCTTTGAACATATGTCCTTTATGGATGGGTTTTCAGGCTACAATCAAATTAAAATATTTCCAGCTGATGAGAAACACACATCATTCCGAACATCGTTGGGGGTATACTGCTATACGGTGATGCCCTTTGGTTTAAAGAATGCTGGATCTACATATCAACGCACCATGAGCACAATTTTTTGGGAACACTTGCGAAAAACAGTGGAAAGCTACGTAGACGACATCGCAGTTAAAAGTCGTTCAAAGGGCGATCATCTTCAAGACTTGAGAGTGGTGTTCGAATTGATGCGTGAGCACCAACTCAAGAAGAATTCTACAAAGTCATTTTTGGGAGTTTCCAGTGAAAAGTTTCTTGGATTTGTTATAACTTCAAAGGGAATACATATTGACCCCGATAAAGTTAAAGCTATCTTAGAAATGGATCCCCCAAAGAATATTAAAGAACTTCGTGGTCTACAAGGCAGGTTGGCCTATATTCAAAGATTCATTTCAAGCATGTCCGGACGATGTCGAACCTTCACTCAGTTAATGAAGAAATGAGTCTCTTTTGTCTGGGATGAAAAATGTCAACAAACATTCGATAATATTAAGAGGTATCTACCAATCCTCCAATATTGGTGGCTCCAGTTGTGGGTAAACCATTCTTGTTATATGTTCGTGCAATGGAACATTCTCTTGGTGCACTGTTAGCTCAAAAGAATAATGAAGGGTATGAACAAGCTATCTATTATCTAAGCCGTATGAGGATCGGTGCAGAGCACAGATATAATCCTGTTGAGAAGGAATGTCCGGCTTTAATTTTTGCAATCGAAAAGACGCGTCATTATGTAATGGGACAAACTATCCATGTTATATCCAGGGTCAACCCTCTTAGGGTTCTTATGACCAAACCAAGTGTGCTCAATTCTCACCTTGCTACTTGGACAATGTTGTTGTCTCCCTATGATATGGTTTATGTATCACAAAAAGCAGTTAAAGGGCAAGCTTTAGCTGATTTTATAGCTGCACACCTGATAGCAGAAACTTCTGAACTCTATGATAAAATTCCGGATGAAGTATTGAAGTCTAATACAACGACGAAAGAGTATTTGGAGGATGTTCTTCGACGGAGCATCAAGAAATGGCCATCCAAAGGCAACATCATAGCAGGAGTAGGGGTAGCAGAATGTTCCAATAATGTTGTAGAGTATAATGCTCTACTCATTGGACTCCAGTTGGCTAAACAACTGGGGGTAGATTATCTGGAAGCTTATGGTGACTCAAAGTTGATAGTCAGTCAAGTTCGAGGAGAATACGAGGTTCGTCATGAAGATCTTATTCCATATTATAAAACAACTCTTGAGATAGCTGCTACTTTCTTCGGGTTCTTCATTGAATATGTAACTCGGTTAGAAAATACAAAAGCAGATGCTCTAACAGGTTTGGCAACATCACTTGCTACCCCAGTCAACGCCCAGAAGTCGATCGCAGTGATTGGTCAAGAATTATTTTATACTAAGAATAATCTGGATATTCATCAGAGCTATTAAACAACAACGAATGTTGACTTTAAAAATTGGAGATTTCCATTTATAGAATATGTTGTTTATGGAATTCTTCTCGATGATCCAAAGGAGGCTATTTCAATAGAGATGTTCTCTTCGCTTTTTTTATGATGCAGCTACCAAAATGTTGTATCGAAGATCATATGATGGATTACTTCTACGATGTTTATCCGAGGAAGCTAAACAGGCCCTTTATGAAGCTCATGACGGTACTTGTGGTGCCCATCAACCTGGTCCGAAATTACAGTATTGACTAAGACGTTTGGGTTATTATTGGCCCACTATGGTGGCTGATGCCATAGATTATGCAAGAAAATGCAAGGCTTGTCAATTTCATGCAGACTTCATACATCAACCTTCAGAATTTCTGCATCCGACGGCTGCGTCGTGGCCCTTTGAAGCTTGGGGAATGGATATTATTGGACCTATCAGTCCTTCTTTTAGGGGACATCGTTTATCCTTGCGATAACCGACTACTTTTCCAGTGGACGAAAGCTATACCACTTGTTGAAGTGAAGACCTCTAATGTCATTAGTTTCATCAAGCATCATATTATCTATCGTTTTGGACTACCTCAGAGGATTGTCCATGACAATGGCCCACAATTTGTGAGCAATGAATTCTATCGGTTTTGTGAGAAATCCCAGATCCAGAATGTAGACTCTACAACCTACCATCCCGCAGCTAATGGTTTAGCTTAAGCTTTTGTTGTCGAATTAGTGTATTCGAATGGAGCATACAGGCTCGCAAAGCCTAATGGAGATTTACTGATGATGCCTATTAATGGCAAATTCTTAAAAAATATATTATGTTTAATTATATTAGACATTGCCTTGAATTCCCCATCAAGCTTTTTTGTACAATGTTTTACATTCTCTTTCTGGAATAAGGAATATCCTATACTTCGAACCATTATTTTTATCACAACAGTTCTGGATAAGTTATAAATAATGGGTCCTTACAAATTCTCCAGCGGAATCATCCTCAATTCTTACAAAACTTTCTTTTAAGAAAAATAAAATTTCTAGGCAATCTCTCCAATTTATAAGCAATCATTAAAGTCCAGTTGCTTTAAAGATATCTTATTTCAATTCCCCAGCTGGAATCGAAGTAATCTATTTTGTCAAAAGAATAATTATGTCCATATTACCTCTGAATTATTCTACGACATCTACCCTCTATAGAGATTTATAAATTTGTCATGTCTATTTTACCTCTAAGCAAATTTACCCTGAAAGAATATTTATGTCCATATTACCTCCGAAATATTCCATATCATCGACTTTCTCTCTATAGAATTCCTTAAATTTGCCAAGTTCATATTATCTCTGAGCAAATTTATCCAGGAATGACTATCATGTCCATATTACCTCTGATATACTTTCTGATCATAGCTTATTACTTGCATGTAGTCGAGTGCACTATAAGTAATAGGTTCACTAAAGTCTACTTGTTACGTCTATAATACCTCTGACAATACGTATTACTCTATTATTTATACCCAATCTGGTGTGCCAAGAATAATAGGTCCACTTATAACATCTATCATGTCCATATTACCTCTGATAGTGATCAATTTCTATATCTATTATCTATACCTAATCAGGTATGCCAAGGATAATAGGTCCACTTATAACGTCTATCATGTTCATATTACCTCTGATAGTGATTTATTTCTATATCTATTATCTATACCTAATCATGTATGCCAAGGATAATAGGTCAACTTATAACGTCTATCATGTCCATATTACCTCTGATAGTGATCTATTTCTATATCTATTATCTATACCTAATCAGGCATGCCAAGGATAATAGGTCCACTTATAACGTCTATCATGTCCATATTACCTCTGATAGTGATCAATTTTTATATCTATTATCTATACTTAAATTGAGTATATTACAGATAATAGGTCCACACAAATATAATATTCTCCTATGTCTATATTACTTCTAGAGAAATATCAGATGTCAAATATCTCCAGCAAGATGGAAAGTGTTCTTTATTTTCAAAATTCAATGAAGATACATGATACTTGCATCATCAACCCACAAAAGAAAGGAAAAAGAATTACAAAACTTCCTTTATATGTTGTCTTCAAATAGGGCGCATAACTCTCAAAAGTATCTGTATCTAATGTTAGATACAACCTAGATAACGAGTCCACATACCAAAGATAGTCACCAAATTGATCTTCTTCTTCTAAAAAGATTCCATGTAGTCATTTCCTCATCAAGTCATGGGAGGCGCATAAAAAGACTCCATGCGGCCATTTATCCTTCAAGTTATGGAAGACGCATAAAGAGACTATTTGCATGTGCGTTTCGTCAGATCTAATCTTACAAGTCCTATATCATCATAAAGACTGTTCAAATGACATTTGAATGATTCATGTGTCAAGTTATTAGCTGCCCTCTATTTGTCAAAACTAATCTTATGCGACATTTGTGAGATTGTTCTTACATACAGATCAATAGATTATTCACAATAGTTTGACAAAATGGGAGACTTTCATTAATAGTGATAAAGGGTTTAAAAAACATGGCCAGAAGAGAGCTAAAAGAAGCCTAAAATGAAGATAAAAATCCTAAGCAATTAGGGCAAAGAATAGTCAAAATCATTATCACGGTCACTGATCACGTCTGCAATGTCCTGAAGTGTTTGAACACCTGAATTATGAAGCAGTCGACGGAAGGCTTTTACTCCTCCTTGCCTCTCTCTCTCTTTGGGGCTTACCGGGAGAGAGTCAAAGTTTGGGATAGGGGTAGATGGCTTTGCGATGTCGCTTAGAGACAAGTCGAGAAGGTCAAGGAAGACTTCCGCCATAGACAGCTTCATCTCGGCCAATTTCTCTTCCTCGAGTTGAGAGGCTGCACTGGAGTTGGGGCCACAACACTTGGTAGAGGTGGTAGTGTGGTCGCAACAAAGTCTACACCAGGCAGCCGCAAGGGAGTAGCCCTCTTTGGCAGTTGAGGGGGCTTGCGAGGAGAAGCTTTCTTCGGCGCCATCGGAAGAGCAGTGTAATAACAGTAGCTCTCCACTTGTATTTATAGAAGAAAATGACTCTTCGTTGCCCGCAATTGAATGTTTTGGGAGATAAAAATTTCCTAGAGAAATGTAAACGACGACATATTAATGATGATGAATCTATTTAATGAAGGTTGAATTACTATGAAGAGCACATTTTTCGAAGAATCGTCTGAAGACCATTCATAAGTCAAGATTCACATAGTTGACGCATGAACAGAACATGGATTTTTGCATGTCGAGTCGCATGATCCATACACTGATATTTCGGACAGTCTTAAAGGGGATTCTGATAATCAAAAAAAGATATTTGACGCATAAGCAGTATGCGCCTTAAAGATAAAAATCTATATGCCTCATTAAAGAACCAAACACGTGATATTTAAAGACAATGATAGCCAAAGGCCTATGCAACAGAAATCCTCAGGGACATTTTCTATTCAAATAAGTTATGAGCCAGTTTGACTTGAAGCATTTTATGCTGTGGTTCAGTGGTCTCAAAAGTTACTCAGAAATCGGATAGAATTTCAAGAAAACTGATAATATAGCCATGCGTTATAGTAATAAGAAGCCCATGCGTCTAGGGCTGCAAACGAGCCAAGCCGAGCCAAGCTTTGGTAAGCTTGAGCTTGGCTTGACTAGAGTTAATCGAGCTCAAGCTCGAGCTCGAGCTTGATAAATTTTTTATTTTAGAGCTTGAGCTTGGCTCAAGCTTGTTTATATTAAGCTTGAGCTTGGCTTGGTTTGAGCTCGAGCTTGGCTTGATAAGAAAGCTTGATTCAAGCTTGATAAACAAGCTCGATAAGCTCAAAATCAAGCTTGATTTAAAGCTCGTTCAACTTTATTTCAAACTCATTAAACTTGATTTCAAGCTTAACGAGCTCGATTTCATTTTAGTTAGGTTTGAATTCAAGTACTTGTAATATTAACAATTTAATTATAAATTTTTAATTAAAAAAGTTCGTTAATATCAATTATTAAGGACATATAAATATATAATGCAAAAATAGATATAAAATTAGAATTCAATAAAGAACAAATGAGCTTCTAAACAAGCTCCTAAACGAGCTTCTAAACGAGCCAGCTCGCAAGCTCATAAACGAACCAGCTCGCGAGCTCAAACGAGCCGAGTACTTCTAAGCTTGAGCTTGGCTTGTTTATTAAACGAGCTCGAAAATGAAGCTTGAGCTCAGCTTGTTTAGTAAACGAACCGAGCTCAAACGAGCTTTTATCGAGCCGAGCTTCGAGCAGCTCGCGAACGGCTTGGCTCATTTGCAGCCCTACATGCGTCTGAGTAACTTGCAAGTCTAGTCATGACGGATTTTATGCGACTATATTCTTTGGTGGTTATGTTTCCTATATATTTATGTAGCTGGAACCTTTCTATATTTATGAAGTCTCATCTTCTTGAAGTTCTATAATAATACTTCTATATTTATGAAGTCTCATCTTCTTGAAGTTCTATAATAATACTACAAATTGTACAGTGGTTTATCTTTGCAAATTCATGTGTCACTTCTTGCTCAAGATAGATATGCGTCATCATGAAGACAAGAACCTGTGCAACAAGATTGAAGATTACATTGAAAGAAAAAAATAAATTTTTATTGACAGTTAAAACCGTGATTACATATGATGGAGATCTATTACATTCTAGATTTTCATTCTAAAGACGTGGTTATGTCTGATGGAGATCTATTACATTCTGGGTCTTCTCCATCAGGTCCTGCACCAGTGCGAGCAATGAAACACGGGAAGTGTTGCACTGGAGGATAATGTTAATAGGGTAAGCACTCCCACAGGTTAGGTACTCTGAACCTTAGAAGCCAGAAGCGGAAGTGGGACGGGGGCGGGAGCGGACGAACGCGACTACCTAGAAGAGTCTAAAATTGAGAGCGTGATGGGAGCGTGCACATAAAAAAATTATGTATATTAATTATTGTTATCAAAACTTATAAATATCTTAATATTTATTAGAATTTATAAAGTTCAGTTCGAAGTTAAAGAGAAATCATTCGTATGTTGATTTTTTTTATGATGTCAAGGTAAATAATTTTTAGTTTCTTGGTACTTTGATAAACGTTTATTACAAATCTTCCATCTTTCTTCCAAAATTTTTTGTTCTCTTTTAAAATTATTGTCATATTATGGGAAGCGCTCATGTCGTCGGAAAAACGTGCTCCCGTCATCAGAGAAACGAGCTTCTGTCATCTTGGAAGCGAGCTCCCAAGAAGCTCCCAAGTAAGAACCGTCGAATCGAGGTTCTTACTGAGATTCGTTGACCTTCTAGGAATTTATGGCTTCTAAGCTCCGAACCTTGCATTCTCGCGGATGTGCCAAGCCTGGGCCACATGTTAGTGCATCTACCAGCACAGGCTCTCCTCTATGTCTTTGGCAGTGTGTCCTGACGGGAGAATACAAAATTGGGCATGCATAGAGCCCGTTTCTCATCGCCAACTGCCAACACTGTCTAACATCGTTAGTGTTTCGATTGGGATTCAAACCCAATCTCATCACAAGATTCTACGGCAGTGAAACCAGCCAGTTGCAAGCCTCGTAAGATAGGTGTAGACAGCTAGCTGGGTCTGTGGACAGCGAAAGTCCTCTACGTAATGTGCTGAATCATGTCGAACAAGACATGTTAAGATGTCCTTCCAAGTTTCATCCGAGGTCAAGTCATCCAAGGAGTATCATGAAAAGTACGACGAGTTCAAAGGGGTTATGCGTATGAAATCAGTTGTTCTTCTGAAGAATCATGTAGATCTACCGCATAGCAGTAAAAGGCACATAGAGAAATATAAAAGCCTCATGCGCCTAGGAGCTGTTTGACAGCAGTGTTTACCAACAACACATTGTTTGATGAAGTTTGATGATTAACTCCATCTATGTGTACAACGGGATTTTCTACTAAACAGTGTATCTTGTCAAAATTATAACTATGCACTCTAATGATACGTTGAACTCAAACATAATCAGAGTGAAAATTTCTGCCATGAATTTTGTCTAAAAAGAAGTGATTGATGGAAATCAAAGAGGAAGAGATGAAGCATACTTCAAGAAAGATTACCTTCTGAAGATCGATCTTTTTTCCGACTTCTGGCGTAACCGAAGAGCAATGTTCTTGGCAAAGTGATGTTGAACACCCTCACAAGTTTGCACGAGTTTGCTAGAGTGTTAACTAGCAAATGCATGTTCAAAAGTGGTTATGACAAGTTCTGTCAAGACATGTCCTATTTATAGGGGTAAAAATTCACTATGCGGCAAAGTGTCATGTGACTTGGTCGTTAATGAAGAGATCAATCCAGTATTAACTTTCGCGTGATTTTCTGTCCCTGAAATCGCGGATGACAGTTGACTTAGCCTCCGATCCAAGTGATTGCCAGAAACGGCCGTCACGAATTTCGAAGATAGTTCAGATTTTAAGAAATATAGTGAAAGCAGTGATAGCATGACAAGTGACCTAATGCGTCTAAAGCTTTATGTGACAAAATTCCCTCTCATGCTTCTTGTTCAAAGTATTTCAAAACTTGTTCAAGTTTTAAAACTTTGAAGGGGGTCTTGTAGAAGCATGAAAAATAAAGGGGCGCATAGATGTTATGCGTCTAAATGTAACAGTTTCAAAGTTGAAACAGTCCCTGAAGCACTATAGGCTCTTGAATGTTGACTGAAAGAGACGTATAGTCGAAAACGAGTCAGAGAGACACATTGTCCGTTTGGCGCCTGACGTTTTCTTGTCTCTTATATGAAAAGATGAACCTCGGGCAGTGTACAGTGGTCAGACTACGAGGAAGAAGTCAGTGATTTTGTCATCATCATCATTACACTTTAACAGCTGTAAAAGACCATGTTCTAAGTTTTGCTAGGCGGAGTAGGTGCGCTGGAGGCTGACTAGCGCCTAGGCTGCCTAGGCGCCGCCTAGTGAATATATTTTCTTTTAAATATATGTGAAGTACAAACATATATAATTTATATTTAACAAAAAAACACAAGCTCATGTGCTTTTATGGCTAGTAGCAAGTGTGTAAGTCATTTTCACCTAGTTGGTCTTTTAGGTGCTGAGTTCGAAACCCCCCTCATATTTTTGTGTCAATTTTTTTTAGTTTATGCCCTAACTATAAGGGGGGAGAGGAGAGAGAGTCTAGCCTCCCTCCATCTCTCTCCTCTCCATCACTCCAGCAGCAGTAACACCCACCAGCAGTAGCAGTAGCAGCAGCAGCAGCAGCACTAGCAGCGGCGGCCGAGCTAAGTATTAAAAAAATCAATTTTTTTTTATTTTTTTGAAAATAAACACAAAAATTTGGCCTAGGCGTCCGTCTAAGGACCCTAGGCCCAAAACTGCCTAGGACTGCCGCCTAAGGGGTTTTCAGTGCGGTCGGCGGCCGCCTAGTGCCTAGGCGCCGCCAAGGCGGCCGCCTAGACTAAAATTTAGAACACTGGTAAAAGAAACAGTTTTATACGACTACGTCCAGGACAATGTTTACAGTATGCAGTTAAAAACTATGCCTTCAAAGTGTTATTTGACACATAGTTATTCAGTGAAGAGAGATTATTTGTAGTAAGCAACCAGATGCTATGCGTCAAAAGTTATTTGACGCATAGCTAATCCATAGTAAAGAGATCGTGTGCTGACTTGGCAGTATTTCGTGCAGCACGTCTCAAAACACGTGGCGGGCTATACGTGATTCTCGAACATGTTCACTCCCCACTAATCCCTAAGGCTCATGCGTCTACCCAGTTTCATGCGTCTCTGAGGCAGAAGGCAGTGTATTTTTTGCACATACACACATAACTGTTCCAGTGAAGAAAAGCTATAAATAGATGATAGTGTCTTTCTCGCGCAGGGCATGGAGAGAGGCTACGTATGCTACATCTTTACTAAGAACTTTCATAAAGAGAACTTTCAGTGATAGAGTTCCCCCTTGCTGCCAAGAGTTCATCAACCATAAAACTTCATCAATTTCTGTATCAGATCGTCAAAGGAGTAAAGAAATCGAAATAGACTTAATCTCCATTGCCCAAATCCCCAGATTCTATTGTACTCAGAATTCTTGTAAAAGATTCTTGGTGTATTCTTTCTTTACAATAATACAAAAGATTCTATATTTCTGGACTTTTTTGTTGAAACACTCCCCATATGACATTATAGAGCCTTGTGGCCTATCTGTCCACACTTAAAATTATTGTGAACGACTGGCACTGCCCTTTGCGAGCTACAACCAAAGAGTCGCTCACTATCAAGAGTGGCATCATATGACTCCTTGTAGGTCTGGTATCTCTGGATCATGACATCCCTACGAAGCTCGTCATTGCAAAAAGGCTCGGGCAAACTTCGCAAGCCTCGCGAAAGATGAGTCGTAGTCGTCGACTGACAAGTTTCCTTGCTTCAACGCCATAAACTCGTCCTTCTTTTGTTGATCGTCCTTATTTTGTTGACGGACTGGCTGGGGAACATATTGCTCAAGGAATGTCTCCTTGAACATCTCCCAAGAAATCTTAGCATTGGAATCATCCTCGTAGATTTCTTGCTTCTTCGCTTTCTACTTGTCGTAGGCCCTCAACTGTAACTGCATTGTCATGCACGCTACTCTCTTGGACCCTTTGATGCTGAGGAGATTGAACAAGCCTTCAATCTTAGCCAGCCTTCCCATGATCATGTCGAGCTTTGCTCGTCTGAACTCGGTCACCTTGAATAGAGAAGAAGACTTCATTATCGACGATTAGGTTTCTTCCTTTTCATCAACAAATATCTCACAAGATGCCGCCACGGTTGTTGTATTGCTGCTGGTCGCCAGGGAACTAACTATCCGAGTCAAAGCGTCCATCTGCTTCTGTTGCGCACCGAATTGGACTTGAATCTGTACCTGAAGCTACTTCCTCTGCACTTCTACCTGTCTTTGTTGCACCTCCATCAAGCGCATCAATCCTTCTATCGTAGTTTCGCTAGGGGCTGCTCCCTCGGAACTACTTGAGTTATTCAAAGTGCCGGGACTAGTTTTCTTAGTCATCTCTACAAAAGATAGTAAACCCGTTAGTATTTTCAAAATATTTAAGGACTTACTTGTATGGAACTATTATTTTATGCATCATATATCGAAAAGCATTCAATCGTGAAATCGCAACAAAACTTCTAAAAGAAAACATTTTTGATATTCGAGGAAGTGAACCGTGCTCTGATACTATTATGTCACGTCCCGATTTTGCCGAATCGCTAAGCCTCCACCGGGTATGATGTCGTACAAGTCTAAATTGTACTTGTACAAGACAAGAACATGTATTTGATAATTCTTTTGAACAACATGTTGAAACCTCACAATCACAGAGAGTTGAAGACGCAGTATAGGAAGAAATAGCTTTTCGTCAATAACTTGCAATAAAGTACAAGGTTATATTTACAATCGATATACCTTTTCGGATACATTCATAAAATATAAAACGTTCGATAAGCTGCCATGAAATAATACTTGTCGTTCCATACATTTACACCCTTTTATACACTGAAACCAAAAGCCTCCTAGATGAACCGACTTCAAAATACTTCAAAATAGGAAGAGCTTGAAGTCGCCTCTCCGAACTCTAGCTTTAACTTTGAACCATGCACCCCCAACGTTCTCGTTACTTGAGGAGCTGGGGATTAGTACACTTGGGAATGCATTAGTGAGCGGGACGAACCCATTCGCCTAAACCGGTACTACACATTAAGGGTAGCATGCATTCAATGTTATTTTGCTATTCAAAACTAGATGAATTACATTTCATATCATTAGCATATTTGAAAGCGGAAAAAAATAGCAGTTATATCTTTTGAAAGCAATAAACATAGCATTTGTATCACTTATTAGTGATAGCTTACTCAACCGATGTGCTCGTCCCTGTATTGAAACATAAGATAAAACTTACCGCCCCTCAGAAGACAATAGATAAGCATGCAATCTATCTTATATACGGTCATTGGTGATATCGGCACCATGAAGGACTATTACATGGCATTGCTATGCACCCTATCAGTCCGGGTTGCAAGTCCAACTGGAGGTCTCGTAATACCTCATGTCGAAGCACGATTACATAATTTTTTCCTAGGTTGATTCGGTTCCAATGTCTCAGATACCTTTTTGAGGAAAGTTAAACCTTGTGAAGTTGTCATGACCATGCGAATGTGTGAACAGTTTATCTATGAAACATATTCATGACACGAAACAGAATTAAGCAGTATTATCTATATACTTATGCAACATTTCATTTTTCTCAAAGCCGTATGTTCCGATTTGACGACCCGTAGGTATCAAATACTCCGAGGTACCATACCACAATCGACGTTTTTGTTATACCGTTTCCTTCAATGGTTCCGTGATTTCGAACCACAACTGCTCACTTCACGTGGAAACTTATTATTATAAGTCTAGTGCATAAATACACTTGATAGTTACACTTATCCCATGTTCTACTCTTAGTGGTATAACATGCATTCAACTGGGCATTATCGATTTGAACGTTTTGAGGCAATGAGAATTCGTTGACGTGAAAGAGTAGAAGAGAAGGGTCCGAACCACCCATCGAGCACAGAATGTGCCGAGAGAAGGAGACCGGTTCGCAACGATCAAGCGTCAGTTACATGCGCTCCTGCAATGACACCAATATCGTGTTTGAATCCTTCTTCAATCCTTTCTCTCGATATTCTCAGAAATGAATGCAGAAATCGACACAAAAAACACATTCACCAAAACCAAGCTGCTAAAACATTTCCGTTGAAGGGACTATTATATAGAGCTCACTCGCCGGGACGAAAGTCCGCTGCATCTAGGACTTATTCTAACATAAGTTGATCCATTAGTTGGAAATGTTCTCATAGCATTCGTCCGAATCGATTTTGATGCCGAGAAGGGTTTTCATATACTAAGCTCCTGATTGAGTCAAACTAGCCACAAGCCCATTACATAGTACACTGCCCGGTAGGAACAGGGCACTACAGTCTATCCATGGACTAGCTCTTATACTCAAAATTTCTAAATACTAGCCACTGTTATTACCTCGACCTCCAAGTCCACTGAAACCCTGACCCTATCCTTCATCTTCTTTGTTAAATCCCAAACTTGAACCCTAGTTACTAAAACCCTAAGCAAACAACCTACCCTAACCTGAAACCTTATTGCCACTGCTGCAACTCCTGAGCGCAACATTGTCTTCCGCTCCTCTTGCCTCCTTTATCTTCAACCTTTGGTATGGCCAGCCCCAACATCACTTTGTTTCTTTCCTTGGACGACCTCCCTCCTTCGATTTGCGGTGTTTTGGTGACTTCTTATACTGGAGGACCTCCCTGAGCAGCCAAGCTCAACTTTAGTGCTATGATGACTGAAGTAGTACTTTGGTTCATCTCGTCCAACAGAACTACCCCTGCTACTAACCATCATGATCATCACCAATGACCTTCCATCAGTATTCTAAATGACAGTTGAGGTGGCCGTCTAGGCGGTAGGCGGTCTCTCTCCACACCGCTTTTGTGATATGCGGTGGAGTAGGCAGCCAACGGAGGTTTGGCGATGTAGATATAGGTGTAGGTGTAGGTGAGACGGCATAGGCGGACGTCTAGGCGGAGCAATACCTAACACAATGTTTTGGCTAAAAGGTTTTGCAAGCATTATGGGCCTATGGTTCACTTTTTCAAAACTAAAACTTCATAAATCTTCGTTCTACAACTTAGTTATGCATGGAACATCCTTAAAATATGCATATATGTAAAAATAATAATGGTAAAATAGTAAACAATGTCCAAAATGTATCAACCATCTAGGCGGTCTTGGCGGTAGGTGGACTCTTTCCGTCGCGCACCCGCCTACCGCGGTTTAGAACCTTGCCTCCCATATACTATTCCGATTAGACCCACTGCCGCTAGCATTATGTTCATCAAAAGCCAAAGCCTAATTTCTCTTTTATGTTTTCCTTCCTCCCTATCAATTCGATCTTCATCCATTAGCTCCTATTCCCTACTCCATTTGGACCCTTGATCTCTTTTATGTTTAAATCTCAACCATCAAATTACTCTCTACGAATTACTCTCCGTTCATAACACCC
This sequence comes from Iris pallida, assembly GCA_029216955.1. NCBI lineage: Eukaryota > Viridiplantae > Streptophyta > Magnoliopsida > Asparagales > Iridaceae > Iris > Iris pallida. The sequence goes on from JANAVB010034420.1 coordinate 11,906,891, forward strand.
ACCCAACCCAAGCCCTTGTGCCCACCTTTTAGTTGATGGATCAATCCTACGTCCAACATTCATGATGCGCTCTATGCTGATCGCTACTGATTAGTAATCTTCTGTAGGGTCAACTTTAGTATTCATCTTCGTGATTATTCTCCGGCGTTATCTGCAGCAACGCCTACTTGCTTACTCATATCTCGAGAGGCCTTGTTGGCTTAGTAGTGATCACGGTACTATATCTTGTTTCGATTGCGGTCTCACATGGTGGTCTCTTCTACTACTCTTCTACATTATAATATATATATATATATATATATATATATATATATATATATATATATATATATATTGGAATAAGGGAGAATTTATTCCTCGCATATAGCGGAAAAGGTATTACAATACATAAATATCACAACTTTCCATGCCCCAAATTATAATATTATGGGGCCATTACTGATACATCGAATTCTATGTTATGTAGAATTCCAATAGGGGGGGTAGTCAAGCCCTCGAAAATACGTCTGTTCCGCTCCTTCTAGATGTGCCAAACGGACGCGGCGAGACGAACTCTGGCTCTTTTGGCCCACCCTGGATCCCGGCTACTGTGATCTCGGATCCAGCTGAGAATGCTCCGGATGTCTCTATCTACCCCAACTCCTTCTCTTAGCTGTGCACACTGCTCAGTCCAAATGTGCCAGGTCATCGGGCATACAAAGAAGAGATGCCCCATAGATTCATCCTCCACATTACATAGCACACATTTGGCATCCGGAATCTGCATCCCAAACCGGAGGAGTCTGTCTCTCGTCATCAGTCTACCCCGAAGGAGTCGGTATGCACATAGTTGCATTTTACGGGCAATCCCCTTGCCCCAAATGAAGTCCACCCCCTCAGCCCGGTCGTGGTGGGTCCGAACCAAGTCGTAGCAGCTACGAAAACAGAAAAGACCTGACCCGCCCCCCGTACCTGGGCCGGCCCAGCTCCATGAATCCTCCGTCTGGCTAGCATCAATAAGAATAAGGCGAATCTCCTCGGCAAGCTGAGCAGTATATGGATATCCTTCTGGCCTCCAAACTCCATCTTGAATGATCCGACTACATGTGAGCCCCCTGCCCGCTTCTTTGTCCATCTGACCTCCCAATAGCTCGAGCAGGGATCTGGAACCCAACCAAGGGTCTAGCCAGAGGTCGATAGTCGTCCCATCCTTTATGTGCCTACAGATAGCGGTCTGAAGCACCGGCCGACACCTCAGGATGGCCTTAAACGTAACTGAGAAATTGTTGTCTATCCTGCAAGCCCAGAAGTTGGTCCTCCTCAAGTATCTGTTCCCATCCATTCTGCCCATAGCGACCCCCCTTGATAAATTTTCAGGCCATCTTCACACATGCTGCCTTCCTGACCTCATGAAGAGGCCTCAACCCCACACCTCCTTCCTCCCGTGGCCGGCAAAGCTGGTCCCAGGAGATCGCATGTATCCCTCCCCTCCAGATGAAGTCAGCACAGATGGCCTCCACTTTTCGAATAGTAGCCGTAGGGATCTGGATAGACTGGAGCCAGAACATCGTGATGCCCGCAATAACCGAACGCACCAACTCAATCCGTCCGCCAAATGAGAGACCTGCAGCTTGTCAGCTTTCCACTCTCTTCTGAGCAAAGTCCACCAAGCTGTGACAATCCTGCTCTCTGGCATAGTTGACCGTCAACGGGATCCCAAGGTATTTCACTGGGAGCTCGCCTCTGTCCACTCCCAAGGCGAAGGCTCTCTCCTCCTGCTGTGTACACCTGGAGCTGAAGTAGACTCTGCTCTTTTTTCTGTTTAACTTGAGCCCAGATAGCCGCCCGAACTCCTCCATAATGTCAGAGAGCGCTCTCATTCCCCGCATGGAAGGCTGGAGTAACACCAATAAGTCGTCAGCATAAATCAAATGGGATACAACCGGCCTCACCAACCGGAAAAGGGGAACGATCCTCTTGCTATGTACTGCCGTATCCATCATGCAAGTAAAGTACTCCATCACCAAGGTAAATAGATACGGGGAGAGGGGGTCACCCTGCCTCAGCCCCCTGTTGCTACTGAAGTAGCCATCTGGCGTGCCCTGAATGAGGACTGAGAAAATAGGGGAGCAGATGCACTCCCTCACCCTCGTAACCCACCTCTCGTCGAACCCCATGGCAAGCATCAAGTGACATAGGAACTCCCGATTGACCGTGTCATAAGCTTTCCGGAGGTCAAGCTTCACACAAGCCTTCATCCCCCCAGGTTTGCTGAACTCCCTCACCATCTCATGAGCTAGCAGGCTGTGCTCCGCTATCGACCGGCCCTTGATGAACGCTGCTTGATTCTGGGACACCAATCCCTGCATAATCCCCTCCATACGTCTGCACATAAGATGAGTGATAATCTTGTATAGAAAATTGCAGCAAGCAATGGGTCGAAAATCTGCAAGTGAGGTCGCTCCCTCCTTCTTAGGAACCAGCGTCAAGAATGTGTGGTTCATCTCCTTCAGAAGCCTGCCCTCCACAAAGAACTCCTGAACTGCCGCCAGAACAGGGGCCTTAAGCATACCCCAGTGTCGCTTAAAGAACCCTGAGGAGAAGCCATCAGGCCCGGGGACTTTGTTGGGATTAGCCTTCATCACAATGTCTTCCACCTCCATCCTCACGGGTGCCAAAAGCAGACTGTTCCCATGGCGAGAAACCAGTCTCTTCGTGACAAGGGCTGGGAACGTGCTAGAGTAGTCCGTCTGCTGATATAAGTCAGTGTAAAATCTGACGGCCTCCTCCTGAATCTCCACCGGGTCCCCCACCAGGTATCCCTCAGCATTCAGAAGTCTGGGGATGCTGTTCCGGTGCTGACGGGTGTGGATCACATCGTAGAAGAATTTGGTACAGCGGTCTCCATCTTTGAGCCAAGTACATTTAGCCCTCTGTGTCGCACTAATCTCCTCCTGAAGTCTCATGATGCTGACCTCCTCAATCAGGATCTTCTCCTTAGCTGCCAGCTCCCCGTTCAGAATGTCAGCTTGGAGGGCCACCTGAGTGTCCCGAAGCTCGGCTTCCTTATCCGTCAGAGAAGTCCGCGGTCTTGTCTTCACCCACCCCCTGATGGCCCGCTTGAGCTGCTTGAGTTTGTGAACCATGCGGAACTGAGCCGTGCCTTCCCGGAAGTGCTGCATCTCTCCCATAACCACCTCCTCATATCCAGCCGACAGATACCAGCTGTTGTTATACCGGAACGGCCTCGCCCTCAAAGTGGGTCTCTCACAGGGAAAATGTTTGGTTTACAACCAAACTTGTACAACCTTCTTACAACTTACACCCATTTGCTGACATGTGGGCCAGGCCACCACCTGGCCCACATGTCAGAAAATGGGTGAGTGGTTGTAAGAAGGTTGTAAATGTTTGGTTGTAACTGTAGCATTGCTCCTCTCACAGAGGCCAACCCGGATAGGATAATGGTCGCTAGTACCCGCCGCAAGACCTTCCGCCACCGAGTTCGGAAAACACCTTAGCCATTCACTATTTCCCAAGGCCCGATCCAATTGACAAGCAATCCGATTATGTGTAGCCTTGTTGTGCCAGGTCCAAATATGTCCAGCTCGCTCCAGCCCCCGCATCCCTGACATAAGTAGACACCTCTGGAAGTCATATAAGATCGAGTCCGGAACAGGACGGCCTCCCACCTTCTCTTGGCGAAGCAGCATAGCATTGAAGTCCCCCATGATGAGCAGAGGGAGATGCATGTTGTCCGCCATAAGACCCAGGTACACAATGTCCTCCCACAGAGCCTCCCGGAGTCTCCGGTCATTGTGCCCATATACAGCTCCCAGGATGAATCGGAACCCACCTTTGTTCTCGAAAGTAACGCCGATGAGTTGTTCTGATTTATGGATCTGTACCTCCTCCCAGCTACCTTTGTTCCACCTAACCCAGATCCTTGCCACACCGCAAAGATCTAAGTTGTGAATGTGATCCCAGTTAGCCGGAGTCCTACGTGAGAGCATAACGGCCCCTCTAATCTTCGTCTCCAGCAGGATAGCAATGTCACACGACTCTCTCCTCAGAACCCCTCTAATCTCCCTCCATCGTCCAATGGAACACCCCCCCTAATGTTCCATGCTAGGATCGACATCTAAATAATAGATGAGGGGTCCCCCTGGAACTCGTCTGGATCGACACTCGAGGGAAGTGTCTCATCCGCCTGATCAATGACTGCATCTACCATGGAGGAAGGAGCAAGATGGGCCTGAATCCTGCTAAGTGTAATAGCCCAGTCAGGATTGGCTTCAGTCTGGTCATCCATAGCCCTCGCCTGAGGCACATCCTCCACTGTGGATGGAGCGTGTCTCTTCCTGCTGCTGTATACCATGATCGCCGGGGAGGTCTCCACCACCATCTGACCACTATCAGCCGCGCTCATACCCCTGGTCACCATGGTCCTCTGTGGCCTGAACGGGACCAGTGCACCCTGCATGATCTCATGTCTCTGCGGTGAACCTGACTCCAGCCTCCTATCAACCTCCATCACTGTGTCCTCCATATGTCTGGCTGGCGCCGTCTCCCCAGGTAAGTGACTGGGAGCCGTCTCCTTCCCAGGTGCCTCCGTCTGAACCGTCGCCGTCCCAGGTGCCGTCTGAACCGCCGGTGGCCTGGCGGCCTCCTTTCCCTTGTATTTACACGCACTGGTAGTGTGCCCAAAGTACTCGCAGTAAGAACACATGGGTGGGACCCAGTCATACTCCACTGACTGCGTCAGAATCTCTCCAGACGGAACCTGATACTCAAGTATACTCGGTAGCTCCGTGCCCGCCTTGATCTCCACGAAGACCCTGGCATACATCAGTCTGGTACGAAAAGCAGTGGCCTCATCTGCCTTGATCGGCTTCCCCATGAGGCTGGCGAGTCTCATGAGTAGTGGGATGCTCCAATACTTCACTGGGAACTCGGAAAATCGGATCCAGACATGGCATTCAGCACCTCCTTCTCACACCTCAGCTCCGGTGTCCATTCCTTCAATATGATGAGTCTCCCATCAAATGACCATGGCCCTCCCTGCAAAATCCTGGTCACATCCTCCGCAAGCCCAAACTTGACATAATAAAACCCGTTCTCCCGGGAGAAGAATTCCATGCTGCCTTTGGGTCTCCAGACTCTCTCCGCATAACCCCGGATTTGGCCATAGAACGGCTTGTTCCCTAACACATATAGCACCAAGGTGTTCTTCCAGAAGTCAGAAACCTCCGCTATTTCCTCCGCGGGAAAGTATGCCCTGAGTCCTCAGCCAACCGCCATCGGAGTAACATATTCCATTGACAGTGGGCTTTTTGACACCACAGGAGTGCATACCTCCTTCCATGACCGAGGCCTCTTCTCCTCAGAGGGTGTCCTGGTTGGAGGGTTCGCAGCACCCGGGCCCTGCCTACCAGTATCGACAACGATACCCTTTGCCTTCTCCACCGCCGTAGCCTTTGGCCGCCATCCAGGCACAGTACGAATCGAACCTCCCCCTCGGCGATATGGCTCGACTGTGCCTCTTGGAGGCCGACTCCCATGATTCCCTTGGTTTTGGACCCCTCGTCGTCCTCCGGCCCGTCTTCTCACCACCGTCTGCCAGCCGGCCTCTCCAGTCCTATCCGCCTCCGTCGTAGTACCCGACCCGAATTCAAAAACCGGTGCCGTGGCACCCGGCTTTCCCCCTCCTTTGCCGGGTCCCCCGCTCAGCCCCATACCGCCTCGAGGGGGGCCTCCACCCGCACCCGAACCCCCACACGGGGGGGGGTTCCGATGGATCCGGCCGACCCCCCCAGACCCGGTTGCTCCCACCGCCCGACCCCTCCCCTGAGAGGGTCCCGCCGCCCGACCCCCCTCCTATGAGGGTCCCGCCGCCCGACCCCCCTTCTGGGAGGGTCCCGCCGCCCGACCCGGCGCTGCTGTCTCCCGAACCCCCCCCTGCCTGGGGGGGTTCCCTTGCCGCCGCCGCCACCCAGGATCAGCCGCCCAGCCCCCCTTCCCTTCTTTCCGCCGGACGCCTCCATCGAGAGGGTCTGGGGGGCTGGGGGGGGGGTGCCATCGCCGTCGGGTTGAAAACCCTAGCGGAGCTCTCGGTCGCCTGTGCCATTATATATATATATATATATATATATATATATATATATTTTGGAAAAGGGTAAATTTTATTCCAAAGAAACACAGTAATCGTACAACATACAATCGAAGTGGGAATTCCTCTCATCAAGACCTCATAACATTTACATCAAAGTCGATGTTATGAAGCAAGCCCACAATAGGTGTAACCAGTCCCTCGAAGATCCGACGGTTTCGTTCCCGCCAGACATGCCAAACCGAAGCAGCCAGACGAACCCTGGCCGTCCGAAACCAGTCCTCCCCTCGACCTCTACTATCTCGGATCACCGTAATGATGTCCCCAGTACTCTTTCCGGAGTCACAACCTCCTAAAATTCTACTTTGCTCCTCCCAGATCTGCCAAGTCAGGACACACTCAAAGAAGATGTGGCTGATAGATTCTAGCTCCACCTCGCACAACACACACTTGGGATCCGGAACCGGCACTCCGAAAGAACACAGCCGATCTCGAGTAAGAAGACGACCCAATAGGAGCTTGTAAAGACAGAGCTGCATCTTCCTAGCCAGGCCCTTGCACCAAACAAAATCGTAGTCAGGACTCTGAGGAAAAGTGCGCCTGATGAGATTGTAGCAACTCCTGAATTGGAACTCCCCAGTACCCGGGGACGCACCCGCCGGCTCCCAAATCCACCGATCTGCAGGCAAGTCCGGATCAATGGCAATAGTGCTAATGATCTCTCCCAGCTCCATGGTAAAACGATAGGACTCGGGCCTCCACTCGCCATCACGAATGATCCGACTACACGTCAGTCCCCGCCTGTCCTCCTGGTGAGTCTGAGCCCCCCTAATGTCCAATAACGAGCTCCGATCTATCCAGGGATCTCGCCAGAGGTCCGTTCCAGACCCATCCTTCATGACCTTCCTGATAGCAGACTTGAGAATCCTCCTGTGTCTCAGGACAGTCTTGAACGTGACGGAATGATTGTTGTCAGAAGTACACGTCCAAAAATTGCCCTGTTTCACATATCTGCTATGCATCCAGGCAGACCAGAGAGACCCTCCATTTAGGAATTTCCATGCCAGTTTAAGCGCAGAGGCCTCCCGAATCTCCAGCAGAGGCCGAAGCCCCACTCCTCCCTCCTTCCTGGGACGGCAGAGCTAATTCCAAGAGATCGCATGCATACCCCCTCTCCAAATGAAATCTGCACAAATCCGATCCACTTTCCTAACAGTAGCGATAGGGAGGAGGATGGATTGTAGCCAGAAATGAGCAACAGCAGTAATCACTGACCGAACCAGCTCAATGCGACCGCCAAATGACAATCCCGAGGCTTGCCAACCTTCCACCCTCCTCTGGACGTACTCCACCAAACTATGGACAATCATGATCCCGGACATAGTTGACCGTGAGGGGTACTCCTAAATAGCGCACCGGAAGATCACTCCTCTCTATACCCAACACATAAGCCCGCTCCTCCTTCTGGGGACATAACGAGCTGAAGTACACCCGGCTCTTCTCCCTGTTCAGCTGAAGTCCCGATAAGGAATGCAATTCTCCCATAATCTCTGCAAGCGTCTGCATACCCTCCATCGAAGGCCGGATAAACACCAAGAGATCATCAGCATAAATGAGGTGAGTGACTGGGGGATCCACCCTCCGGAACAGTGGAACCAGCCTCCCTCGATGTGCTGCTAAATCCATCAGGCAAGTGAAGTATTCCATAACAATCGTGAACAGGTAAGGGGACAGGGGGTCGCCTTGTCGAAGCCCACGATTACTCTGGAAATACCCATAGGGGATGCCCTGTATGAGGACCGAGAAAGTGGGGGTCGTGATACACTCCCGTATCAGGCCTACCCAATGGTCCCCAAAACCCATGGCAGTCATCAGATGGCAAAGGAAGTCGCGGTTGACCATGTCATACGCCTTCCTCAGATCCAGTTTCACGCAAGCCTTCTCTCCTCCAGGTTTGTTAAAACCTCTCACCATCTCATGAGCCAGGAGGCTGTGCTCGGCAATCGATCTCCCCTTGATAAATGCAGCCTGGTTCGGGGAGACCAAGCCCTGCATGATCCCCTCCATACGCCGGCACATAAGGTGCGTAATTATCTTATAAAGATAATTACAGCACGCAATAGGTCTGAAGTCCGCCAGCGCCGTTGCTCCCTCCTTCTTGGCACCAAGGTCAGGAAGGTGTGATTCAGCTCTTTTAACAGCTTTTCGTTGGTGAAGAATTCCTGTACCACCTCCAAGACCTGGTGCTTCAGAGTATCCCAGTGGCGTTTGTAGAAACCACTGCTAAAACCATCCGGGCCTGGAGCCTTGTTGGGATCCGCCAGCTTGACTATAGCTTCTACCTCCTCCAAAGTAACGGGCGCAAGAAGAATACTATTCCCGTACGGAGTCACCAATCTCTTCGTAATGATCTCTGGGAACACAGACAAGTAGTCAGTCTGGAAATACAACTCAGAGTAGTACCTTACCGCCTCGCCCTGAATCGCAGCCGGCTCCCCCACAAGATTGCCATCCACATCCAGAAGCCGGGAGATGTGATTCCTATGCTGCCTGGTCCGGATGATATCGTAGAAGAACTTGGAGCATCGGTCGCCGTCTTTGAGCCAGGAGCATTTGGCCCGCTGAGCCGTGCTGATCTCCTTCTGCAACCGCAATATGCTGACTTCTTCAATCAGCTCCTTCTCTCTAGCCGCCAAGTCCCCATTGAGCATGTCAGCCTGCATGTCTTCCTGGATGGCTCGCAACTCCACCTCCTTATCTTCCAAAGAAGTCTTCGGCAACCCCTTCACCCAACTCCGAAGAGCCTGCTTCGTGGCCTTTAGACGACGAACCAATCGGAACTGGGCCGTCCCCTGCTGACCACTATCAAGCCCCTCTGTGACAGCCTCCAGGTAGCCCTCAGAGAGGTACCAACTGTTGTTGTACCTAAAAGGATGGGCCTTCCCAGGAGTCCGACAAGTGAATCCAACCCGGATGGGGGAATGGTCACTCGTCCCAGCAGCCAAACCCTCCGCCGAAGTGTTAGGAAAATGACGGAACCATTTCCCATTACCCATAGCTCTATCCAGCTGGCATGCAACCCTATTCCGAATAGCTTTGTTATGCCAAGTCCAGATGAAGCCCGAGCGAGATAGTCCCTGAAGCCCTGCCTGAAGGAGACATCTCTGAAAATCATATAGGATAGGATCTGGAACTGGTCGACCTTCCACCTTCTCCCCACGGTGAAGAAGGGCATTGAAATCCCCGATCAACAGGAGAGGAAGAGATGCCGAATCAGCTGCAGCTGCGACCTGGGAAATGTCACTCCAAAGGGATTCCCTCCTCCGCCTGTCGTTGTGGCCGTAGACTGCCCCCAATAAAAACCGGAAGCCACCCTTGTTGGAGAAGGAAATAGCAATCAACTGCTCCGTCATCACAATCAGATCTCCATCCCAGCTCTTCGAGTTCCATCGAACCCAGATTCTGGCCATGTCACACAGAGCCAGGTTATGTAGTTGGGCCCAATGAGCTGGAGTCCTACGAGCAAGAGTCTTGTCACTCTTAATCTTTGTTTCTAACAGAATAGAGATGTCACATTTCTCTCTGTGCAACACCCCACAGATCTCTCTCCACCTACCCAGCGAACACGCCCCCCTCACATTCCAGGCTATAATAGCCATTAATTTAATTAGAGGAAGGGTCCCCTGACAAAACACCCGGATCGGCACCTGGGGAAGGTGCCGCATCCGTCGCTACAGGATCCTCCTCCATCCCAGACGGGGCGGTCTACCGTGGGGTGTCCTAAGAGATAACCAAAGCCCAGGAAGGATTGTCAACACACACCGCCTCCTCTCTGTCAGAAGTATGCATCCCCTCCCTGGAGGAGCTGTCACTCAGCGGTCCGACAGCACGTCTCTTCCTGCAGTAAACCTGCCCCTCAGCCGAACCTCCACCCCCTCGCACCTCGATCCCCGACGCCGACATGCCTCTCGTAACAATGCTACTCTGTCCCTGGGGAGTAGGCAATGCCCCACTCGTGGAAGCCAGCTGGGTAGATACAACGAGGCACGTCCCGCCCTCACTCACCGGAAGCGTATCCTCACCCACCAAGGCCTCCTCTCCGCTGTCAACTCTGATATCCATATCACAGGGAGAATCTAGAGTCTCACCCTGTAGGATAGAAGGCTCCACATGATGTCCGGCCGCCGAACATGCACTGGCCAGGTGTCCGAAGCAAGAACACCGTGAACAAGTAGGGGGGACCCATTCATATTCTACCTTCTGGGTAAGCACCTCTCCAGACGGAATCTCGTACTCCAGCACCGCCGGTAACTCCCTCCCAGCACGGATCTCCACAAAAATTCTGGCGTACATCAACCTCGACCGAAAAGCAGTGGCTTCGTCAGCCTTGATCGGGGTGCCCACCAAGCTCGCCAGTCGCATCAGCAAAGGAATACTCCAAAACCGAACTGGGAACTCAGGGAAGCGAATCCATACAGGGATGGCATTCAGTACTTCCCGCTCACAGCGAAGCTCCGGAGTCCACTCCTTAAGAATGATAAGCCGGCCGTCAAACGTCCAGGGGCCGCCTTGAAGGATCCTAGCACATCCTCCGCGAGACCGAACTTCACATAGTAGAAGCCGTTCTCGCGGGCAAAGAACTCCATGCTCCCCTTAGGCTGCCAGACACGCGCCGCATACCCCCGAATCTGTCCGTAGAAAGGCTTGTTGCCTAGAACATAAAGGACAAGGGTGTTCTCCCAGTATGCGGACACCTTCTCAATCTCCTCCGCGGGGAACGAGGCCCGGAAACCCCTCCCCGCCTTGATCGGCGGCATATACTCCATCGAAGTGGGGCTTTTCGGCCCCATAGGTTTGCAGATCTCTGCCCAGGACCGTCCCGCAGGCCGAACAGTCGCCCCATGTGGACTGGGGGTAACCTCCGGCCTGGGTGAGCCAGATCGCGGGACCACGGGATCCAGCACCTTTCCTTTCCCTTGTCTGCCGCGGTCGCCTTTGGCCGCCAGCCCACTGATCTCCCAGTAGTCACAGGGCTGCGGGCCGATGGCCGCGCCCCTAACCCGCTCTGGCGATTGTCAACCGGTTGCCGATCACGACCGTGGCCCTGTCCACCTCCGGTCTTCCCCCCTGTCTTCGCCGTCCGCCGACGCGTAACCGTCGTCCAACCTCCTCCCTCCGACTGGTTCCCCTGAGATCCAGAACCGGCTCCGAATTCAAAAACTGGGTCGGTAGCCCGATCCCCTGCCATAGGCATTTGAACCAACCCCGACCCCCCTACAGAGTGGAACGCCGCAGCCGCCTTCCGAGGGGGGTCGCCTGGCCCCCTCGGCCTCCGATCCGCCCCCCCCCCCTCCGTCGGGGAGGCCGCTGCCGCCAAAAGCCAGACCGGGGGGTCCGCCCGACCCCCCCGCCCGCACTACTGCACCCCCCCCCCCCCCCCACCGCCAGGGAGGGACGTCGACGACCCCGGGGGGTCCACTCGACCCCCCCCCCCCTGCTCTCCCGCCCCCCCCCCCCCCCCCCCCCTCCCACCACCGCCTGGGGGAGGGCCTTCACGTACGCTGGCAGCGGGGGGTCCGCCCTCCCCCCCCCTCCCCCCCCCCCCTGTTCGTGCTCCCCCCCCCCCCCCCCCCCCCCCCCGTTCGTGCTCCCGCCCCCCCCCCCCCCCCCCCCCCGGGGCCGGAGGGGGGACCGCTCGTCTTGGTCGACGCCCTGACGCCGCCGGCCAGGGGGTCCGGGGGTCGCGGAGGCGGCCCGCTCGGAACCCTAGCCGTCGCCTGGGAGTCGCCCAAAACCCTAGCAGAGCTCATCTCTTTATATATATATATATATATATATATATATATATATATATATATATATATATAGCAATAGAATTAATTTCACATTTGATGGACAAGATTCTCTTCATTCTCTATTAGTGATCTCTTTATAGCTCCTGGGTAATAGTTCTCTCATTGTTCTTCATTTTGGTTTTTGACTCTGGCGCTACCAATCATATCACTCATGGTCCGGTCACTCTTCTAATGAAAATTTCCTAAATAGATCATTTAGCTAATGAAGATACGACAATTGTTGGCTTTGGCACTGTCTCACATCAATATAACCTCCATCTTCGCTTAGTACTTGCGGTTCCATGCTCTCACCTTAATCTTATTTTTGTGAGTCGTCTTACTCGGGATCAGAATTGCTCCCTTACATTTTCTCCGTTTGGTGGTTCGAGATCTCTAAACTATAGTTATTGGGATCCCATACTCCCCAAAACCAAGTTTCCGATCTTTCAATCACGATTTTTTTTTTTTTCTGGCCTGGGTTGTATGGTTCTAACAATCCGAAAAATTTATGAGTAGAGCAACTCTTGTCTTGTATAAATTGAACATTTTGTTCTTTGTTATCCATTTACTTTTATTAACGTGTTTTTATCAATTTCATGTGTAATCGATCAATTCTAGATGTTTTTTATTGAAGTTTTGTTGTACTCTATGTCCTCCTCATGTTTGTGTATAATCAGTTAGGCATTGTATTTAATGGTAAAATTGAAGTAATATGTTATAGAGTCATGTTCTTAATTATGAGCTTTTGCCTTATACTTTTTTAACTTGAGTCAACAATCAAAATTACTAATTTATTTTTAAACATTATTAGAGAACAAAGTAAAGCATTAAAAACACCATGATTCAAAAAGACAAGCCAACTAAACCTACCTCCATCAAACCATCGTATTACAAGTAATGTTCCCTGTGCCCGATCTTGTACGGTGAACCAAGAGGTATGGTATTCCTGGTAACTATGCTCCACACTAGGGGTGCAATCGAGCCGAACCGAGTTTTCATGTTAAAATTCAGCTCGTTTAGGGTTGGTCCTTATTGAGCTGAGCTTGAGCTTGTGCCCGAGCTTGTAAAAAGATGTTCAAGCTCAACTTGTTTTGCTCGTGAGTCGAGGTCTAGTCATACTTGTTTTCTCATGAGTTTACTGTATCTTATCTCCATTAGTCCTTCAAATTATTTTTTTCATGCAAAATACAAAATGTAGAGATTATGTTTTACTTAGTATGAGGTGATGCCGATGGCGAATAAGAGAATGTTGTTTGAGATTGTTTGGACACGTGCAACGAAGACTAATAGATGCATCAGTTAGGAATGGTATAATACAGTTAAAGCAAGCAGTTGCTAGGTCTAGAATAGATACAAGAGAACTTGGATCGAGGCTATGAAGGGATATGGTTTTCCTAGTTGGAGAGGGAGGAGATGACCTTTAACAAAACTCAATGGAAGAAAATGATTCATGTAAGTAACCCCAAAATTTTGTAATAAATGCTCTATTTTATATATTACTTAGTATGTATTCATTTACTCCTGAAATTTGGTACGTTCCAGTTGAATAACCCATACCTCACTTCCAGAAACTTCGACGATTTTCTCAATCCATCAATACATTCCCTATAAATTTGATATATTTTCAAAAGGACAAAATGAGGCAGATTTTACCTCTCAAACATTTCCTTTTTGGGTTTTCATCTTTTGTTTAGTAAACATATTTCAGATTTACAAACTCATTTCATTATCCTAATTGCTTCAAAAACTTTTATTTCAGGTGGGAAGACGCAACTAAGGTTAGAGAGGAGATGCAGGATATAGGAATCAAGAAAGATCCTGGTTGCAGCTGGATCACATGGAAGAATGTTGTCCATGTCTTCCAAGCCAAAGACACCAATCACAAGTGGAACAGTGAGATCCGGGCATTGCTGGCTAAACTCAGGAGAGACATGCAAGCGGCAGGCTATATGCCTGACACACAGTTTGCTCTCTACGACCTCGAAGAGGAAGAGAAGGAATCAGAGGTGTTTCAACACAGCGAGAAGCTTGCACTTGCTTTTGGGCTTATATGCATCCCCCCTGGCATCCCCATTAGGATCACCAAGAACCTAAGGGTATGCGGGGATTGCCACCGGGCAATCAAGTTCGTATCTGGTATTGTTAAAAGGGAGATCATTCTAAGGGATAACAATAGGTACCATCATTTTAGAGATTCTCAGTGCTCTTGTGGAGATTATTGGTGATGATTTTGCAGGTTAATCGATTTGCCCAGAATTTAGACTGTTCCTTGTGATCCACTGGGGGTGTTCCTACTAAGAAAATGTAAAATTCTTTCTCCGGACAAAGAGTATTGTTCATGATGACAAACGCTACAACGTCTTGTGCTAATTTGCTTGCGTAGAAGCTGGTGAGCTGATAGGATTTAGGAACTAGATTATAATTTGGACTATTTATTCTACTCTTTTCTTCAAAAAGGTATAAAGGGGTTTATACTACAGAGATCACATTTCTTTACAACTTATTTTATTTTACTCTCTGGGACAATACATAGTTTTTTTTGTTTGGGGCAATGCATTTCATTATGATTCTCTTTCTTCCAAACCCAAAACCCAAACAAGCATTCTTCCCTTTTCTTTCTCTTTTTATTTTCGAAACTTTGTTTTGGTTTCGCTGTAGATAACCCACTAAAGTACTATTTCTAAAGGTTCAAACTTCGGCGAAGGATTGCCAAATTTTAACTTTTGATAGTCCTGAAATAAGTTGTGTTTGCCTCAGATAAGAAAGAAAAAGAGTTTGAAGTTTTAAAAACATTTGTGTAGTTTCCGAAATAGAAATGGGATGCTTTTAAGTTTATAAAGGCAATTGGTACTCCCTCTGCTTCTGAACATGGGATGATAGTATCCTATGGCATTCTGTTCACACTTTGCTATTTAGTCAGATAACTTTATGTTTATTCAGGTGACAAATCCAGAAAGACATTGAAGAAGCAGTAGTAGGTTTTGCTATAGGTGGTTCGGGTTCTCATAGCCCATTGTAGTTTGTTGTAATATCTGGGTTTTATAATACTTTTATTAGACCACTTACTGGTGCTCAAGGTTTCTTAATGCATGTTTTTTCTTACGTTAGAATTGAGGAAATAAACTTTTGTTTGGGGATCCAGGCCAAGTTATAAGTTGCATAGAGTTTATGACAAATAAATAAAAAATAGACAACAATATAATATAATAGCTAGCATTACTGATATTACGAGTAATATCTCATAAATATAAAGGATGACTAATATAGTAAGTATTTTAGAAAAATAAATAAAAATCTTTATTTCTTAAAAACAGAATAACAAAATAAAAATGATATATATTTTTCCAGTCAAAATATACAAGAAGTATCACTAAAGTTATATTTAACACTTCTCTCAAACTCAAGATAGATCAACCAACAAAGACAATGTCATTGTTGAGTGTGAGTATTCATGATGAAGTCAACAAAGTGGAGTTGATATGGGACATAAGGAAGAGAGATCTTCTTGGTTGGATAGTCTTGATGCGCGGAGTGGCAATCAAGTTCAATGTTCGTGTAGCATGGATGATCGGGTTGTTTGTAATCTGGACAGCCTAGGTGTTATCACAATGAAGAGTAGTGGTAGTGGAGAGGTACTTGCATCCCATTGGAGAGAAGACGATAGAGCAATGTAATGTTGGGTTGTACCTCACATCTGATTGAACGTTCAAGATAGTCCACAATTGGTGAAAATCTAAAGAGAGTGGATCAAAAAAATTGTTTCAACATAGCAAGTTTGAGGCTGAGGTATAGATATATGAGATTAGTCCTAGACTTAATAATAGTTTTTTCTTTCTTTCTTTTAAGTCATGGATCAACCCCAGTTCGAATCTTATTATATTTTCAAAAATGTAATCTTGTCAATGGTTTCAACCATAGCTAGATACTCAACCATATAACTAGAATGAGACACAATATATGTTGTCTTAGACTTCCACAAAATATGTATATCCCTTAAAAAGAAATAACTAGTAGTTGCTTCTTATAAATACCATCCCCAACTCAATCAACATTGGTGTATGCATGGAGGTAAGTGTGGAGAAAAAAATAAGGATCATGTACCGATGCCTCATATGTAGCAAAGAATGTAAATAACGTATTCTGAAATACAGTTTTTTTTCTCCCAACGATACTCTAGTGTAATTGTATTTTTATACATGTTTTCCTTGTATTAATCTTGCATTTCATAACTAACGTTGGTTTTGGTTTTAAGTATTTTTGTGGAGTTTTGATTGCATCTAGAATATCATACGAGAGTTTATCTCCGGTAGGATGCACGAAGAATAATTAATATGATGAATGACTATATTGTACCACTAAGTGTTTTTGTAGATTTCTAATTATTTCTAATCCATCTATAGACAACCCTAGATTTGTAGACCTTGACAATAGACCCTTGACAATGTACTAGGTCGAAGCTACGACCCTCACATAGATTGAGGACCCTACAACCATCAAATATGACTAAGTTTCAAAGAGCCAAAGCCTGACGGAACACCATCGATATGCTGTCAAAATTTTAGTGGACTCAGTTGCTTCCACTCAATTGAGTTGACTTATCTAAGTGTGCGTCATGACAGACGACTATATCGAGCTAGATAGGACATGTATCAAGAGTGCATCACGACGGACCACTACCATGTAAACTAGACATGTATGAGAAATCTAGACATGCATGGTGGTACATAGCAAGAAACATGGCATTGCATATACATGAAAGCAATAAGCAGGAAGAAAATTAGAAAATCGGAACAAAATCAGAAAAATAGCAAACTTGGGTGCCCTGACGGCATACCAGCGGTATAATCCAGTATACCGACGGTATACCGGACAATGGGGACTCAAAACTTGCTGGAAAATATAATGCACATGATCGGTATACCAGAGCAGTACACCGGCGGTATACCATTATTTGTAACAACAATTGTTCAACTTAAAAAGGACCCACAAACCGGTATACCGTTGGTATACATTGGTATACCAGCGGTATGTCGTTTGTGTCCGAGAAATAACACTAAGGACGTGAACCAAGTTTCAAAAACCAAGGCTCGTCCTGAAAGTTGCTAAAATCAGTATAATCATGATAACAATACTAGAAGAAGGTCCTGCATAACATATATACTAAGGCTTATGGTAATCTCTCCGGTATCGTTCCCGATACGAAGTTTTCCTACTAAAAAAATATCAGGATTTCACAGACCTAGATCAAACCAAATTTCGAGATGGTCAAAATGACATAAATTTCAAGAGAAACATATTTAGTAAAGTAAGTACTAGACAATACTGGACTATCAAAGCAATAGAAAATAAAATAGCAGTAAAAACATTATTCGTCCAGTAGTTCGACAAGATATACTTGTCTAATATAGCTCCAAGTCTAACTCTTCAATTCCACCATCAAGAGGGGTTCAGAAACCACACTCTGAGGCCTCGAGACCAAGCTCCTAGCTCACAAGAAAAAATAGAGATGAAACAAGAAAAAGAGTAGAGAGAGATTGTAAAATAAAATTTTGAAAAGAAATGAAAGGGTATATATAAAGAAGGTGAATTAATCGTGAACATCCGATCGCGATCAGCGACTCTCTGAAACGATCTCGACAATTTAGAAGAAAACCAAAAAACCAATGGATAATAGAATGTGTCTTTACTATTCATAAAAATATCTAAATACTATTCAAGAAAATATCAAAATACTATTCATATCAAAAATTGAAAATGTCTTAAAGTATCACCCGGGCAGCATACCATCGGTACACCGGTGGTATGCCGCCAAGTAGTAAAGTCTCAAAAGTCAAGTTTTTCTAAGTTTCTCCGAAAGTTAAAAAATACAGAATACAATATAAAATACATATCCGTATACAAATACAGATACTGTGAGACGAGTCTCACAACTCTCCCCTCCTTAGAAAAATTTTGTCCTCAAAATTTCCATTAGGCAAGTAAAAACAGCCAATAAATCCAGGAAAGCATGCTTTCAGGATCAAGGCAGAAAACTCATAAATCATTAAATCCAGACAGAATAATATACAAGGAATATAAAAGCAAATAGCATACAACAACAATATCATATATTCCTACAATCACACTCAAACTAAAGGTAGAATATAGGCACACGAATAAGTATACCTCACGAATCGAACATATACGGATAACGAGCTCGGATATCATCCTCGCGCTTCCATGTCGACTCCCTTGGTGAGTGATGATCCCAGGAAACACGAACTAATCGGATATTCCGGTTCTTGAGAAACTTTTCCCTCCAATCCAAAATAGATACAGGCCTCTCCTCATACGATAGTTCGGTACCAACTACCAACTAGGATATGGCTCGAATTCGAAACATACCGGCACAACTGAAATACGTAAAATACGTCATGTACCTCGCATAGCGATGATAGAAAAGGAAGACGATATGATACATCTCCTACTCCCTTGAGAATATCGAACGACCCGATAAATCTAGGACTAAGCTTTCCTTGTATGCCAAACCTGATGACCTCTCGGGTAGGCGAAATTCGAAGAAATACGTGATCGCCGACAGAGAACACAAGATGGCATCGATGCTGGTCTTCCCAATGACGTTGATGATTTCGAGCCACTCTGAGATGCTCTCTGATCTGTCTGATTATTCCTATTGACTGAGCAATCAACTCCAGACCAAGCATCTACCTTTTTCCAATGTCATCCCATGCTAGGGGTGACCTTCATCTTCTGTCATACAACGCCTCAAAGGGTGCATCTAAATGCACCTGGAAGCTGTTGTTGTAAGAGAACTCCACCAAGTGTAAGTGATCCTCCCAAAATCCATCAAAGTCAAGAGTGCACGATCGAAGCATATCCTCCAAAGTCTGAATCATACGCTCTGACCGACCATCTGCCTGAGGATGGTATGCTGAACTGAAACTCAAACGTGTATCCAGACTCTGTTAAAAACTCTGCCATAAATGAGAAGTGAACCTGGATCCTGATATGAGACTATGCTAACTGGCACTCCATGTTATTTGATAATATGCCTCATGTACAGCTCGGCCAACTGCTCTTTAGACTGACCAACTCTGAATGGTAGAAAATGGGAAACCTTCGCGAGTCGATCCACTATCACCCAAACGTCATCTACCAGTCGAGGATCTAGGAAGATCAGTCACGAAGTCTATAGTAATGTGCTTCCACTTTTACTCTGAAATAAGTAAAGGCTGAAGAAGTTTGGCTGTTCTATGATGCTCGGCCTTGATGTGCTGGCAAACTAAGCACCGAGAGACAAACTGAGCTATCTCCTCTTCATACCATTCCACCAGAAGTGCTTACGAATATTATAGTATATCTTCGTCCCTTCTGGATGAATAGAATACTGAGAACTGTGGGCCTCTGACATAACCTCGTGCCAAATATCTCCGCTCAACACACAAAGATGACTCCTAAATCAGACTGTCCCATCCTCATGGATGCATAATTCTGCTCTGCGCTTTGTAACACTCTCTACTCTAAGTCGCTGAAACCTAGCATCTCCTGACTGTGCTGCTCTAATCCTCTTCACAATGGTAGACTAAACCTGCAAGCCTGCCATCAAAGTTGCCTCACCAGGTAGCACTACCTCAATGCACATATCTTGAATATCCTTCTGGATGTGACACTGCCCCGTTAGGAAATAGACTCTGGGTTACTTGCTCAAATCATCTGCAGTGACATTTGCCTTCCCCGGATGATACTGAAGATCAACATCATAGTCCTTTAGTAACTCAAGCCATCTCCTCTGTCGTATGTTCAGATCCCTTTGAGTGAACACATACCTCACGCTCTTATGATTAGTGTAAATCTTAACATGAGGGAAAACACAACCACGGCTAATTCAAGATCGTGCGTCAGATAGTTTTTCTTATGGTCCTGAAGCTTCTGAGACGCATAAGCTATCACTCTGCCCTGCTGCATAAGGACACATCTAAGTCCTCGGCCTGACGCATCACAATACACCTTGAACACACTTGCTCCAACGCGTAATATCATAATAGGAGCCAAAATCAAACTCCTCTTGAGCTTCTCAAAAGAAGTCCGACAAGCATCTGACCACTCAAAGTATACATCCTTACACGTCAACTGCATCAAGGGTGCATAAAACATAGCAAAGTCCGCCATAAATCGTTTGTAGTAACTTGATAACCCAAAAAGCAACGTACATCTGAAGTTGTACAAGGTACTGGCCAACACTCGATAGCCTCTACCTTCTTGGGGTCCACCTCAACACCACCTCCGATAATAATATGACCCAAGAACACTACCAAAATTCATCGCTTTAGCGGCGATCTATTAGCGATGGACCAAGTCCGTCGCTACTAGCGACGGACTCCCGACTATATACTGACGGTTTACCGTCTAATCACATGCAATATTTTTTTTAATTTTAAGGGTGAAAAGTTGTTGCACACCCGTCGGTAAGGCGTCGACGAAATAGCGACGGACAATGTAGCCGTCGCTAGGTAGTCACTCCTTAGTCAATATTTGCGTAGGAAAATATTAAAAAAATCATAAAAAATTGGGCGACTACGTAGCAACGGATCGTCCGTCGCCCAGCTTATGAGTTTTAGCGACGGAAACTGCAGCCGTCGCTACGTAGTCACTCAGCTGGCAGAAAAATATATAAAAATTTGTGGAAAATTTACGACTACGTAGCGATGGATATATCCGTCGACAGTCCGCCGCTAAATAGCCAGCCCTAACTTAAATTGAATCGACGGAGGGGGGGGGAATTTCATTCGAACGAAAAATTTCTTTCTCCTCTCTCTCTCTTGGAGCTCTCTCTCTCTCTTTCTCTCTCTCTCGTTGGTGGTTGTGGACAGCGGGGGGGGGGGGGAGGAGGTAGCCGGCAGTGGGGGGGGGGAAAGAGGTAGCCGACGGTGGGGGGGGGCGGAGGGGAGCCGTGGTGGGGGGTGGGTGGCCGGCTGTGGTAGGAGGCCGCGGGGGTGGAGGGGGGGGAGGGGCGGAGGTAGCCGGCGGTGGGGGGGGGGGGGGCGGAGGGGAGCCGTGGTGGGGGGAGGTCGGCTGTGGTGGGAGGCCGCGGGGGGGGGGGGATTGGAGGCCGCAGGGGTGGGGGAGGACTGGAGGGGGCCCGGGAATGGGGGAGGCCGCGAGGGGCCGGTGGTGTGGGGGGGGTGGGGGTCGGCAGTGGTGGGAGTGGGGCTGGGGGAGGGGTAGTGCAGAGGATGGGGGCCGGGGCGACGGGGGGGGGGGGAGGGGGGGGGCGGGGTGGTGGGGTGGCGGGGGTCGCGGGGGGGGGGGGGTAGTGCATCGGAATGGGGCCGAGGGTGGGAGTTGGGGTCGGCGGTGGTGGGGGTCGGAACACACACACACACACACACACACACACCACACACACACACACACACACATATATTATATATATATATATATATATATATATTTTATATATATATATATATATATATATATATATATATATATATATTTTCACACACACACACACACATATATATATATATATATATATATTATATATATATATATATATATATATATATATATATATATATATATATAATATATATATATATATATATATAGATATATATATATATATATATATCACACACACACATATTATATATATATATATTTATTATATATATATATATATATATATATATATATATATATATATATATATTATATATATATATATATATATATATATATATATATATATAATATGTGTGTGTGTGATATATATATATATATATATATATATATATATATATATAGAGGAGTATATATAAACTTTGGACCGAAACCGAAATCGGATAATAAAATTTAGTATATTCAAAACCGAAACCGAACCGAATTATTTTAAAACCGTAACCGAACCGAATTTAGTATATTCAAAACCGAAACCAAAACCAAAACCAAAAACGAATAATCAAAACCGAAACCAATACCAAAACCAAAACCAAAACCAAAATCGAATAATCTAAACCGAAACCAAAATCGGAACCGAAACCAAAATCGAAACCAAAACCAAAAACAAAATTAAAACCAAAACCATAACCGAAACCAAAACCAAAACCAAAACAAAATTTAGTTGGTGGAGCGAGCCAGAATCCTTTGACGGAGATCGGTATCGGTACCGGTATCGGACTATTTCATTGAGTATCGAAATCGGTATCGGTTTCGAACTAATTATGTTTAGTTTGTCTTACGATACAGATTTTCACATCCAATTTGCAATGGATCGTTATTTCGTTGATCATACATAGATGTACCAGCGGGTCAACCTCCTCGACTGTAGGTAGTTATAAGTATCGACCGTATCGATTGGTATTGGTCTTAGCGAATTGGTATCGTCCTATCCGATATGTATCGGCCGTATAGCTAGGATTCGTATTGGCCTTATCGATTCGGTATCGTCCATATCCGATAGGTATCGGCGTATCGGATTAGTATCAACAGTATCAGATTAGTATGGTGGAAGGTTTAGTAACAACTGTACTTGAATTTCTCTCTTTTCGAGCTAGATTACCATTGCAAGAGAGTCACGAGAGCGTAAAAATCTCCTAAATATTGATGTTTACGAGAGTGATTGACCAGTTACAGTAACATACATGCTTCCTTTTCCATCAGGAAGGAGAGATTGAAAGCAATAACATATAGAGTTGTATTTTAGGAGAATTACAAGAGTTCTACTTCCAAAATTCAACTCTATATGTTACTGCTTTTAATCTCTCTTTTTCTGATGGAAAAGGAAGCATGTATGTTACTGTAACTGGCCAATCACTCTCAAAAATATCAATATTTAGGAGATTTTTTACGCTCTCGTGACTCTATTGCAATGGTATTCTAGCTTGAGAAGAGAGAAATCCAAGTACAGTTGTTACTAAACCTTCCACAATACTAATCCGATATGGTCGATACTAATCCGACAGGGCCGATACCTATCAGATACGTCTATTGCGAATCGATAAGGCCAATATGAATCCTAGCTATACGGCTGATACATGTACATATCGGATAGGACGATACCAATTTGCTAAGGCCAATACCAATCTGATACAGCCTATACCAAACCTATAGACCGATACTAATATGATACGGTCGATACTAAGTACATTCGGCCTATACCAGTGGATCCACCAGTTACTGTACGGTGGGCCCCGGAGTACCCCCGGACTCAGTTACATCCGATTATTGGTGAGTACATGATTACGTAGTAATTCTGTTTGTCTTACGATACAGATTTTTACATCCAATCTGCGATGATCGTTACTTCTTTGATCGTACATGGATGTACAAATGACAACATGAGAGCAGAATAGGTGTGAGTGATGATTTTTAGGCAGGTGTGGAAGTGTTTCTTAAGTATGCCATGAGCAAAGATCAGTACTTGGACGGTAACAAAATCAAGTGTCCATGTGGTAATTATCGCAATAGATGTTACGAAGAAGTGGTGACTGTGAGAGATCATTTGACCCGTAAGGGTTTCATACGTGATTACTGCATGTGGTCATCACAAGGTGAACTATATACCGAAAGACAGGTTGCGAATGCTTCTACTTATGCTTTTGATGAAAATGCTGCAACGGATTTTGTCATGGACGATGGATGCTCTGTTGATTATGGAGACCTGCAGAATCATGCACGAGATATAGTGTACGATGCGGCATGGCCTAATTTTGATCCGGAGGATCCTAATCCCGAGGTAAAGGAGTTCTATGATATGTTTCAGGATGCAGATACTCCTCTACATCCTAATTGTGAGACTCATTCCGTACTGTCAGTGACGATACGGTTGTTGAATATAAAGTCCGATTTTAACTTGCCACAAGCTTGCTATGATCGGATTACACAACTAGCGACGGAGATCTTACCGAAGGAATCAAAAGAGCTCCAAAAAACTTCTACAAGTCAAAGATGATGGTCCGACAACTGGGACTGGGTACGAGAAGATAGATTGTTGTCGCAATGGATGCATGTTGTACTACAAGAAGAAAGAGGACATAGAAAGTTGTAGCTTCTGTAATACGGATCGTTACAAGCCAGTAAAGAGAAAAGGAAAGTCAACTAGAAAACAACATCCTTACAAGTATATGTATTACTTGTCAATCACGAAGCGCTTGCAGAGGATGTATATGTCTCTGAATATAGCTGAACACATGACGTGGCACAACAAAGAATACACAAAGGACGATGGAGAATTATCACATCCTTCGGACGGAGAGACGTGGAAACATTTTGATTTGTGTCATCCAGATTTTGTTACAGAGCCTAGAAATGTACGTCTGGCGCTATGTTTTGATGGCTTCGCCCCTTTCGGGCAGTCGGAATCTCAATACTCCTGCTGGCCGGTCATTCTTATCCCTTACAATCTGCCACCATGGATGTGTATGAAGACTCCTTATATGTTCTTGACAGCTATCATACCGGGTCCCAAAAATCTGACAAAAAACATCGATATATATTTACAGCCGTTGGTGGATGAGCTGAAACAGCTATGAGAGATCGACGTCGTGACCTATGATATTTACAGGAAACAGAACTTTCAGATGAGAACTTCACTGATGTGGACAATAAATAATTTTCTAGCATACGGTATATTGTCATGATTGAGTACTTACGACACCATGTCTTGTCCGACATGCATGGAAAATAGTAAGGCATTCTGCCTTAAGCATGGAGAAAAAACTTATTTCTTTGACTGTCACCGTCAATTTCTGCCCGTGAGTCATCCTTGGAGAACGAACAAGGACGAGTTCAGAGCTAGAAAACAAGAATTTTTTCATCCGCCACCCAGATTGTCGGGATACAATATTTTTGAAGATGTAAAGGACTTGCCCTCCGTAATTGAAGATCCATCGAACAATCGTGTCGAGGGGTTCGGACAAAGCCATAACTGGACCAAATAGAGTATCTTCTGGAATTGCCTTATTAGAAAGATAATCTTATAAGGCATAATCTTGATGTCATGCATATCGAAAAGAATGTGTTCGATAATGTCTTCAATACCGTCATGGATATTAAAGGAAAGACGAAGGACAATCCAAAAACAAGATAAGACATTGCCGAGATATGCAAGCATCCTTATCTGAACTTGATACAAAGGGGAGCTGGTGGACAATTAACTAAGCCGGTAGCACAATACACTTTGAGCAAGGAAGATAGATTAATAATATGCAAGTGGATATCTACTTTAAGATTTCCCGATGGCTATGTGTCAAATTTGTCTAAATACGTTGATCTCAATGAACGCAAACTAACGGAAATGAAGAGTCACGACTGCCACGTGTTTATGGAAAGATTACTGTCCATTGCTTTGAGAGAGTTGTTGTCTTTTTTTGTATGGGTTCCGTTGGCCAAGCTATCTACATTCTTCAGGGATATTTGTTCAACTAAGTTGACGGTGCAACACATGGTTGAACTTGAGGAGAAGATTGTCTTAACAATTTGTAAGTTAGAGAAAATATTTTCTCCGGGCTTCTTCGACAGCATAGAGCATCTACTGATTCATCTAGCATACGAAGCCCGTGCCGGTGTATCTGTTCATTATCGATAGATGTACCCATTTGAAAGGTACATAAAAATTGATATAATTTAAGTTGCATTTCATTGTTAATTCTCAAGATAATTTGTCTCTCTAGATACCTACACCATCTAAAGAAGAAAGTTGGCAACAAGGCTCATATAGAGGCTTCGATATGCGAAGCATATCTTATCGAGAAGGTATCAAACTTCTGTTCTATTTATTTCGATACTCATGTTAAGACAAATCAAAATAGACCTCAAAGGAATGACGAGGACGTTGAGGATGGAGGTATATTTAATGTAAGGGGCAAGCCTATTGGGGCTAGTAAGAAACGGTGGTTGACTGACGACGATTATGATGCCGCTCACCGATATGTCTTGTTATATTATGACATACAAGAAGTAAGAGATTTGGAGAAGTAAGTGACTACACTTACACTCGTTATAATCTCTAATTTGGTGAAGTAACTGACTACACTTATCCTTATTCTCTCTAACAATGTATTTAGAGATGAATTCAAAATGAGGACACCCGATATTACCGATGAAGGACTTCAAAGAGAGGTTGATTGTACCTTTCCATCCTAGTTTCGCAAATACGTAAGTAACTGAGATAATAATTTATGCGGCTACTATTAAAATATATGCATCTGAAATATTTAAATTATCAATATTTGTTTACAGGTTTTATTACCTGAAACAACACTCACAAATGAGAGTATTCGTTATTTGGCATTGGGACCGAAGAAGCATACAAAGACTTGGCCAGGCTATGTCGTTAATGGCTTCAAGTTTAAGGCAACTCAGAATGCTATAAATGTCGAATATGTCAATGACGGCTTCAGTACCAAGGATTCTGGTGTTTGCATAAGAGACACCATATATGACGACGAGCCGGACTTTGACTATTATGAAGTACTTCAGGATATTATAGATTTACAATATAGTGCCCCATATGATATGCATATTGTGATGTTCAAATGTGAGTGGTTCGATATGACACCAAATATCGGTTGGAGAATCGATAAACAATTTGGATTCGTCGATATAAATCATAGCAGGAGGTATAGAGGGTCCGACACGTTTACGATAGCAAGTCAGGCTGTTCAAGTCTACTATACAAGCTACCCAAGTCATCATAGAGATCGATTTGACTGATGGGCAGTTTGCAAGATTAAATCTAGAAATACATTCAATGTTAGAGACCCAGCATACCAAGAGGACCATATTGAAAAGTCTCAATACTTGGTACAACAGTCGGATACCATGGATGTTGAAAATATTGTTGAGGAAAATAGAGGGAAGGAAGAGGTTGATACACAAGACTTAGCTGTCAACCAGGGGAGAAAGAGGCGTCTTGTCCCAGATATTGAGAATGAGGAAGAAGAAGAAGAAGAAGAAGAAGAAGAAGAAGCAGAAAAAGAAGAAGAAGAAGAAGAACTTGATGAGGATGAGGATACAGATGAAGTCGACGATGAGGATAAGGATGAGGATGAGGATGATGATGAGGACGAGGATGAGGACGAGGATAAAGACGATGACGATGATTAGATTAAATATCAGTATATATTAAAAATACTTTCAATTACGTGATTTTAGTTTGACCTCATAAAAGCACTTATAGCTTAGTGAATTCAGTTTAAACTTCTGCATATTCTTGTTTCAGATGGCACTCCTAGTTCTTTTCTTCGCGGCGTCACTCGTCGCCCTGCTGATGGCTAGCACTCGTCGTGGTGGTGGTGGTGGTGGTGGTGGTGGGTGTGGTGGTGGTGGTCGCCTTCAGCCTTCCCAGGAGGCGACCCTCGCTAGCGATCCCGACCCGGAGAGTTCCCCGGGCACAGACTCATCCTGCCGTCGATCTACCACGGGGCTATCGACACCTTCGTCGAGGGCGTCTCCATCCGCTAGCGGATCCGTTCCGCCAGCGGATCCACCAGCGGTACCACCAGTTACTGCACATTGGGCCCCGAAATACCCCCGGATTTAGTTATACCCGGTTACTGGCGAGTACATGCGCGGAGCCGCGGATCCTCCGACGCCACTAGAGAGGCCGATGGACGAATTCCGACGAGAGTTATGGCCCGCGGGTGAAGCGTAAGTAAATTTTAGTTAATTTAATAAATTTGTTTCATTTATTCAAGTTAATAATCCAGTCGTTGCTTCTTTGTAGGTTTTTTTTCGTAGGATGCTACCAGACTTCTAGGGCAGATTATCCGGGCTAACTACCATGGCCCCTACCTTAATTTTTCTGAGGTGCCCCTAGACTTGTAGTACTGCTGGCTCGACGAGATGAGGGTATATATATATATATATATATATATATATATATATATATATATATTGTGATTAATTATTAATTACTCTTTAATCAACTATTTTTTTAATATCGTGATAATTGAATTTGTATGTCAGGGGACCTTCTGGTGGCCCCCTTATCGCGAGGAGACGATCCGCAGGACCTATAGAAGCGCCACCGGAAAGAAGATCCGGGATGCGGTTTATGACCTTCGAACGGCGCATTCGAAGAAGGAGTGGATCCGACAGGACTACTATGAGCAGCTCTTGAGAAGATGGATGCTCCCTGCCTTCAAGCAGAAATCAAAAAAGCGAAAGCGAACCGACGGGCCGCGGGGCTATATACTGGGGGATCAAAGCCCCACGCAGCGACGCTTGCAGAATTGGTGAGATACCATAAATTTATTCCACTATCTAATTCGGTACTATTAATATACTTAATTAATTAAATTCTACAAATATTTCGTATGCAGACCCAACGGGCGTTGAAGAAGGAAAAAGATGCCGACTCGGTCACCATGTACGATGTATTTCACCCATAAGAGGCGGAAGGACAGGAGCTTCGTCGACGAAAGGGCCAAGGAGACGGATGTAAGTACTTACATTTATGAGACTTATGTTAGAATTATAAGTATTCAAACTATAACTTAGGTAAACTTAGGATTCAGACTATAACTTTGGTAAACTTAGGATTCAGACTATAACTTAGGGTAACATAGGATTTAGATTATAACTTAGGTAAACTTATAGAATAAACACATTCATTTGATAGGCTGCGTATCGTGAGGCCCTTAGTCGGGTTCAGCCATCTGCTGCCGAGGATGTCGGCGAAACGACGCCCGTCGGGATGCCCACTTCTACGGCCGCTCGCTATGATGACATGTTCGTAGATACCGTCGACGGCTTTAAGAAAGGGCGCCTGTACGGAGTCGGCTCCCTGGCGCCGTTGTATGCGGCGATTCCGAGATTTCCATCTCATCCGCCTCCTCCCGCGGCCCCCGACAGACGATGATGTGAGGTCCCAGCTTGCGCATCTGAACGAGGCGGTGTCGGACTTGCGGGCACAGTTGTCCATGTACTTTCCGCGTCCTTCAACTGCTTCCGGTCCGTCTGCTCCCGGTCCGTCTACTGGTGCTGCCGGTCCTTCTTCCTCCGAGCGCCTCTCGACCCTACTGCCCCTATCGTACCGCCTCCTGTTGTGACGGCCCTTCTCGACCTGATGTCGCCAGAGCAGCTATGCCAACTTCCAGACCATGTCTTAGAGGGGTTGCCGCCACACCTGGTGGAAGTGTACATGCGTCGGGCGCAGCAGGGAGTACCATCACCATCGGATGATCCAACTCCTCATCCTCCTTGATATTTGTATTCGAATATTTTGAAAACTGTTTAAATATTGAATATTTGTGTGTTTTGTGTGGACAATTTGAAATATTGGATAATGTTGACTTTTTAATGATTGGTGTATTATTTATGTTGGTTTGTGTTGGTAGATGTTTGGGAATGATCTGTTTTATTTATGTTGGTGGATGTTTAGGATGTTGAATGTTTGGATAATGTTGAATGTTTAGATAATTTGTGTTATTTATGTTGGTGGATGTTGTGTGAACAGGGAATGCTCTGTTTTATGTAAAAAAAAATTCAAAAAATTCCCAGTTAGCGACGAACCCGTGACTACCAAACGATGGAATATCCATCGCTAACTGGGACTATTCTATGTTAGCGACGGATGGCGACTACTCACCGACGGATGATCCGTCGACAAGGTTATGGAAATATAAAAAAATCACAGAAACGGATCGACGGATATTCCGTCGGTAGGTCGTCGCTAGTAGTCGGAAAAAGTTTGGCGACGGATAATCCGTCACCAAATCTGCGACTAGTCGGCGACGGAGTAGCGGCGGAATATCCATCGCCACGGTTATGGAAATATGAAAGATTCACAGAACCGGGTCGACGGATGTACCGTCGCTATTCCGTCGCTAGGCCGTCGAACAGCAGCGACTACAAGCGATGAGTTAGCGACGGAGATTGCGTATCAGACACTCTCTGATACCGTGTACCGACCATTTAGCGACGGATATTGCGTATCAGATACTCTCTGATATGCAATTACGGACCATTTTAGCGACGGATACGGCCGTCGCTAAGGCAATGTGTCATTAACTTTCTGATACATGCTTTGACGGAAATTTGTCAGCCATTCGTCGCGAGATGTACGAGTATGGTTGACGGAAATCCATCGCAAAATCATCCTTGGGCGACAACTTGGCGACGGATTGTTTTAGCGACGAGGCTTTTCTCGACGGATGTTTTTGACCAAAATCCGTCGGCCACCCGTCGATATTTCCATTTACCGACGGCTGGGCGACGGATATGACCGTCGCTAAAGCGATGAATTTTGGTAGTGGAAAGAGACTCGATCGAGCCAGAAATCGTACTTGTTGAACTTCGTGTAAAGTTGATGGTCCTGAAGAATCTGAAGAACCACACGAAGATGCTGCTCGTACTCTGCCTCAGTCTGACTGTAGACCAAGATATTATTAATAAAGACTATCACAAACTAATCTAAGTGAGGATATGAAGATCCGATTCATGAGATCCATAAAAATTGCTGACGTATTGGTCACTCCAAAAGGCATAACAAGAAACTCTCAATGGCCATATCTAGATATAAACGTCGTCTTGGATATAACCTGCTCCTTAACTCTGATCTGATGGTACCCAAACCACAAATTAATCTTTAAAAATACAGCTGCTCCACTAAGATGATCGAACAAGTCATCTATCCTGGACAAGGGATACTTGTTCATCATGGTCGCTATGTTAAGTTGACGATAGTCAATGACCATACGCGATGAACCATCTGGCTTCTTTACAAGAAGGATCGAAGCTCCCTAAGGCGATCCACTAGGGCAAATGAATCCCTTGGTCCTAAGCTCATCGATGGACTGATACATCACTAATAAATCTGAAGGAGAGATCCTGTATACTCTCGCTGATACTGGCTCTGCTTCCGGAATCAAATCAATGTAGTACTCATTCTCCTAAACTAGAGGCATACTAAGAAGCTCCTCGGGAAATACATCGGGAAACTCACAAACTACTCTGGAAAACTGTACCTCCTCGGCCACTGCCATCCACATGACAACTGGTGACGACTCCACCTCGCCCCTAGAGAATGAGAACTTCTTCTCATCCGAAATACGAAAGATAAACTTTCCAGCATGGCAATCTATCGTAGCATATTGAGCACTCAACCAATCCATCCCTAAGACGAAATAATAAGTGCCCATAGGAAACTCTATCAGCCTCGAGGGAAACTCCCTCCCACACACTATGACATGACATATCACGACCTATGCCCGCAAGATATCAGGGCACGGGCTCTTGAGGCACGCCCAGCCTACATCGTGTTAGCGGCATAGTGCGATGTTCTAGCAAGTCAAGTAAGAAAGTCTTCGGAGACATAAACAAGCAAGTAAATACTAAGAAAATATCCAGATTTATAAAAGCTGATAATCAAAGTGACATAAACAAGTGAATCCAAGAGTTGATCACAAGTTATTACAAAATACTAAGAAAGTCTTTGGAGACAAACCTGGTAGAAGATATTGGAAATGAAACTAAGAAAGGAAAACTAAGCAAGTAAAAGTCCTAAATAGCTCCATCCAAATATAGCTTCGTCCTGCTTCATCAGATGGTCCAAAGGTCCATAGAGGTACAACGGTCATCGACAATGCCTAAAAATAGTTATCCAGTCAGGATTGGAGCAAGTAACACCACACATAATATCGTACGATACAAAATAAAGCCACATAGATAATGTAACTAGTAACTAACTAGATAAAGCGACTGTACATGATATGAAATATTAACTAGATAATGATAAATAATTCTAAAGAACTAGCTATGCTACCAAAATAATCATGCAAGATCAAGTACGTCAAGACTAAGCTAAGTGTGTTTGAAGTATCATTTTTATTATGTGACCAGCTTAGGTTGGTGATTCTTAAGGTACGGCTCGAACATACGTGAGAATATGTCGAATATCATTCTAAAATGATTTCGTCAGTTTATTTTCTTTCCCATGATTCATGTAACAGGTGATTCAAAGATTCTAAAATAGGTGAGTCGGAAGGTGATTCAAGGATTCTAAATGAGTCCTGTTCATTGTTCATGAATCAGATTAAGGCAAAGTCATCACATGTTATAATCGTGTCTCAATATAGTAACCAACTAGGAAAGACATAATAAAAGCATTTATAATATATAATGAAACATAAATCATGGTGTACTTGCTTCAAATAGTTGGTATCGACGTGCACGACACGAACGTATCGACACATAATGGCTTAAAAGCTAAATCCTAATAAATGATTCCAAACTATGAAATAGACAGTTCTGTTAAGTCCAGAATTGTCCAAATAGCCCAATTTGATATATAGAAGTCCAAATTTGGGAGTCGGCACGATAATCGAAGAAAGAAAATGATTTGACTAATTATGATCGCAATTTGATTAAATAGGCAAAAAAATTGATTAAGGAAATTAGTCATAAATACCATTTAGAAACTATTAGTATATATATCAAATTTATTCTTAAGGTTAAGGGCTGGACATTAACATGTAATACAAGCCCATAATCAATATGTTAATCAAATAATCTCTAGGGCCCAAAGTCCATGAAAACAAATTAATAATATGTTTATTTTAAACTTGATCATTATAGGACCAATGTCCATAAAATAGTAAAATAAATTGTAGGGCGGAAAGCCCAATTTGTGTATACATTGTAGGCCCATGCCCATGAAATATTATTTAAATACTAATTAATAATCGTAAAAATATTCATAATAAGATTGATGATAATAATAATAATAATAATAATAATAATAATAATAATAACAATAATATATATATTTTATTTTTTTTATTTTTATTATTTATATATAAAATAATATAACAATAATAAAATAATATATATACATATATATATATATATATATATATATTATATCTATATATATATATAGATATATATATATATAGATATATTATATATATGAGAAAAAAAAAATATATAATATATATAGGGGTGGGATCAGAATTCACCCCATTATCATCCCTATATAATCCGTAGGATAGATTTAAAATATGGTTCAGATTAAAAAAAAAAAACAAATCCTCCACTCCTCAGTACGAAATTGAAAATTTGAGAAAAAACAATAACAAACCCTCCGCTCCCCATCAGCATAGCACCTCCGCTCCGGCTCGGCGTCTCCGCTCCCGCTTTGCTTGCGCTCGCCTGCTCCCCCTCTAGCCGTTCTGTCTTCTCTCCGGCGTTCTACCTCCCTTCGCTTGAGCGCTCCACCTCCACTCTATAAATAGTGGTTGCATAGATAGCAAATATCACGACCCGTACCTGTTTTTCGGGATACGAGTGCGTGTCCAAGCCAGCCTACGCCGCAGTGTCGGCGGTAGAACGCTGTCTAGCCACAATGCTCAAAATCATGAATAATTGCCCATTCACAAAGTTAAACTAAATCAAATTAAAGGATTTACAAGATTCATATTTAAAGAAAGTACAATGTTCTTACATATTGAAATGATTACAACACATCTATCTAATCTCTAGGTTTTTGCCTGCAAGTACACCATATCTCCCAATGCTAAGAGAAGCCACAGTTAACCTGAAAAATGTTGGTTTCCAATCAGGAATGAACAAGCACACAGACCGACGGCGATCCGAAAATATAATAGAATTTACAAGACATGAAAATAGCATATGTGAAATAAAACTAGATAGTAAGCTGAATCATGGCATGTCTAGAATGGAACAAGTACTGTACAATATGATAGGTCAACAAGAAGAAAAGCGAGTGACCCAGCAAGTGGTGAAGAAACAAGGAGAATCAAGTAAATGACAACTATCTACGTGTTTGAAATATCGGGTTCGACGTGTGAACGGCTAGGGGATAAATTCGGCACCCCGCACGTAAATTGTGTGACTGCTATCAGACACGATCAGACATTTTGGGACATTTTTTGGTAGTTCACATGTCTACTAAGATGTTTCCCCGCCCGACTAGTGCTAATGGACTCGAACAAGTCACGAAACACGAAAACATGATAATCACGAAATATAGTATGTAGAGATCCATGACACTAATCCGTGCAACCACGTATCAACAAGCAGGAGAGCATATGTATAAACATGAAATGGATAAACTACTAAGAATCAAAAGCAATCAGTATATGTACTTGCCTGTGGTCATTTGCTGGTGAAACCGATGATACTATACCACTAAGTAGACTATAACAGTCAAACTTGTACAACAGTCTCCGGATGCTGAAATAAATATTACCAACGTGTTCAAAATAGTCAAATTAGCTAGGATAGCCTACCCATATGTCTAATTCTAGACATAGGGGCAAAATAATAATTTTGGGCCAAAACGATGTCCGCTGTTGGACTCGCTTTGTACCGAAAAGTGTGTCAGAGTCTATGGTCTCTAAAGTCGTCAAACTATATGTCTACAGGTCCGATTTGATGAGACGAACCCATCCGACGGGCCGTGCACAAATTTGCCCGTTGGATCGGGTCGCGGGCCCGCCAAAATGGACGTTCCGATCGACCTTCTCAGAATCGGACCAAACTTGGCATACATGACTAGAAAGACGATACGGTCCTATTGGCTCAAGTTTTGTCTCATGATGACGAACGTGCACAAAATAATTGGCTAGTTTGCAAAGAGTCCGATACGATAAATTTCGACGGATATGTATCAAATTCGTCGCGCACACGCAACCAATTCGAATTCCGTCAAAGTCCACACGTCCGCAAAGTCGATACGCACCTTTCGATGCTTTCGGTTCACGACCACGTCACCAGGTTTGTCGGAACGCACGGCGTATCGGAAAGTTTTCCTAAAATTTATATCATTTTGAAGACTATTTTTCATGAACTTTGGAATCAAAAATCTTTTCATATAACAAATGATAAATTAAACTACCAGAAGGGTTTTAAAGCCCTACATGTGGTCTATAATTGTGTTCAAGTACAATTTCTAGACTGGTACTAGATCGATCAAAATCGATCTTCAAACGTGGGTATATGGACTGTTATATGCTCTGTTTTATGAACATAATTTTGATCGACTTCGTGTCGATTTCTTGATCGGTCGTACGATTATATCAAAAACTAACTATTGGGGTTTGAAGACTGTTATGTTGTGAGCGTACCAGAAGAAGTGGATCCCAAAAAGATTGAGCGTGCGTCGAGAACGCACGATGCGAATTCAGGCCTTAAGGCCGCTGCTACTGCTCTGTTTCGTGCGCGGCCGTGCCTTGGCCGGCGCTGCCACGGCCTGCTAGCCTCCACGGTGGCGCGCGCGGGTCGCCTGAGGGTGTGCGCCGGGATGGGGGTCGATGGGAGGGGTTATTGATTAGGATTTGTCGTTGTATCTCTCTCTATCTCTCTATATTTTTGTGCATTTGGTTTCATTCGGCTGTGCAATCCGCAAGGGTGTCGGGTTGTGTGTGGGTTGGGGCTTGGTTTAGCTGTGTTGGGTGTGTGGGTTTATTCTTTTCTCTTTGCTTTATTTCTTTTACACACACACATTGGTATATGTATATTGACCTAATATAACATTAGTATATATATATATTGCTCTCTCTATTTTTTTTTCTTGCTGTCTATATTGCTCTCTATATATATACACGTATATACATAACATTAGTATATATATATATATATATATATATATATATATATATATATATATATATATATATATATATATATATATATTGACCTATATATATAACATTAGTATATATATACATGTACATATGTTCACACACACACACACACACACACACACACACACACACACACACACACACACATATATATATATATATATATATATATATATATATATATATATATATATATATATATATATATAACTTATAATAAAATACTTAGGCATGTATGTATATGCCTTCTCAAAATTATATAAAATTCTTGGAATTCTAAAAAGTAAATAAATACTTGATAAGTAATTTTGGTAAAATATTTACAAATAGAATACCAAAATTAAAACTTACTCCTAGCCTTTGGTTTATAATGAAAATAATATAATTACTTACTAACCATTTAAAAATTATGAACACACATAAATATACACAAAAGGATTAACATATATATATTTCATCTAATCAAATAAATACACACAATATACGTACATATATTGTTCTAGTCAAAGGTCCCAAAAATCTAGAATGACATTTCGAGAAAAATGTATTATTTTTCAAAAATAACAAAACATATGAAAATATGATAAGAATATGAATATAACTTTAATAGCAAATAATATATTATATTTAACTATTATTTATAAGTAGTCAGTGATCATTAAAATAAATTACCAATATTTTACATACAATATATATATATCTTTGTGGCCGTTTTTGGTCGCACTAAAAGTCTACATGGGTTTGGACTTGGTTTGGGTCCAGTCTGGACTAGGTTGGCATAACCGAATTTCCTAAAAGTCATAATACTAATAAATAAATTAATTAAAATCTTTATAGAGGTCAAGTCGTAACTTGGTCTGGTTTTCCTAATTGGGACACACTTATGGATGAGCCTTCCCTACCATGACTAATACACTAGTCAAAGCACGCCACTGCACTACCCGTGCCATGATCTCTAGTCATCTTTCACTCCAAAACTTAACCATGATTGGGACACACTTATAAGAATTCTAAAAGTCACCATTTAATTCAAATAAATAATAAAATAATATTTCAAAATTTTGGAAAGAGGGGTTACAAATCTACCCACCTTAGAAATAAATTCGTTCTCGAATTTAAGGACCACTAGAATAGGCGGACATGGTAGATTGGTGAAAAGAATTCACGATAAGGAAATATTGATCAAATGAATTGAAATAGGAAGAAAGAGTTTTGAAACTCTAAAGGCCCTAAAATGCTCTCAAAACTTTTGATTTGAAACAAGTTTGATAAAAGAAATAATCATAAACAAAGTATCGACGAAAACTACCTTCAACGACGATAAATAAAATATGTGATTGAATAAAAATTCCTGAAAATCCGGAATGAGGGATTTTAGGGTTAGGTTTAAGAAATTGAATTGGATTCAGGAATTAGGGTTAGGGATGTGGGCTTGATTTTGGGAATTAGGGTTAGGGATTTGGGATTGATTTTGGAAATTAGGGTTAGGGATTTGGATGGTTGGGGATTTTGGGAACAAGGGATTTGACCCAAACATACTTGGAAAAATATTATCTAAATATTGTCCAAATCAATCACAAAATATTATCTAAAATAATACCTATTACTTTAAATAATCCTTGTAATAAAATCAATTGTCAAAATATTGTTAAGAATAATTCAAATATTGATAGATGTATATTTTTCACAAATACAATATCTTCTAAAATAATATAGCAATAATTTGAATTTAATATAACACTTGATAAAAAAAATAGTAATTCAAATAATCCTAGAATAAAATCTCTTCTAAAATTTGCCAAATCTAATTTCTTTTCAAAATATCTATAATAGAAGTAAAATGAAAATTATTTCCTAACTTGGAAAAATACTTAAACTAAAATAAACTAAATAGAAAAATAGAAGAAAACGGAAAGTGGGCTTACGATACTACCCACCTTAGAAATAAATTCCTCCTAGAAATTTTCCAAGGCCACGATTAGGTATGATTAAGGGTATAATAAAGAAACAAAAATTTTCAATCGATACAAATAAGGATGACCATTGATATAATCAAATGAATGATATGATTCTTGATTAAATTGGTTACGCAAAATCGCTGATAGGATCAAAATAATAAAAATAATAGACAAAAGTAAAATGTGATTTGGCACGATCAACCTTTAGTCAAATGGTCTAGTTAACGACCAAAATATTTTAAGAACGATCGAGATTGAAATGATTTGGCACGATTATCTCGATTAACTGTTTAGGCAAATAGTTATTTGGGCGCGAGTCTAGAATGAGGTGTGAACTGACATGATCGAAATATATTTCTAAATGGTCTAGTCGGGATCAAGAGTCGTTAAGGACGATTCAAAATGGAATTGTTTTAGCATGATTTGATTATATAGGTACGATCATAGAATCATAATCTAGGTGCGATTATGAGTCTAGTAGAATATTGTAATCGGTTCTAAATGATTACTATGAAGAAGGAAACTAAATGACGATTCTCGGACAGAAAATATAAGAAATGAGGGAAGAGTTACCAATTTAAAAAGAAGATGGCAATACAAAACAAGACATCAAATCAATTTGGAAAGTTAATAGTCATGTGCCAATAAAAATATAGCATTTATGGTATTCGATATTCGAAGCCTATATAAAGTCACTTTGTCGCGAATTTATGCCTCGCTAGTATACATCTGGCTGCAATCAACTCTTGGTTCCATGACTCAAGTAAGGATACAATATCAAATACTCTATCACTCTATCCAATATTGACATAATAACTCAAAGATGAAACAGGACAAACAAGGCATAATTTTTATATATTCGATAATCTACTCTTACTTGAAATTACTTCAACTTAGGGGTCTTGCCACGCCAGTGCGCTGCTGGCTGCAGTGAACCCGTAGTCTTGATAATTCAATAGGTGCCGACAGCGCACAACTGCCTTGCCATTATATGTCATCGAATATTCTTTCAAACTCTGTCTATAAGAGTTTTTCAAGGATTTTTCAAAGTTTCGAACAACTCGACCATGATAGGAATGTCTAGTATCTGTACTCGAAGTAAAAGTTATTCATTTGCAAATCATACGATCAATTAGGAAGAAAATAATCGAAGATAAAAGAAATACATATTTAGTTTCTATTTCTCCAATGTTTAAGATCGAGGGGAAAACTTATATGTATCTTGAGTTTTAACAAAACTAACTCGGAGTAGATTTATGGATAATGGATCATATTAGGCTCAAAAGTCAATAAATGAAATAGAATGTTGACCTTGAGAAAATAATTACCTTTGGGAATAAATAAATAATACAGACTAATAACGATATGAGGATGATATGTAAAGAGGACAAAAGAAAAATTGAACAATTTATCAAGGTTAGAGCATAATTCTAGGAAGGC